>JANRMT010062838.1:16228183-16372631 GCA_026402145.1 Polypterus bichir lapradei | reverse complement strand
GTATGTATGTATGTATGTATGTATGTATGTATGTATGTATGTATGTATGTATATAGATATACACACACACACATTCTTAGGTCTGACTCGCAATCTAATCAGTTGGATTGTTACCTACCAGGTAATGGTTGTGGTTGGTCATTCAAATGTCAAATAAACACCACATCTTCTCAGTTTTGAGAAGCAGATCATAGATATGTTATGCAGTTATAACACACATATATATAAATACATGTATATATATATAAAATATAGAATAAGGTAAGATAGGCACTGTTTGTTTTTAGTAAATAAACTGAATTTTCCTTCCAAGCAGTTTTAATAAGGCATAGTATTGACCTGCTTCAGCCATCTGCCGGATATGTTGTGCTATTAATTTAGTATTATTTCAGCCAATAATGCAATGTCTCAGTTATCATCTTTCCCTGGATATGTATACATAGCAAATTAAAAATTGTATTAGCCTACATTCAAAGGTAGACTATAATGGAATTAACTGCACAAATAGAAGTGTTGTTTACGTGATGTTCAGATGGACAGCCAAAGATTAAATTATTTTGTACTGTACTAGCTGTAGACCTTGCCGTTAACGTTTGCAGTGTACAATGCAATGCATATGTCTGTGTTATACGTCATTTGTTATGGGGTTCATAAAAGCAGTTTTGATATTTGTGATGCACTGTTTATCAGACTGACAAATGCAATGCATTATATTATGAGAGATGTTTTTGATGAGCCATCTGTTGGAATGACAGAGACATAGCAACTTGATAAATTGTACTGGACTGCCAATGTTGATGCTCTGTGCAAGAGAGGACAGAGCTTACTATAATTCCTTAGAAGACTGGCGTCCTTCAACATCTGCAATAAGATGCTGCAGATGTTCTACCAGACAGTTGTGGCAAGCGCCCTCTTCTATGTGGTGGTGTGCTGGGGAGGCAGCATAAAGAAGAAGGACACCTCACGCCTGGACAACTTGGTGGTGGAAGGCAGGCTCTATTGTAGGCATGGAGCTGGACAGTTCGACATCTGTTGCAGAGCGACGGGTGCTGAGCAGGCTCCTGTCAATCAATGAGAATCCACTAAACAATATCATCTCCAGACAGAGGAGCAGCTGCAGCGACAGATTGCTGTCACCGTCCTGCTCCACTGACAGACTGAGGAGACCCGACACTATGCGACTCTTCAATTCCACCCGGAGGAGTAAACGCTAACATTATACAAAGTTATTGACTGCTTTACCTGCATTTTTATCAGTCTTTAATTTAATATTTTTTTTTCTGTATGCTGCTGCTGGAGTATGTGAATTCCCCTTGGGATTAATAAAGTATCTATCTAACGGGCCAGAAGCACAGACACCTGTTTCTTAAGGTGGATATACATTACCCTTGCTGAAGCATTAACTCCAAAAGCTGCCCCCTAACGTATATTACTAGAAAGGCTGTCTGTGGACAATTGGAATGTCAGGTGCTGGAATTACAAGTGGCAAGTACTGAGGGTCTATTAAGGTGTTCCGCTTTAGAAAAGCGGTAGAACCTACGACCGCAAACCTCCACGTCATGAGATCGATCCTGGCCACCGCATGGAAGCTTTGGCAAGGACCTGATTACCACAGCCCCCAAGGGTCTTCATTTATATGCAGTTTTTAGTGAGGCTGCGTTACAAATAGTTAGTTGCATCCTCTATTGCAGGAAGCCCCGCCATAGGCAAATGGCAAAGCAGGCGCCCTTGACCCTCGGCGTCCTGCGATCGATCCCCACCGCTGGATGGAGTGAGTGAGTGTGTGTGTGTGTGTGTGTGTGTGTGTCAATGACTAGAATCCTCTCAATTATACTGTATATAACTTTTCGGGGTTTCAGCATTACAAATAGCGAGTTGTGGCCTATCCTAAAGGGGAACCGCCGTGGGTGAGTGGCAAGCTCGAAGACGCCAAACCCCAGCGGCCCGGGATCGATCCTCACCCCTGGTAGCATTGTTGTTTCTTATTGCACTTCTGTTTAAAAAAAAAAAAAAAAAAAGACACAGGGGGCTGCTCGCCTTGGGGTGGGAGATCCCCGCTGTGGGAGTCGATCTCGGGTCGCTGGATTTGGAATCGGCAGCTTTGCCGTTAACCCACGGCGGGTCCCCTTAAGGATAACACACAACTCGGTATTTGTAATGCTGCCTGATGGAGAAACCTATAAATAATATATGTGTTGGTAGGTTCAAGGAAGCCCAGGATCGATCTCGGATCGCCGGGTTTTGGGTCGGCTACTTTATCATTACCCCACGGCTGGTTCTCTTAAGGACGCCACAGAATTCGGTATTTGTAATTCTGCCTCAAGGGGTAACATATAAGTAAGGCTTCCGAAGACGGGGGCTACCGGGAATCGATCGCGGACGCTGCGAGTCGCAAGCGTATATTCTTCCGCTTCTCCACGGCAGGACCTTTGTAGCAAACCCCAACGTTCGGTATTTGTAAGGCCTTGTCACGTAAAATCAGTATAAACCGTGCTCTTTATCGGTTTCCTAACATAGTTGGTATGGAACACGAGCCGCCAGGGTCTCGTGATCGCTGCTTCTACCGCTTCACCATTGCGGACCCTTTTTCATACCGTGGCAGAACTCTCTTGTTTTAATGCCCTCTCGTGAAAAACTGCATATAAATTATTATTTACTTTACGGCGGCAATCGTTACCCGGCTTATCTGCGATCGAACGCGGGCTGCCCGTGGCTTGTAATCGTCTGTTCTGCCACTTCTCTGAAGCCCCCTCTCAAAATTCGCTATATGTTATGCGGTCGGACGAAAAACTAAACGAAGGTCTGATGAGGGGGTCACTCCGCGAGCTGCGGGACTGAACGCTAGCCGTCCAGGGTGGTGTTAAACTGTTCTGCAGCCCCACTATAGAGGGTCTCTTTTATCTTGAGCGCTCTTGTTTGATCTCCAATACGGCCGTGGTCACTACAATTTTGCAGCGAGAAACGTGAATTTCTCGGTTTAAACGACAAACGCAGTGTCCCCAAATCTTTAAAGCAAAAAAAAAAATGTTCGTTGCCAATGCGATGTGGGAGTTAACTGAATGTGTAGATCTGTATCTCTTTAATGCAGAATACAGTCCCTACTCCTCTTTAATACTTTTACACCGGAAATCGGACCACCTCAACGTTTTAACGAGGACCATCCAGCCTGAACGCAGCTCCCCCATTCCGCCCACCGGACTCCTTCTTTTGACGGTCCATAATGTCGAACTTTGTACCACCCTCCACCCGCTCTTCCTGTGTCAATGCTCAGCTCGACGGTCTCGGGGGCCGATCAGCTGATAATGGACCGTCGTTCTCTGCAAGAAAGCAATAATTTGACTAAAAAGACTAAAAGCTGTCCGATGCGGTGCTCGTGTTTAAAATCAATCCAAGACAGTCAGCCTCGCACAATAAGGATGCCGAATGCCAACATAAAAGGAAACAAACAAACAAATAAATACATTTGCATTATTGATTTATCCCAACTCATTTTCATTCACACTTAGTCCTGAACATGGTCGCGCGGGGTGCAACAGCCAATGAATTCCCCTATTTAAATGTTATTCACTGCATAGAATTGAGACAATCGAGCCTTAATATACCGAATGCTAATAAAGCTTCACGCGATTACGAAACACGCACGAAAATAGAAACACGGAGGGGTACACCAGCATTAACAAAAATACCGTCGGACCAGTGGAGCTTTTCCTTCAAAGACCCGTGCGTGAAGACCACTGGCCGGGTGGACCGTATAGGCCTAGTAGAAAGTGAGGACCGAACTCCCGGCAGGTCACAGCTGCTAGCACTCAAAGTAACCGCCTGTGAGGAGCAGGATAGCCCGTTGATATGGAGCCTTTTACGTTTCGCACAAGACTCCTGGCTCTTCGGACCCTGGCATTCCGACATTCGTTTGTATTTCATTCCGGGTGTTTAATCGAATTGCTCAGCAATGGAAACCAACTGAACAGTTAAGTAAATAAGGCTGCATTTGTAATGTCTACCACGCTCTACCCGAATTTTTCTTTAAAACCATTTACTATTCTAATAACTCAGAGATTCAATATTATAATAATTAAAATCAATTATAATATTGGATTTATTATAAACTCGTCGCCTGAGTTGTACATTATATAGCCTAAACACAGTTCCAAACATGTCGAGTAAAAGAAGCACATTTCTGTTGAGAAAACTGCGAATTCTGCGGTGATTAAAACAAGAACCACAAGTTAGCCTACTGGCAGCAAGTGCGGACTCACATATTCTTTGATAGTATTGTGATGATCGAAGCCCCAGGCCTGCTCACTGATAATGACATCTTTCTTCTGCATAATCACCGCCTGTAGAGTACACGATAGTTACCTATAATACGTTCATGTAGCCTAATAACCTTGGACAGTCTAGTGTTAACTTTGATGACTTTCTATTAGGACGTGTTTATCTTGGCCTTTATTGTAATATCAAATACAAGATTTTGAGGATGGCTTCTATTAGAGGGTGCACTGTGATTAAACGGAATGCAAATGTCCAAGAACAGAACACACATACAGTACCTCTGAGTATCTGCCAGCAATGTAGGCCATTTTTGCCAGCCCTTGGAGGCACAAGCAGGGGTCAGGATGCAAGAATCCATAGACGCGGGAGAAGAGGGCCAGGGCATCCTGTAGCTGCTGATAACCAGTTTTTAGGCAACCTGCAACACAATTTTTAGTGATTACACATTGGCAGGCTACTACTTCTGCCATACAGTACATTTTTAATTCCATTAGTATTCAAAGCGAATTTTGCAAGTATGGATCTGCCTCAAAAAAAAAAAAAAAAAAAATCTGACAAGAATAAACTCTCACTTTTAATGTTTACGAAGCCCTTTTTGATAGCACTCCATACAAGAATTTAAGAACAATATCACAAAAGCATCAATAAATGCAGCATAAATGTGTTTTTTATTATTTAAACAAATAATACATAAAAGAGTAAAGTATTCTAATGGCAGTGTTTTTTTGTTGTTTTCACCAGAATCTGGGGTCTTATACTGTCCTGTATGTGTAAATACACTTGATAATCATAGTAATTAATCCATTTCTGTTTTGGCATGGAAATTGACTGCTGAACTATAAAATCCAGGGGTTTAGAAACTGTCTGTGAGCTCTTCTCTGGTGCAGGGTTTCCATGTTTGTTTAACTGGTGATGATCAGTTGGCTCTCTGTGTGCGGGTTCTTTAAAAGATGCATCTTCTGAATGAATGTAATACTTCTAGAACCCCATCACAATGCAAAGTTCTTTCTTCACTGCTGCATAAATGGCATGTAGTGGTAGCAAGTGAGGTCCTCAATGGACTTGTGCCTTACTCAGGGTTGGCTCAGGTTTTCCACCTGATGTTGCCAAGATAAGCTCCAGCCCCATTCAACCTTGAAATGGATGATGCAGACTTGAGAATATTAAATTCAGTATCAAGACGAAAGTAAAGAGACATGAACCTCAGAAATAGGAGGTTCACCATCTTACCTTGTTGCAGGCTAGCTTGAGCTCTGCAAAGCATCTTGGTCCCATCAATGGTTGGAACATGAAGATGTTTCACAACAGGAAAGATGTTGACAATGTCCTCTGGGTTGAACGGCGAAGTATGCTGGTTGTCAAGGCTGTATTCTCGCAACAAGAGCTGAAGAAGAGTGACAGGATTATAGAAGGCACCCTGACCCAGCAGCTGTGTGATTGTATAATTTTACTTGACTTGTTAACCACCACACTTCAACAAAAAGAAGTGTGTCACGGAGCCATACCTGGATTCCACACTTGAGACACAGTTCCCTCAGCAGAGACACCTTTTGTACACCCGTCTCCAGTACCACCTGGTCAATTTGATCACTAGAAAAACAAAATAAATTGCAAAACAACAATAAGTGGAATTCTGAATGAACAAAAAGGAGAAACAATACTAAAATGATGCGTTGTGTTGGTCACCAACATTCAGAGTATCCAAGCACCATGATCTTTGGATCAGGGCTCCATACATTGTAAATGTAGACTCACCCTATGTGTGTCGTCAAGTGGAAGGTTTCTTTGGCATCCTGTAGAAGCTGAGCCCAGAGCTCAGATGATGTCAGCGTTGTCCAGGCAGTGGCATCCAAACTCCCTGCTGTGCTGCGCCCTTTGCGCCGAGACTTCTTCTTGCGAAGTCCGCTGCTTTCCCCACTCACTGAGTTGGAGGAACTGGGAGGTGAACCCAGAAGGCAATTGAGGAAATGGCTGACAGCAGCAGAAATGTTGGATACGTTGACACCCTGTGAGGGAGGAAGAAGTATGGTCTGGTTGGAATTAGCTAAACCATTCAATGCTACCCTTTCAACCAAAGCCTCGGAGTATTCTGTTACTACCTGCAATAAATAATTATCAAAAGTGCTACCCAGTCCTGCCAAAAAAGAGACATGTACACATGATCAATTCCTAATATTTTTTACTTAGAAGATGCCTATAACATTAGATTTTAAAATACAGTTTGGGGGCCTGTCACAAGGTAGGAAACAACCCTGTACAGGCCACCAGTCCATCAGACACTGACACAGGTTCAATTTAAGTCACCAATTAACTTAAGAGAACACGCAAACTCCTTATGGACCATGACTGGACATGACATTTGAAAACGAGATGCCTTTACCCAATGCAAATGGCAGAAATGTGTATGAATACAATTAATGTTATTGGCTGGCAAGGAAACAAACACCACTGAGAATTAATTTTAAGGAGAGGGGAGATTATGTAAGTCTTAAGAGAGTCACAGCAGACATCAGGCATCACCTAAAAGTGGACAAACAGTCCACCTTAATTTTATGCAGCACCATCATAAAGGTGGTTTACAAGTACAGAGAGACGGTATGAATCTTCACATTTACTTTTATTTATTTTTGGACAACTTAAGTGACCTGCTCAATTGACTGAACTGGCAAATGTCTGCTTTACAGTCCAGTTCCTTAGAAGCTACACCTAACAGTCTACAATAGCAGCACCTGTAACCCAAAGACCCTTCTGTCATATTCTGGTCAACTAAAGAGCATTTTTTCTAACAGTGAATCCCTGACCTCAAGGCTGTTCAGCAAGGATTCGCACCTGCAGGTAGAGGTTGAAGATTCGTCTGGCTGATCGTGTCACCATCTGACAGATGAGGAGTCGCTGGAGGGGGGACAAAAAGAGAGAATGGTGAGCTGGCACTATTCCTGCCATCACTGCCCTCCCTAAAATCAGGAGACAAACATCACTAAATGGCATCTATACAGCAGCAGAGAACAACTCTGCTTTCTGATGGAGGTTTTCAGGTATCACTTTCATTTAGAAAATGCATCTGTTAAAGAAACAGCAAAAATAAGGAATATAAAATGTACCTGTGACTAAAGGGTGAGTCACTGGATATGTCACATTACGTGACTGTTGTTCATGGGAGTGTGCCATGACTGCCACCAATTCACTAAGATTATGTAAATGAAAAGTCATGTAATGTGGCATATCCTTTACACTGTTGTGTAATTAATAATTATCTCATCATGTTCTTAACTTTAATCTTACTTAAAAATGAAAGATATCTAACCTCAGTTAACAAACATCACACCGCAAACATGACTTTCTCATGAATTATTCCTATGGTAAAATGCACAACCTATGTGTGAAAACCTAAGTGCACCCATACTGCTTCCACATCAGTTTAGGTTATCCATGGCAGGTGCTGATTGACTTAACTAACTGACATCAGGAGGAGTTGCCACCACACATCACCAGTGATTGGCTGTTTGTACTTACATAGATGTGCTGCAGCCGCTGCTTGCTTTCTGATTCGCTGATGAGGTGCACAATTCTTCCCATGTAGCGCAGGTTAATTCCTCGCTGGTGCAAAGCTGCTGTTATAGTGCTGCCATCCACAGGCACAGTGAGGTGATTCAGGCAGTCCGTAATCTAGCAGGATAAACCGAATGAGAAAAAGAACAGAAATTTAGAATTGGCTGGCTCACAAGAAATGAGCTATCAGCCAATGAATCTTTTCAAGCGAGTTTATTTTTGTATAAGTTCACTGGTAAAATGTAGGTATAAACTTTACAAATTACTAAATACAGAATTAGTACACATAAAAGGCACAGATTTGTTCAAACACACAGAAAAACTTTGAGAGGTTTACTTACCTTGGCAGTGACATTCATGTCTCTGGTGACTCTTCCTATGAAGTCAGCAGACAGATTGGGAGAGCATGGGGGGATCATGAGGTCGCTGGAAAGGGGTGTGTGGCGCTCCTGATATCTATGCAAGAGGACGAAGGTCCAAGTCTTTAGAGTCCTGGTGCTTCCTGTCTTGCTATATGGTTGCGACACATGGACGCTATCCAGTGACCTGAGACGAAGACTGGACTCCTTTGGTACTGTGTCTCTCCGGAAAATCCTTGGGTACCGCTGGTTTGACTTTGTGTCAAATGAGCAGTTGCTCATGGAGTTCCAAATGAGGCACATTACCTGCATTGTGAGGGAGCGTCAGTTACGGCACTACAGCCACGTGACACGTTTCCCAGAGGGTGATCTGGCTTGCAGGATCCTCATTGTTGGGAACCCAAGTGGCTGGACCAGGCCATTTGGTTGCCCACATAACACCTGACTGCCACAGATAGAGGGTCATTTCCGGAGGGTGAGACTGGACCGCGTGTCTGCCTGGGGGGTTGCCAATTGGGATCCCAAGCTGTTTCGTCATGTGGTGGGTGCGGCACTGCACTGTACCAGTTCATGCTCCCCAGCTTGACTTGACTTAATTATTGGGTGGGAATTTAAAACCAAATGAAGGGGGAAAAAATGATGCGGTGTCGAGTCAGGGAAAAACACCCAAGAGCAGGAAGCCAATGGCGCTCCAAGAAAAGACCAAGAGAGACAAGAGACACACATAACAGAGGGAATGTGCAGCTGCTTACAAATGATGGAATCTGCTCGGAAACCAGGAAGTCTGCAGCCTGTCGCAGCAAAGCTGTCTGCTTCTGTAGGGCCTCCTTTTCAGAGTCTGGAAAGAGCACACCTGGAGAGAGGAGACAGAAAAACAAACTAAAATGGTGTGCGCATTTTGTGGGCTGCGGCTCTGTTTTGGGTTTCACTGTATGGCTGTGACTGGCTTCTATTTTCACAGTCGTTATCGTTTCTTAACCCTTCTAGCTGAATAAATCATTTCTCTAGACCCTCATATGAATCGGTTGTATTGATGCTTAATGTCATCAGTATTTGAATCCTTATACGTCTTGTAACTGAAGATACCTTTGTTAGCTGTGACCTGAGAGGTTTTTAGGAAAGGAAGACAGAAGGTTTGAGGTCAGGTACTTGACTTCAGCTGAAGGGAGATGAGGCGTCACATGTTTATTAGCACATACATTTGTGACAGTAACGACCCAACTAACTGGCACATCAGACGATTAAAACCAAACCTCTGTTGGGGTCACCTGTTTAATCACTTACCCGGTGAGTTGATGTCGGGGTTAAAACGGATCTCAAACATGATGTCACTAACTGAGCCCACCTCTTTGCAGGCAACCCTCACTGCATCCACACCCTTTGGTCCAGCTGGAAAGGAGAAAACAAGCAAAATGAAATGCGCAGAAACCCCTTTTGAACTTTCCACAGTTAAGCAGTTCCCCCTTGGCCGCTCCTGGTTGATTTCTGATGGTGGGTGGAGATTGCATGGATTAGGTCTCTCCGAGTCTCTTCAAAGTTTCTCCATTAACAGCCCTAAAACTGGCAGAACATGTGTATCTACAGCATGCAGTCATGTCCTCTAATGAGCTGCTTTCCTGACTTGATCCTGATCCTGTTTCTTGGTTGGATACAATCCACCATTAATGGCTGGCAAGAAGGTAGATCAGAGACTACAAAGGAGGGGACAAGTAAAGTGACAATGTAATGGAAAGTGGGTTTGAAAGAGCTGGCACACATACCGGCCTCCAGTGAGGGCTTTGTCCCATCATCCGCTGTGTCCTGCATCTTCTCCATTACAATCCTCATGAACTGGGAGTATCTAATGAAAGCAAAACGATAGTCCTCTCAGCTTGGACAAAACAAGGCAAGAAAAAAAAAATAACAAAAAACAACTGAAAACACCACAGCCTCACTTTTTTTGCACGAAGCTCTTAATGACCTCTGGCCGCAAACGGTAGAATTGATGAGGGAACTCATGAAGAAGACCTGTGGAGGTGCCATCTCTTTCTTGATTCTGGGGCTGGAAATTGAGGTCTGGGGGATACGTGTGATAGAGATCTAAGATATAGTACCGTCCGTCGTTGCCCACAATGCCCTTGCAGTCAGCTGAAGAGTAAACGCTAATTTGCTTTCCAGATGACAGCAGCACACCATGTTTCTGTATCCTAAGTAGTTTTGCTGCTTGTCCCAGCAATTCTATAAACTTCCTACTGGCAGCTGTGTCATGTCCGGAATCGGCACAGCCATACAAAATACGGTTCTCTACTCCACGCTCCAGGACGCCAGGTGCCAGAGCTTGGGCTACCACACGATAACCACGGTAGTCAATGATGCAAGTAGCCAGAGTGTGCAGCCTGTCTGCCATTTCCAGTAGGCCGCTGTAGGCCTGAATTCCTTCCAGGTCCAATCTCGGTACAGCACGAGCAGCTTTGTCACAACCTACACCACCATCTGATGCCAAACTCAAGAAGATGCCTTTCCACAGAAAGACATGCAGGCGGGGATTTTCACTTGGGTTTATTGGAATGATGCTCCCTTCGACGGCTGCTACTGCCCCACGAGTGGCTTCCAGCACAAAATCACTGTTGACCTACAAGTGAAAACGTTGAAGAAGAGTATGGAAAAACAACATGTCGGGAGACTGGCACCTCAGCCAGCATTCTCTGAAACAAATGAGAACAATTTAGAAATGTGTCCCAAATGGGGGGAATCTGGGACTTCTCGTGTCTTGAAAGTAAAAAAATTCAATGAATGGATGGATCAATATGGCAAAAGGCACACAGTCATGCATACAGTATGAATACATTTATATTATATAGCACTTTTATAGACAGTGGGGAGCCACTTCAATTTGTAGCATCCAACTGGATGATGTAATGGCGGCCATTCTTGTGTCAATACGCTCACCACACATTAGCTCTTAGGTGGTGAGGGGATGAGAGACGATCAGCCAATAAGGGATAGGTGATGATTATGGGGTAAGAATGACCAGGCTATGGTTGGCAATTTAAACAGGACATCGGGGGACACCCTACTGTTTTCAAAGGATACCCACAGAGAGTCAGCAGCTTGGTTTTACATCTCACCCGGAGAATGGCATCAATTTGTGCAGCCCAGTGTCCCTGTCACCACACTGGGGCATTAGGATCCACACCCAGACCACCAGTTAAGTGTCCCAACAGCACTTTTTCCTAAGTGATCTCCCACCCAAGTACTGGCTGGGCCCAAACATGCTTTACTTCAGGGGGATTACCAGTACTGTCATGCAGGTGGGATGGCTGCTAGATGTGACAGTGATTTACAATTTCAACTTAAGGTCATTTATAGAATACTTCTTACATTTAAATTATATTTTTGGTGGGTGTCAAAATGTTTTCTGATGAGACAGATTATGATTAAAAACAAAAAAAAAGTGCAATTAGGATCTAACTACAAGCTTTAGAGGTAAATCAAAACCGTACCTTGAACAAGGAGTGATCTCTGAGCAGTCGAGCCTCCAGGGTTGTCTGGGGCAGCTCCTGAGCTGTCTGGAACTCCTCATTCCAGTCTCTGATCTGCAGGAGGAGGCACACATTTAAAAGAAGCAAGGCCACTCACCGTCTGCACTGTCCAGGGTAATGTACATTCACTTGACCAAGAGGTAATCTGCTTAGAGATTCAAATGAATAACAGTAACAAACAACACTGAGTTGAAAATTCAAAGCACTGTCTTGTTTCGCTGTTCTCATGTGCGGGATGACTCTTGAATGATATCAAGTGCCTCACATTTTCTTTGCCCAAGTGGAGCCGCAGGGGGCATCATCTCCTTGTAGCTCTCCAAGTCCAGTTTTCTTACCTGGCTGAGGTGCTTTCCGTGCCCGGTTTACGTGTTCGGACATTTTCTTTCTCTTGCTCGATGATGATTTGGTGATGGCGAGAGGGTGCCATGTGACACTGACCCGAGACAGGCTTGCTCTTCCCATGTGCTCATGAGTGCTGAGAATACATAGGCTCATTAAAGGGCTACCATCTCTACGAAATGTGGGGATGAATGTCGTTTGTCGGATTTTTTCCACTCAAAACACATCCACAGTACCAACAGTTACGGGTGAGGAGATTTCAAGATAAGACAGTGCAGAAAATTCAGTGTAACAAGACCATTCAAGAAAAAGAAAGACAACAGCACAAAACACTTCCCAGAAAGGACTAGGTGTGGGTGTGCAATGTGTTATTTGATATCAGCTATTCAAAAATCTGAAGGCACGTTCAACAACAATCACTTTCTTCATGTGATGGGTATGTGATACTCAATTATTTCATTTTTTTTCTTTGTAAATGCTATATCCAATACCTCTAAAACACAAAAACATCTTCACTTTCCTTCTAGCTAAAGTAATCGGATACGTTACTAGACCACAAGATAGATTTTCAAGAGGTTTCCTGTGGACCTAATGGCTGGCAGCACTAAAATGACAGAACTATTTATGGCTGCCAAAGACTCGCTGGTCAAATGCTGTATGGTGCATTGAGGTCACTACTTCCCCTAATCCCACCTGTTCTGAGCCATGGAATTCCAGCCCCAGTCCAAGGCTGCAGGGCTCCCAGTTCGCACTGTGGGCTATCCTCGGAGATGTCCAGCTATAGATCTTCTTGGGGACTTCCATCTTGTCTAGGCTGTGATTTGGTAACCTAAGAGAAAACCAAGAACAGAGGTGGGGGGTGACACCGTGTCAATGACGGTCACTTCAGCTGGGTGGAAGGTGGCTGCTGCTGGATTACCTGCTTTTCTGGATGAGCGCAAACCCCCTTCTGAAAGCTGGGCTGAGCTGAGAAAGCACATCTGAGAGGGAATGGCTGAGTAGACCAGGAGATGCCATGGTGGGGTCAAAGGTATCCAAGTCGGACCTACAAGGAGATTGGATATTGTGAAAAACACAAGAGTCCTGTCAAGCTACTAGAATCCCTTCCAAGTAGCTAGCATCTGTGGAAACACACTGGCACACATTTGCGTTACAGGATCACCTTCTGGGCTCCTCTGAGGTATGCGGTACAACCCCGGGGGGGGGGGGGGGGTTGCTCGCTAACAGTATCACCTCTTTTCTCACCTGCAGTCCTGAGAAAATGGCAACTGACTGCGTCTGTTTTGGTCGGAACCTGATAAGACGTCTCGATCTGAACCTGAACGCCATAGAGGACGGAGCACCCAGTCAGGCCCTGGTCCACTGAGCTCAGAAGGCTACCGTCATTTCTGTTATCTTTCGCCATTTTCTTTGATAGTGGTCAAAATAGGATTAAAAGAGGCGATCCAGCGAGCACCCCAACATTTCCCTGGAGTCCTCAGGTGTCGTTCCACCTGTCCACAATTCTTACTATTTATCATGGTCTTCTTCAGTTTTTAATTCTAAAACTTCTAAAATCGCCAGCAACGTCTTCCTTCTTTTTTTGTTCAGAGTAGAACTAAGGATACTTTGTTGGCTTCAAGTACATCAACAAGTGAAATGTCCTTCTGTAGATGAATGTAAGGCAGATGACCTGTTCATGGTTAAAGACGACAACTCCGTGATTGACTGTTGTTCTTCTTACAGCCGGCCTGGCCTTGCTGCGCTTTGACACCGTGCTGGATGGAGCTCTAAAAAGCTTTGTCACTGATATTTTCTGCTGACTCACCGGTTGACATAGAAGCCACGTGCACAGGCCGTGATGTCCACACTCCGTCCCTCAATCGTGCGCACAGTCAGGTACAGCAGATCCCCATGCAGCTTCCTGTTTCCTGGAGGTGGGCTCCACTGGCTTATGATCAAGCTGAGCAGGCATGGAGGAGCCTGTGTGGGTCAGGAGCGTAGATGTGAAAGTCGAGTTTGAGCAGCATGGAGCACAAGCAGGCTTCCCTTTCATCTCACCTTGGATTCTGCACTCGGAGGCTGCAGTGGCAGAAGAGGCCGCTCCTTGCAGCTGGGCAGTATATAGTCAGGAACCACACAGTCAGAGAGGTCACATCTGGGGAGGGAGCCTGGCCATTTACTCCAGCTACCATTGACAGGTTCTTAAAAATGAAGAAAAAGAAACCATTAGGGAAGCTTGTGGTTTACTCTGCAGAAGAGGAACGAGCACGGGTAACACTCGAGAGGAAATAACAGTAGGGGGACGACCCATGACTGAAGCCCTTAGAAGAGTAGAGAAAACGCTGAAAGAAGTGGGTCAGTGCCAAAGAAAAGGCGACCATCTTTAAAATGGAGTGAGAGGCAGCGGAAAGCCAAAACTCAAATCACGTGGACAGTCCACAGCCAGGGGGAGAAAGACCATCAATCTGAAATGAAGTGGCCTGATGTTTCTAGGGTCAGCAGCACAGATTGAGCGGCGCACAAGGGGGCCCTTAGGCCGCTCTGTTGGTTAGGAGGGATTTCAGGCAGTGCCCTGCTGTTTTATTTCCAATAGGTGTAACATTTTCAGGAAACATTTCCCAGTTTGTGTGCACCGACAGTGTCTTACCACATCCACGTCCCTTCAGAACCTTCTCCAGGAAGCTAAGGGAATGACAAGCTTGCCCACTGTAAGGATCACCTGCCTTCCGAGTTCGTAAGAGTCGCATTAGATGGGCCACATGAGCTCGGGCGTCCTGTAAAGCATACAGCTCTGCAAGAACAGAAATGAGATTAACAGAGTACAGCACGCTTGACGAGGGGAGCACAAAGTTTAGCCAAAGAACAAAGGCCTGCATGACGTGCTTCATGACGGCTGCCTACCTGCACGCACAATTAACAGGCTGAAAGAACTACAAGAATGTTTTGTTTTTTTACCTTCAACCAGTTTAAGTTCAGCCCCTGGCCCAAGGCCCACTACAGCACCCAGCTCCGACTGGGGGTCCAGGATTGAGCCGCCAAAGTGCAGAGAGAAGCACGTCCTACAGCAAGATTCCTGGCGTGCCATAACAGCCTGCATGACCTTGTGAATCGACGTCTGCTGGCTGACCTGCAAGATGCATTGAAGGTCCTGTCTAGTTTTTCATCTTTTAAGATAATTCAACTAATTTAGTCTTAGTGGCTCTAATTTTCATCTTTACTACTGTAGTTGACAACCTAAAAGCTGTTAAAACGTCCAACCTGCACTTCAAATGGAACCATGCCAGGTACTTGGATCTTCACGGGAAACACAGCGCCTTTGGCATCCGCAGGCTCTGAATTCCGTACATTGATGGCACCTAACCAAAAAAAAAAAATAAAATAAAAACATGAAAAATGGTCAGCCTCAGGCTACCAGCATGTGGAAACATCCCAAAAATCTCGGAGCTTGTGAGATCAGCTGATCAAATCCTATTTTCGTAAGCAAAGCTGTGCTCAAAACAAAGCCCCCTTCTTGTATAAAATGTCTTTCTATAGTGGTCGTTGCTGCCATTGTAGGACGATCTGGGCACACAATGTTACAAGTTACATTAGCGGGCAGCGCGAGCAGAGCCTGGAGGGCTGCACTTTAAACCAGTCGTTGCTTCTTACTGGGTGACCCCGAGCAGGCTGTTTCACCTTCTTAGGCACCAATTATTACAAAATAAATAAATAAAGTGTAAATAGCTGCAGTGGATGCAAATCTTTCAAGTGGCCTCATGTATACAGGGTGGGCAAAAGCAGGTTTACAGTTGTTTGTATGAAAAAGACGTGCAGGCTATGATTACTACACTCAAGCACACTTTAATAATACTAATTAGCCAAATGAGACAACAAATACAAAGAAATGACACAATAATTAATAAATAATAAAATAAGAATGAACTGTTTCACATACAACTATAGGCCTAATTTTGCCCACCCCGTAAATTTACAGTATATAGATATTTTTTAATAGGGTACAGACAGGTAAACTTGTTCACTAAGGGCCTCACAGTGGGGGTCTTGCATTTGTCTAGCGCTGGACGCATCAGAGCGTGCTGCAGCCCACACACTCAGTGCTGCCATACAGAGAAGCCAAATGTAAAACAAAGACAAACGAGAAGCATTACTTTCCAAGCAACTTTGACATACTCAGCAAGTTTGCCCCACAGCTTCATTCGCAGCTCAGCAGTTACTCAAGTCCACTGACAACTTTGTAAATGGTGTCCACTACAATACACATTGACTTTAAAACACTTGATATTTCCTAAACTATTAGTATCAAATAATCTTTCTTAAATGTCCTTCCTCCCTCATTTAACAGCCCTTTTCAGGACTGGTACTAACGTGACTCGGAGCTCACAGAAGTATTACCTCCAGGCAGGAAAAAAGTTGGCAAGTCCTGGCAGCATTTTAGGCTACAAGAAAAATCAAACATAAAAAAAAAACAAACAAAAAAGATCACGTAGCAACTGTAAGTGGACTTGGGAAAGAGACGGCTAAGTAGCAATGACCATAACTGGTTATGTCTTGAAGTCCCAGTGTTTGTTTCATCAAGAACCTCATGTCGATAATAAAAGTGCACTAATTTCACCAAACAGAGAAAAATAAAATGCAAGAATTTACCTGTTGTAATTCAGTAAGCCTATAACATGCTGTTAAAAACATTTTCTCTAATTCCCAAGAAACCCAGTTCTACTGATCACAACACACACAGCTAGAGACGCTGTTATTTAAACTCTGATTTTTATCAAAGTCTGGTTGCCCTGATTGTTCCAGTCGAGGTTGGTGCCTCAGATTACACAGACACATCTTACCTAATTCCATGCTTGCTTCTTCACATCCACTGCCCATTTGCATTACCAAAGGACTATGGTCCATTATTCAGATTGCTCCCCCAAGTCTGTAACGCTTTATTCCCTCTCAGCCAGCACTGACTGAAAGCACTTTGGTTTAGGGGCGCAGAATAGCACGCTTTGCTGTCAAAAGATGGCGTGTGTCCTGAGGCTGTCATCATAGCTGGAATTCAAAGCTGGATGGATGTTGTAGTTAACTCCATACTGTCTGCCCCACACCAGCCTGAGGTATTCAGAATTAGCGCCGGCCAGAACTGCACTCATTGCTTGAGTATAGCACGGAGTCTCATTCAGCCTGGTGGCCCCACTCCATGATACGCGAGCAAAGTTCACAGCCTTTCACTAATGCAGCTCTCTGCCCACCTTATGATTCTTTCAGTTTGGATCGGCCTTTATTTCTGTGTGTATTATATAATACATACACACACTTACACTGTACACCCTTTTGCACAATGCAATCCAATTAACATTAAGTTATAACATAGAACATTATACCAGTAATGGCAAATTAGACAGACAACCTTTGTGACCAGAGCTGCCACCACATGCCAGCCTCACCACCCATCTACATCAAGTGGCTGTATGGGGTCCATAGACAGTTGTGCCACTCACTATTCCTTTACCAGAATTACATGTTAGACACAGGACCACAATTTTATAAAATGTGCCACTCCAGCTATCTTCTATTACTCCCGTGCTTGTTTATGTTCATCTATATTTATAAAGTGTGTATTTAATGTTTTCAAAAGAAATGTTTTCTTCCTTTTTAGTCATTCTGGTGTGTGTTCAAACCATAGTGTGTACATATATATTTATCTATTTAATTAAAGAGCAAACACAAACTTTCCCCTGCAAGACAAAGAAACTTCTGTCTATCTAAACATAATAAAATATATAATACCAACTCCTGTTCGCTCTGATTCTGATTATTTAAATAGGAAACAAGACTTCACCAACAGCATATGACCATCAAGTGAGATGCAAAAACACATTTTGAACTAAATGAAATGGCAAAGACCCCCCCACTGCACTCAAGTCAGGCCCCAGCACTGAGGTATTAAGTAAGAGCTGCTGGTCGGAGTATTCCGCCTAGTGCAAGCATTACTTTATTAAATGTTTTGGGATTTAAAAAATAAGCAAAATTCAAGGCACAATCATAATTTAATCAATGCATTGATCTAAAGTAAAATACATATTATGTACAGGTAGATTCTTCTTAATACAGTACTGTATTTCACATATTTATATCAAAATATATTTTCACTTTCTCATAAAAAATGCACTTTTACTGCACAGAAATATAATTAGAATATACAGTACAATTAAAATGTACAAACATTTCAGTGTAACAAATAATAATTATGGCACAATTAGTTAATTTTACCCGTAGATTAAAAACAATTAAATGAAATAAAACAGAATAAAAGTTTAAAATATTTTTCTTCTTATAAAATTCTTAACACCCAGTGTTCCCAAACCACAGATATCTATGGGAAAGAACCCAACTGCCCAATTGACTGCAGAAGTAACGCGTTAAGTCCAGTCACTGCCAGTGACTGCCAGTGGCCCCCAAGTTCAGCATCTGACAGCTTTTGTAAAACTCTAGTGCTGTTTAACACTGACAGGCACACACCAAGGTTTGAAGACAAAGATCTTTTAGTAGGCATTCCTCTACTGTGGAACAGATTAATGCTGGGGTTTTCCTTTTGGCTGTGCACATAGAGGTCCATTCTTTGTGTTTGGCTTCAACGTGCTGTCACTGTATCTCAAAGCCAAACATTCTCCAGACATTCAGACCCCAAAGCCTCTAAGTGACTGTCTCTTTGAAGGTATGAGGAATCCGCTCATCATTTTGGATCTCTACAGTGGCTTGCAAGAAACTGCATGAGATTCCAAATCTGGAAAAACACCAAACATTCCTGGACACTTCTCAAAGGGGACTGCTTAATTGGCAGGGGGTCTACTTTTCTGTCACTTTTTTCACGAGTCCTCTTCCATATGTTGTATTTGAACAGGCCTCTCTATTTAAATGTTGTCAGTAGCAGGTTGCGAAGGGAGCCATGCATTTTTGAAGAGTTCCAATGTGCACTTGAGGATAAAAAGTAAAACCAAAGGTATTTAGTGGCATCATATGCAAAAGCATACAGGTTATGTAAATACACACAATCCAGACATTGCTCTAGATGGTGTGGTGGGGCTGTCTCGCAGGATTGATTGGCTCTAACATGGCTAGCTGCAGCACCTGTAGGCAGAAGGGAATAGGAATATTAGTAAGGTAGGTAAAAGAAAAGCCCTATAACCACATTAAAAATGGAACCACTCACCAAATTCATTACTCCAAGCGGGTCTGAGAATGTCATAATACGATATATAATATTGCAACTATGTTCAAGAAAGTTCAACACATTGTTCTGGATTGGCAAAAAGTCAAGCTTAATTTTCTCAATCTGTACTTCTCTCACTCCATGTCCATTAACTGCTCTAACAGCTCTTTTAGCTGTCAGTCTAATGGAAATTAGACCATTTCATTTTCAAAAACACCCACTCCGGAACCAGCCAATAAAAGCCCTCCCGTGGAGCTGCCAAGTTATGCCATGTAACATAAACAAGCGATCACTGTTTGAGGTATGATTTTGAAAACTCTGAGGACCAACTGTGTTGAAAATTTCAGCTCAATAGACAAATACAACATGTTGCACTAGGCTCAGTGACTCGTGGCATAACAATATACACATAATCTTAACTGCTTTTCTTCATATTTTAAAAAGATGCATGCCTACCAAAATATATTCTGTAGCCATTTTATACATACATATATATACATACATACGCACACACATTATATAATATATATATTGCAGCTGGAGATCCACAAAGGGAGAAAATGAATCACATATTATAAAGTAGCTTTTTATTCCTGAGCTTCCAGCCCCATCAGAGGATAATGCTTAGACTTTCAAGAATCAAAGGCAATATATAGCTAAAATAACGTGGGGATTGGAGGGGCTAAGTCAGTGTATTTTGTATTGGTTGTAAAGTTTTATTTATTATGAACATGTTCTTCTTAAATTTGCAAATGCTGGATTTAAGTCCAAATGTCTGCTGTTGGCATTCTCATTTGATAGCCATGATTCAGCCAGCTCTCTGGCAGTTTTAGTACTGGCCTTAAATCTTACTTGTACATTGTCCCAGTTAAATGTATGTCCTGTTGATTCAGTATGTGTATAGATCAGTGATTGTGAGTCCTTTCTTCTGACGGCATTGCGATGTTCATGTATACGCGTTGCAATTCTTTTTGATGTTAGTCCTATGTATACCGTTGGGCAAGAACTGCTATAAACTGCGTTTCATGACTCTGCTACCGATTTGTTGTTTTTAGCATTAAAGAGGACCGTGCGCAGATTGTTCTTGGGTTTGTGTGCTATTCTGATGCCTAACTTGGCCAGGATACGTGCTGCACCTTCAGACACCTTGCGATGGTAAGCAAGTGAGAATCTCCTTCCATTTTAGCTTTTGTTACAACTAATGCGAATGCAAGACTAGAACTTAGAGATCTTTATCTAACTGCATTACAACTGACAGAGGTCTAAACCTGCTTTCACATGCCAAAATACTGAGACTGGGGGTGTAATCCGAGTGCCAGCAATGCTACACGAATCTCAGAACATATAAACATGAGCTTGTAAGAAACTATTTTAAAATAATAATAATAATAATAATAATATGCAGTTTGAAATCATCTGTCTCTTATCAAGTTGGTCTTCTAAGAGTTCACATCAATCCCAGGTAGAGTCAGAAGACTTTCTGAATGGATTGTATCATGTGTGTGTGTGTGTGTCTGTATATATTTAAATCAATTAAAAGCTGTATTTTGCAAAACTGGTGAACATCAAAGGATTACAGTTAATGTGCAGTAGTGTGCATTCAAAGTCATCAGGCTTGCCCTGGGTTGATTTTATTCACGCTATACAGCGGATGCATCTTCTCAACTTCAGTAGCATTTAAAGCAGGAGTATTTGATCCAGCATAATTTAAAAGGAGTCTAATGAACCTAAACAAGGATATCATCAAATTGGGGAAGTAAAAAAAAAAAAAAAGCCTTTGATTAGATCCCCTAATTTAAATCCTATTAAGTCTGCATGTCACTTACTGCAAAGTCACAAATGCTGCAAAACAAACAACAAATCAGAATGGCTGCAGCAAAAAACTCAAAGAATTCAAACCGTTTACTTATATAAAAGCTGTTCACAAAATGTGTTGTAATCAAATACTGAGTTTTACGGTATTTTATTTTTCAAAAAGTGTTATAATCATGAAGCAATAAGTGGTATACATGTGGAAGGCATAAAAAAATAAGAAGCGTTATTCTTTACATTTGTTGTACTTTCTTTTCTAGTCATATCTGAAATTAGCAACTTTGACCTCAAGGTCTCAATAGTTTAAAGCACTATTATCTCTAAATTCCTGAAGGCAGTCATTCTTGAAAAGGACAAAAACAAATATTACATATCCTTGTGTGCAAAAATATGGTGTGTCCAGGCTTGCTTTTTATTACCACTGCAGCTGGAAAAGACTGGATTTCTAAAACCCCCAAAAAATGCTGCATACAACACATTCACTAATGGCCAATGAGAGAATGAAATTGACAGATCAATATACAAGAAATTCTGGAAATATCAATGGCAAGAGATTGAAATGATTGAAGTATGAATTCAACAAAATCTTGCTTCAAAATGTTACCAAACATTTCCTGCTGAACCTGATATCAACTGCACTTTAACATAAGATGTGTTTAGCTTGATAAGTAATTGCAAGCAGCTTTGTTTGTATAGTATGTACACAACACCTATTGATAATATCTATGTTTGTGCACACAAGGAAGTCCGCCGTTGCTTTTTGTATTCTCTTATTTCAGTCTGCATATTATGTAAAGAAGATATGACAAAGTTTTACTATGTAATTGTGTTAGTTTTGTGATAAAAGTTGTAAACTCATATCAGATTATTTGCGTAATCAGTGCACCACAGCTTGCTATACTTGGCTTTATTGTCTTTTTGAGCTATGCAACAGCAAAGGCTATAGTGGTGGTACATTTCTAGAAAATACAGCTTGCATAACACCAAGGAGTGACAACCATGTTGTTGGTACAATGTGTAAACAAAATGTTAATATAAAAAAGTTTACTTTAATTCCTTTCCATCAGTTGATTAATGAATGCAATCACCCTAGTAACAAACTTGTACTTTTTATCAGTGCTCAAGGCTTTTAGTACTATTCCCAGTTGTGTCTTGTACTGATTCTGATGGTTACCAGATTCATTTTCTGATTGCCCATTTGCTTCTTCCTTCATGTAGAAAATCAGATCGTATATGCTGTGAATCTAATGCAAGAACACTTGTCTATCGTACTTAGTGTTTTGACTTTTGGTTGCAATTTACTGGTTTCAGTTTGCACATTCTATTTTGGAAGACTATTTTGCTTTACTTTGTATATACAGTGAAACCTTGGATTACGAGTGTTTTGCAATATGAGCTAAAATTTTTAATAAATTTTAACTTGATAAACGAGTACTGTAGTATGTATATGCTTTGCCTGCCAAGCGTCACGTGGGGATTGTGGGTAATTGTCTCCCATGCTCGTTCTCAGTTGGCGTGCCTCACTCATATAGTCAACATCCGTATGACTGTATACTGTTTACTAGAGCATGGTGACCATGTCTGTGTGTGCTGTAAAGTGCAAGTCCCTGTTATGCTCCCCAAAAGATGAGGCTGAGTCTCAGTACTTTAGCAAAACCAGCTTTATTCAGCGTGAAACAGGAACAGCATGGTTATTTATTGTAGCGGAATTTACCGCTCTCCTATATAGAGACACAGAAATCAGGCAAGGTCATGGCCAGGTTAGTGGCCAAGTAATACTGTGCTCTTGCATTTATAATGTTCCTTGCATCACCCATCGACGGCAGGTGCTTATAGCTTGACCGCAATCTTTTCCGATTCTCTTTTACGGCAAACAGTTACAGCGCTGGAAGCCTGTGGTTGCTTGCTTCTGGACGCTCTTTCACATGTTGTAGATTTTGTTTTAATCATTTATATATAAATATGTGCGGGTTGTGAAACTAATTATCTGAGTTTCCATTATTACTCATGGGGAAATTTGCTTCGATATACGAGTGCTTTGGATTACAAGCACGTTTCCAGAACGAATTATGCTCACAAACCGAGGTTCCACTGTGTATGTTTTGATACTCTAGTGCAAGCTTATTGCTATTGCTCACTCAAATTACTTCTAGTATAAAACAAAATGAAAAGAAAAAAAAAAAAACTACTACTTTACCACTGGTTCGATTTACACTGTTAATTTTCAGGAATGACTACAATATCCTACTCCATATACTTTATGACTTTTCAGAAATTTACCTTGACCAGATTTTATTTTGGTTACCTCCATATTTGTTGCATTACAAGCTTTATTCATGTGCATTTTATGATTTACTGTTATATTTGCTAGTTTTCAACTATTTCTCATTTTTGGGTAATTTCTGTACATTTTGTTTATAATTGATTAATTGTATATTGTCCCTTTAGGTTTGTCTATGCCATGCACACAGTTCATTTGAAATTCACCCATACGGCAAATGCTTCAGAGGCTCTCCTGCATGAACCTCGCGGTTCAGAAACAGTTTCACCCCAAGAGCTATAAACACACTCAATCAGTCCATCAAGTGCTCCCGGTAGGATGTTTGTACTTATCCTTACAATTACCTCACTGTAAACTTGCACTGAAGTTGTAATACTGCACAACCTGAGCAACTTCATGAACCATTTGCACTATCTGCACTATATATGTACATGTATATTGTGTATTTTTCATTGTTTTTATTGTATTATTTTATCAATTTATAGGAACATAAGTT
The DNA here is from genome assembly GCA_026402145.1 of Polypterus bichir lapradei. Classification (NCBI taxonomy): domain Eukaryota; kingdom Metazoa; phylum Chordata; class Cladistia; order Polypteriformes; family Polypteridae; genus Polypterus; species Polypterus bichir. The sequence goes on along the minus strand of JANRMT010062838.1, from coordinate 16,348,822 downwards.
TATGGAGGATCTGCATATTGAATCTCACTGGATCATACAATAATAATAAAGGAATTCACTTCAACAGAAGAGAGCACATATTTACAGATGATGACACCTGGCTTCTAAGTCAATTTAAGATGAAATGCATTAAAGTATGTATATTAAATTATACAGATAAATGGTTAACGTCATTTAAATAATGCATACTGTTAGTAATTAAACGTGTGGGCCCAGTGGCGCAGCAGTAGCGATGAGTTGGCACCTCGTTCAGGGATTGTTCCTGCCTCACGCCGTATGCTTGCTGGGACTGGCGCAACCCTGGATGGTTTAATGAATGGATGGATGGATGGAATAATTAAAAATGTACCACAAAGATTTTTCAATGGTCCTTGAAAGTTTTGAAGAATCAGTCTTCTAAGCTTACAGATGGCTTGACATTTATTACTAAACTTACTGTGTGGCGATTGGTTACTTGGAGAAAGAAAAGGAAGGACAGGAATTGGAGGTTAGTACATTTGAAAGAGACAGTACTGCTGCAATAAATTATTTAATCGAGGGTCACACATGTCCCAGCAAGCATCTTGCGGGAGGCAGAACTATAGGAACTATGGATGAGCAGCCAGCTACATGCTACCAATGCACCACCGTGCACCCCCTTGTTTAATACATGCTTTAATTGATTTCATCATAAAAATGATAATCAAGTATAAATGTTAGTATTTAAATTGTTCAGAGAGCTGTAATATCATGAATATAATTTATTCTGTGTCCTGTCGGGGTAAGAGAAAGCCGGTTTAAGAGCACATAGAAGAACACATACAATACGAAGCATTTAACATAACTTTAGTTACAATGGGATCTGAGAAACTCTAATAAATTTAACATTGATTTTAAGATTAAGTTTATGACGTTCTACTCTAATGACAAAATAAATTACGAGACTGATGTGGGCACTTTGACCTTTTTTTCACTGTGTCCCTATTTTTTTTTCTTTTCTCTATACCCTAATATGCTTCCATATGATACTCAGACAGTGGGCAAAGACTCGCCTTTTTACGGTGACTTTGATATCTGACAACTTTTTTATTTCGGGCACTGTTCTGAACTTGAACTTTCAAGTTTCTCCACACTCTATCACTTGATTGACTTCCTTTTGTTGTTTATACCACTGTTTAAGCAAACAAACAGTATGTTTTTCCCTGCCTCAACTTCGCATTCACTGAAATTCTTTTTTTTCACATGCTTTTTCCCATTGTCTTTTAACCAAATACTGAAATGAAAGGGCTATTTATATTAATTAGCATATTAAAATATGCAAAATTCTGGGAAGAGTCAGGGTGGGTCGGCAGGTGCATGCACCAGTGATACCTTTCACACTGGCCGGAATTAATGCAGTGGAAGTGTGTGGAAGTTGGCTTACGCACAGTTTTGTGCATCTGAATTTTTTGGGCACATTTCCACTTTTGTCCGTACATCATGCTTTAGTATGCATTCTACGCATGCCATTATGCATGAGGCCTCTTGTCTCAATAAGTCTCTAGTGGGCTGGCCAGTGAGAGTCCCCTGGAGCAATTTTCAGTTAAGGGCTTCGATCAAGGGCCCAGCAGAATAGGATCCCTTCTGGCAGTAAAAGGAGTTGAACCGGAAACCTTCCAGATACCAACACTGACCCTTGGGCACAGAGCCACCAACATGCTTTAGGAAAATTAAGATTTCTCGGAGTAGTTTTAAAAGAGGTTTAATTACAGATGCACTCACCCTAACAGACACACAGTAAAATATCTGGTACTTACCAAAGGAAATCTGCCTCAAATTATTATTACTGGTGATTCACAATATTTAAGTGGTGTCTGATATCTTACATTTAATCAAGGATTAAGGCTGTGGGAAAGGTAACCAGCCTCTGTAAACCTCAGATACAATTTCAAATAATAATGTCATACTTGTCTGTTGGACAGAGGCACAAACATAAATCATCCATAGCATCAGGTAAGAGGAGCTGTGAGGTACTAGTAGCCTCACCATGTGTATCTAGTATCCTGGATATGTGTTCTCTGAATGTCACAGTTACTGACATGTGGTGGGGAACTAGTCCTTAATTTAATTAGGTCCCCATATGTATCCTACAAACACAGACACATTTGAAAATGCAATGCCAGATATTAGTTAACAAAAGGTTCAACAAGGTGCCTGTGACAAACATATACATAGACTTCTTTCACAACATAGTCATAACGTAATCTAACTTGCCATTTCTAAAAAACTGGGAAATCAAGTGTAACATTGCAGACCAGTGCAATGTAAAAGATTACAACTTAACACTGTGTCAAACACTCTCTAAAGCACCGTTATGTTTGAGAGCTGCATGCAACTTCACTATTTGTATAATCTAGCAGTCAGCATTGTTTAAGCTCACATTAAACATTTACAGTGGGCATCGAGTAAGTGTTTTGTGAGAGTAACGAGCAAAGGCCTTGACCAGTGTACCATAAATAATGGGTTTGTAAATGAAGCCATATATGAAGGAACAGCATTGTTTACACAGACTAACTTGCTCATACCCTAATTTATTTTGAAAGAAGAGTGCAAAGATTTATGTTTTTTGTTGTTTTTTACTTCTAATTTCTTTTTGGCTTTATCCATAACTAAGTTTTAACTTATGATATATAGGGGGAAAAAAAAAGCTTTTTAAAATCAAGTGTGTGCATGTGACGACAGGTTTTCCAGAAAACATGGAAACTGAAGTCATATAACGAGACCAAGGACCAGTGGCAAAAAATAGAGAGGCAAACCCTAGAAATACATATACAAAAATCCATTAATTGTGCATATAAATAAATAACTTTTTATTAATAAAAACAGTTCAGGTGCATTCCTTCCAAAACACTTGATCAGTAGATTGTGAGGAAAACACATTCTTTTAAAATTTCAATAAACAGAGGAAAAAAACCCCATTAAATTTCCCCCTTTTTCCTTTTAAATCAGGCTTAAAAAAGAAACAATCAGCCACAGGTCTTTGCAGAGTAAAACCCTCTATTCCTTTTAAGTCCAGAGTGGGTTTAGCTGCTATCAGTTCTTACTACAGCAGTTTCTTCTCCTTGTCCAACAATCTGATGATGCACCCAAAATATGAGGGAAAAAAAACCCCACACACCTTCAGAATATCACAGGTTGCACATAATCTCTATTCAGGATACTACCTGATGGTGCACTGTGCGTCACATTCTCCTGTCACGAGCATGTGCCAAATTTCAAATTTTAACTGGTCTGCACACACATGCACACTAATGACCTTATGCCAGCCTTCTTCACCATAAGACATTCTACACCACCTAATTAGTATGCATCACACCAATTCAAATGCCAGTATCCCTGCCTTGAAAAACATTTGCCTTACCACAGCATGCCAATGCCTTCTTCATATTGCCACTACCTGAAGACGTGTACACCCAAGAACAGGCACACGCACCCTTACACTATCTAGCAACTCAAGGTGTTCCTGCCCCACCTCATGGACTCCCACAAAAACCTTCAAGTCTAGGAAGTATCTTAAACTATTTTTAATCTGTATAGTTACCAAACAATATGTATAAACAAAGCTGTAAAGCATTTCTTCACAGTGCAATATGATTTTTCAAATTGCATTTCATGATATTAAACAAGAGCATTACTGCCTCACAGCTTACAAATCTCAAATTTAAATCCTAGTTGTGGCACTGTCAGTGGGGAGTTTCCATATTTATAGTGTATCTGTGTGAATTTTTCACCAGGTAATCTGGTTACTCCACCTAAAAAACCACGCAGGTTAGGTTGACTGGCGACTTAAAACTGATCCTAGATGTATGATTAGGAGTACTGCATTTGTGTGTACGTGCTTCAATAAGGCTGATTGCTGCCTTGTTTCTGATAGTGCTGGGATGGACTTTGCCTTCCCATCACCCTGAACTGGAATAACTGTGCACAGATAATACTGTAGATCAATAAGCCACACAATATAACATTGTGAATACTCATACATATTTTCTGCTTCATCTATTAAATTATTAAAAATTTAAAAGGGAAAAGTGGTGTCACATTCAAAATTTTAAAATATTCAACAATTTTATATTGTACAAGAGGATGGCACCTGCACATGCTGTTATGTATAAATTCCATTAAGCAAACAGCAAGGTGTTTCCTTGTTATAATCAGTAACTGTTTAAATGGAACAATTTTGTTTTTATGCAATACTACTAACACCACACATAGCAGAATACTCTCTCTTCTCATGTAAAGCTGCACAGAAGTATGACAATCAGCAAATCGTATCAAATAAAAGGAGGATGAAAACAGACCATGACACAGAGAAATACTCTTTTCAAAAAAGGAGAAAAAATAAATAAATCAGGCTTTTTCCCTGTAGACATTCCAGTAAACTGTGCTGCCTGCACTGCACAAGACAAACACTGAGCTGTCTAAACACTGCACAACAGTAGTGTTCTGTTTTTCTTCTTGTTAAACGGGCTGAATGTTGAAGAGACTCAGATTTTTAAATTGAGGTTAATAGCAATTTAGTGCCAAAATGTTTTTAATTAAACAACAAAGTAATTTTTGCAACTCGGATATCCATACTTACTAAAATAAATTATTCCACAAAAACAGAAAAACTGTTGTTTATTTACATCTGACAATTTCCTCAACTTGTGCCAATCAGTATCTACACCCACTGTACCTTGTAAGGAGCAAACATAGCTGTGCTATTTTGCCGGCATTCATTTTCCCAGCCTTCTTTACCCTAATAATAAGGTAATAAAAGCTGATGGATACAATAAGCACCTTGATAGCTTCAATTTTAGGTAATATCAGTAAAAGAAGAAAGTGCAGACAGATGTTTTTGTGAATTCTAATGTCTAATTTTTTGGCACATGCGTGTTTAGGCACTCTTCTACAGCTTAAATACACGTATAAGGCTTAAACATTATACTGCAGTTTCCCCCTCCAACCCACAAGAATGCAGAAACTGGAAGCATAACTGAACAAGTGGTATGGAAACAGAGGTAAGGAGTACATCAGCTTAGCCAATTTGTGTTTTCTATTAAATAAAAGTTCTGTATTTTAACATGTTCTTATTTATCATGGCACCAGCATGGTGAGACATGCAAGTACTCTGTACACGTGACAATCTACTGCTATATGTACACCTGCATTTCCAGCTTTTTAATGAAGTGAACCTACCATTACAGCAATGTTTCAACTGTGAGATACTGATATGTTCTGCTGCACCTAAAAAAAACAAAAGTGTAGTTAAATATGGGCTAACTATGATAAAAATAAAAGATGAAAGTACAATACATTTAAGCCCAATTTTACTACTAACATTGTCATAAAGAAAACAGTCATACACATACACAAAGGAAAATGCAGTACAGGTGACAGCTATTAAAAGACAGAAAATATAGGGTGAAAAATAGGGCATGAATGTAACAGCAGTGTTAATCCTGTAGTTGTTTGCCATTAATACTCACTTCCTGCTCTTTCTTAACCTATTAGACTGCACACTCTCTGATAAATAAGGAAAACATAGTCAAAAGGTTGATTCTGAAAAGTACTCTCTCTGCTTTGCGTGTGTGCCATGTTCTTAATTTGTATTTTTAAATAATCCTGTGTCTTTTGGAAAATGTATATTTAATACTACAAACTTTCTCATAAAATGTATAGAAAAAATGTTTCTGGAATTTAAGAGAAAAAGTCAAACTACTCTTGTAATCTATAAAATAATAAAAAAAAAATAACCCAGAATATTAAGAAGTGTCGTATTAGGATACCTAGCTGATTATATAATTAACACTTTCACCACTCAAGTTTAACCAGGTCTTTGTTCAGATGCCATGCAGAATTAACCTAAAAGTAAAAACCTTGCTTCTTGCCTACAGGAAGTCAATGCTCTTTCACAAACAAAGCAGTGCTAGGAACACAGGAAGTTAACAAATTGTGCCTCAACAGTTTATGTGAGGTGTGAAGACTAAGAGCTGAAGAAATTTACCAATATTACAAACATACTGAAAACAGAACTCAATAGACCCAATAAACTCATGTGGGTTTTCGTTAAGCCACAACTGCTACAAAATATTATCATCAACAGATACTTATCAGAGAAGCAATATTGTTCACCATTACTTGTTCCAGCATGACACAACATAGACGATGTTGCAATTAAGGTACAGCCAACCACTGAAGCTGCAGAGAAATCCTAAAACAGACCAACCAATAAAACTAAGGCCCTCCAAGTCCTGCCAGAAACCTAGGCATTTAGATTAATAGATTATGCTTTAGGTATTGTAGTGATAAAGACTTTTTGTTCATACTGGCTTACTACTTTATTAAGCAGAAAGTTCTCATATCAATCTTTATTTTTCTCCTCTCCCAGCTGCTTTCTCACCTGATGAGATCTTTTCAAGTATGGTGGGTTTTTAAAATCTCCTTTCATTACCTGCAAAACAGAAAATATAAATCTGTTTCAGGCAACTAAAACATTTACTTGACCTTTTAAAACTTTGTTACAGAAAAGGCTCTGGACCAGCAGTCATGTTTCTCTGTTCCTCCTCCTTAGGAGTAAACAATTCACTTAATTCACTTAAATGGAGTTCACACCATATTTGACATGATTTCTAATCATAAAGTATGTTCTAGTATGTTACAGTATCTCACAAAGTTGAGTACATCCCTCACATTTTTGTAAATATTTTATTTTATCTTTTAATGGGACAACACAGAAGATATGACACTTTGATACAATGTACAGTAGTCAGCGTATAGCTTTTATAACAGTGTAAATTTGCTGTTCCCTCAAAATAACTCAACACACAGCCATTAATGTCTAAACCGCTGGCAACAAAAGTGAGTACACCCCTAAGTGAAAAATGTCCAAATTGGGCCCAAAGTGTCAATATGTTGTGTGGCTAACCACCCATTATTTTCCAGCACTGCCTTGACTCTCTTGGGCATGGAGTTCACTAGAGCTTCACAGGTTGCCACTGGAATCCTCTTCCACTCCTCCATGATGACATCACGGAGCTGGTGGATGTTAGACACCTTCTGTTTGAGGATGCCCCACAGATGCTCAATAGGGTTTAGGTCTGGAGACATGCTTGGCCAGTCCAGCACCTTTACCCTCAGTTTCTTTAGCAAGGCCGTCGTCTTGGAGGTTATCATGTTGGAATACTGCCCTGCGGCCCAGGGAGGGGATCATGCCCTGCTTCAGTATGTCACAGTACATGATTGCATTCATGGTTCCCTCAATAAACCGTATCTCCCCAGTGCCAGCAGCACTCATGCAGCCCTAAACCATGACACTCCCACCACCATGCTTGACTGTAGGCAAGACACACTTGTCTTTGTACTCCTCACCTGGTTGCCGCCACACACGCTTGACACCATCTGAACCAAATAAGTTTATCTTGGTCTCATCAGACCAGTAATCCATGTCCTTAGTCTGTATGTCTTCAGCAAACTGTTTGCGGGCTTTCTTGTGCATTATCTTTAGAAGAGGCTTCCTTCTGGGACGACAGCCATGCAGACCAATTTGATGCAGTGTGTGGCGGGCATATGGTCTGAGCACTGACAGGCTGACCCCCCCCACCCCTTCAACCTCTGCAGCAATGCTGGCAGCACTCATACATCTATTTTCAAAAGACAACCTCTGGATATGACGCTGAGCATGTGCACTCAAGTTCTTGGGTCGACCATGACGAGGCCTGTTCTGAGTGGAACCTGTCCTGTTAAACTGCTGTATGGTCTTGGCCACTGTGCTGCAGCTCAGTTTCAGGGTGTTGGCAATCTCCTTATAGCCTACGCCATCTTTATGTAGAGCAACAATTCTTTTGTTCAGATCCTCAGAGAGTTCTTTGCCATGAGGTGCCATGTTGAACTTCCAGTGACCAGTATGAGGGAGTGTGAGAGTGATAACACCAAATTTAACACAATTGAGACCTTGTAACAATAACGAGTCACATGACACCAGGGAGGGAAAATGGCTAATTGGGCATAATTTGGACATTTTTCACTTAGGGGTGTACTCACTTTTGTTGCCAGCGGTTTAGACACTGTGTGTTGAGTTATTTTGAGGAGACAGCAAATTTACACTGTTATACAAGATGTACATTGACTACTGTACAATGTATCAAAGTATCATATCTTCTGTGTTGTCCCATGAAAAGATATAATAAAATATTTACAAAACTGTGAGGGGTGTACTCGCTTTTGTGAGATACTGTATAATTTAGTAACTGTGGTTGCTAATAGTTGCTGCCTCTGAAAGTATCAGAGTTTCATAATCTCCTATTACAACTAAACAATATGAACATCTGTAGTTAGTTTAGTGACTTAAATGCTAACTGGGTATGTTGAGTTCAGCTGCATTCTTAGCCTATCTTTTTTCGAACAAACAGACATACATGTTGGGTCCAAACTTCAACAAGCCTCTCTTTCATCTGCAGTCTAAAATACTCTACTTCTTTCTCTTTTTTGTAGCTACTCGTTTTTTTTACTGTTTGTAGTTTTTACATATATTTGCATTTGCAGCTGAGCACTCAACAGCTGCCGACTATCACACTTAGATAACAGCCAAACACTACAACTGGTGACTTGCTACAAAATAATCAAAACAATTTGATTTTGTCATAAAGCACAGGGATGTCATGCTGCATGACTGACACTCTCAAGCAGTACAGCCATGGTAACTGTAACATGCTATAATTTTCTTATTACTTTGTAAATGAAGGGTACAGCAAAAAAAAAAAAAAATCATGTAGTGTAACCCCATCTTAAATTGAGATCAAATTTAACTTCTTTTTGGCAACTTTGGTGAATTTATCTATCTAAAAACATTGTAGTTCTACTCCAACTCCACAAAGTCACAACTTACCCTCTGAGTGTTATTGACAACTGCTGGGTCCGGGTTGCCATAATTTGGAGGGTTGGCATAAGGATCATAGCCGAGCTGGCTTAGCATAGGTGCTATATGTGCCATATCATGAATCACATCTGTTGGAATGTGTCCAACCCATTTTGACAAAGCTTCAAGATTAACTGGTTTGATCACTTGGTCTGTAGACCTTTCAATCCTAGACAGAATAAATATAGCAAAATCATTTGGTGTAACAGACAACTTCTTAACATTTCATTCTGTCAGTATACAATAAAGACACTGGGTACTGAGTACTCCTCAATCTGAAATAAAAAAAAAAAATTCTCCTCCTCTTCAACAGTCACTTTCAAAAATATTCCAATCCAAATTTCTATTGCTTCAAACTTCTGTTAAACTCATAGCTTCATGACAGTATCGTTTCAATTACTACAGAGAAACAATGGACAATGTCTCTAATACAATTACTAACTGAACAGTTTAATGAACAGACTATTAATTACACACATGATTATAAAGCTCCTTTTACTTTGACAAGCTAATGAAAGCTACACCTCCAAGTATGAAAAGGATGGTTAATCAGGTCAATTAATCAATCATTACTTTCTAAACCTGCTTAATCCAAGGAAGGGTCATGGACGCAGAAGTCAAACTAATTACTGCTCCTCTGCAACAATTGTAAAATAAAGGATAGTAGATGTACACAAATGTTATCTAGATAATGCCACTTTCATACAGTAATGTAAAATGTGACAAAAAATGAAAAATAGAATTTATTACTACAAATTGCTTTGCACTACATAATCATTGTAGTCATCTCATTATAACTGCAGAACAGTAAACTGATAAAGTAAAATTCTTGTTAAAAATCTATCCTTTTTATAAATAGTCAGTCTATTTAAAAGTTGTAGGAACAAGAGCCTATCCTGGCAGCATTAGTTAGATACATGCCAGCCTAACCTGACAAATACTTAACCTTGCTTTTTTTTTCTAAAACTGTTCATATTTTGTTGGAGAGGTCAGGGATTGGTTTAGCCAATTCCAATTTTGTGAAAGCAACCACAATGCCAATGTTTGGATCATAGACTGAAACAGAAATCTTGTACTTAAAACCCTGCAGTCATATTTTCAATAAATGGATTTTAAGTTTTAAACTTTACAGGATCTTATAGAATAAGAATTATTGATATACTCTGGCATTGATGATCTTAACCAATGTTCTCCAGTGATGCAAGCCCAATGTGAAAAGTACCTGATGCCAAAATATAAAGGCAATGGTTTATAGAGAAGGTCTTACTTGGATAAAGAGACACCACCAGGTTTACCAATGGCCTCTTCATGGTGTAGCACAGCTTCATTCCAGGGAATGCCCAAAAAGTCCATAATGTCCTTCATGGAGTTACGTGGGTGCAAAACCAGCTGCTCATAGAAAACTGGCTTACATCTAGAAGGCCCAACCTGAAGACACTGAGTGTACATGGTTTCAACTGCTTTGTTCCATTTGGTGAGGCAGTCCCTATAACTATTTAAATCAAATCCGGCAATAGTTACTTTTCGGCTGATCATTGAGTAAACAGATGCTCTTCCATCCCGAATCATAAGCAAAAATTTGGAATTAGGGAAAAGGTGGGAGAGGTAGAGCGATGACTTAAGTGTGAACGGGTCTTTGTTGCACAGAAATTTAGCTGGTTCTCCATGTCTGGCTATCACTTCTAAGATAAAGGACTGCACTGCAGAGTCCAAGACCTCATCAGTAACTCCTGCCTCATCAAGGCGCATCTTCTCTCTTTCTGATTTGCTCCATGAATGCCTCATAGCTAGTATACGTGGAATGATGCGGGTCTCCTCACCACACCGGATTTCAGGGTGTGCATCCAACATAGCTCTCATTAAAGTTGTGCCACTACGAGGAACTCCACCCACAAAAATAAGTGGCATGTCCTTACTGTAATGGTATTCTACATGCTGCCAGTCCATGAGTGAGATGCCATTCTGTTCAGGTTTCATCACTGCCCGAGGCCTGTATCTCTCCTGACAGTCAAGAGCATGCTGGCACAAGTGGGCCAAGAGGAAAAGAGCAGCCAAGCAGCTAGCTGCCACCACTACCCGCCTTCCAGTGATGCGCATGCCCCAGCTGAGCCTACTGTCTGGTATTGTCTCAGATGTCCACCTTGAATTCTGAGCCTCTGACCATTGCTGACCTGCAAATAGCAAACACCAGGGGAGTTAGACATGATGTGTAACATATGTTAGATATGATGTGAAAATATATGCAAGGCAGAGTACTACTATAGATAATGAAGTTGGTTTAATATTTTCCATTAAAAAATCTCAAAACAGGTTAAGCTGTAAAGAAAGTTTGATACCTCAAAAATAATATAAAACAGACTCAGAAAACTGTGGATTCATGTTGGTATCAAATTAGATACATATCCTTAGGACTGCTGGTGATTTTAGGTATTATTTTATCTCTTTAAAACATACAGTGATGCTGAGATAAATTACAAAAGTAAATAAAAAAATATCTACCTTTACCTCTTATCAATGTGGGAAGTAATTTTTAACAAATTCTTCATTTCTACCTGTGGGCCTACAGATGAAGTTTACACATTTTTGCACGCTAAAAACAAATGTGCTTGTCTATCTAGTCTGTTTTGATTTTCAACGTTTAGGGACACAACTCAGCATATAAATTTACAGATAAGTGTCTAGAAAGAAAAAAAAAATAGACCATGTATTTGAACCAATACATAATGTGAAATAAAATAATGTCACTAAAATTGATTTCACAGTACCCAAGAAGAGCAATCAGGCTAAAGCTCTGATTTTATTTTGATTACCTTTCCCCAAAGGTTTCAGTTACCATCGATGAAATTTCATGCCTATCTAAGTTCCTACTCAATACGTGGAAGCCAACATCACATTGACCTCATGGTGCCTAAATATTGTGGCCTGTGTTGCAAAGAATGGAATAAGACTGTAAACACATCTCAAAATTTGACCATAATGACCATCAAACAAAGAAGGGTCTGCTTTCTTCAACAAACTTTTTTCTTCCAAACTCACTCTTTTTTCAGGTTTCTATTTATTTCAACTATATTTCATGATTTCTTCTCAAACCATAATACTGAAAAAGTTCCAAAACCAAACAGTATTATAATAACTTCCTCCATGTCTTCATTTTTGTGGAATTAAATAACCCACTTATGACTAGGTATGTACTCAAAATGAAATTAATGCCTTATTTTGTGTTTTTTACTGGAAAAAAATAGCTGAAATCAAACAGTCAATCTGATTTTAATTCCTAATGGAAGTATAAATGGAATCTGAACTGTATGTGGATCTTTTTTGGTTTTGTTTGTCAAAATATTATCTGATATTAAAGTGTATATTCACATTTTAAGTCCACATGATTAAATAAAAGAACAATGAAGAAAAAAAATGACAAATGCCATAGGGATTACACTAAAAAAAGGTTCCACTTAAACTATACTTTGCAAAGATAATCAAAACGATATTTTCAAAATTAACTACTATTAGGCGACATCAACATTCTCCCAAGTTTAGGGAAGATTACACAGCCATGATAATCTACCACAAAACAAAGTCGCTAAAAGTCACAAGCACATTAATGGCTTCCAGCTCAAAGATCACCTGAACATCACAATGTACAAGATGTAGCTCTGAAACCTAAGAAATGACAATTACATTAAAATAATCTGACAAACTTGTTGTGAAAACATTGAAGTCAGGATGGAGACATGTTAAAACTAACTGTTTCAGAAAAACTTCACATAGTTGATCTACATTGGACCTGAAAGTGTGAAACCTGCTTAATCCATGCTCAGGATTATGGAGAAACACTGCCTATCCTGGAAGCAGTTGGAAAGAACCCCGCCCAATTCATGGGAGAGCACACTCACAAACAAACAATTACTTATTCTGGGCAATTATAGCCTAAATTCTAAAATTTAATCTGACATAGGATGTGAAAAAAAATACAGAGAACAATTCTGACTGTGATTAGACTAGGATTTAAATGCAGCTTTCAAAGGCTATGAGGCAGCACCACAAAGCACTGTTCCACTAGTATACTTCTGAATTCATTCAAACAAATTACTATGTACACATAAATATTACTGTAAAACAGATGCCGTTTTTAAAAAATTAAGTATTACAAAATGTCATATGCATTGACAGTAAACAAAAACAATTTATTAAACCTGCACAACAAAAGTAAGGGTTACAGGAGAAAAAAAAAAAGAATTTAAATTTTTTTTTGGTATTTGGTAACATGCAATATAATGTTTGAATCAGCTTAGTTTCTCAATCATTGATAAACAATTATGCATCAAAAGTATTTCAATTCAATTTAAGAACAGTAAATTGTGTCTTCACTCCATTTTATTAAATCACACTCTTCACTAAAGAAGAAACTGAATAATTATAGTTTGGAAACTGTATCTATCAGATTCTGTCTACCATAGCAAAGAGGAATAAGCAGAGTTGGATCTTCTCAGTTCAGAAGTAGACTAATGGTTTCCGTAAATGCAACACTAACATCAAGTTCCTTTATAAAATTGCAATTTGAATTCACAGAGTTTATTTTCTTTTCTCCTTCACTTTGAACTGTGACTTGGGTTATAATTATACTACTTTCTCCCCTAATGTCAGTGTTAATAATAATAATAAAAAAACAAAAAGTGAAAACTTATTTCCAAAAAACTTACTTGCACCATGTTACAAATACCTCATAAACAGTAACAATATGACTAAGAAAGCTGCAGATTAATAAATTATTTCGAGGGGCAAACTGAATCCATCAAAGTACATTATTTAATGAACATTGGTATTACCAAAAAATAGATTACATTTTACAAAATAACACATTGCAAAATGAAAAGGATGCTATGGCAATTATAATTAGACGAATAAAGTTTCATAATAACTCAGTGGCTAATCACACCTCAATCACGCTTCAATAAGCAAGACTCACTATTAAATGATGCCAAGACCCAAGATTCCATCAGCTACTGGACTTTAATAATTCATCCACTTAATGAAAAATAAATGAGATAATGTCTTATGTTAGAAAGCCACTAAACCACTGCACAACAGTATACATTGTGCAACCCTAAACAATTTCAAAACCCACAGAGTGTGCAAGCATTTGATTTAAAAATTTAAGGACTTCCAATATTTTATACTTTTGGTTAAACCTGTAGTTATTTTTAATTATTCAGGATGTGGCTGTTTTTACAAGTACTAGTAAAGAACCACCAAAGCTCTTCAATCCATTTAGCATTTAATTAAAAAATGCATGTTATCAAACTTAACGCTACAATAAAATGTATGTTTAATGTTGAGGCAGCAGTTTTCAAAATTTTCATAGTAAGAAATTAAAGTAATGACCTATTTAAGATACTCAAAGGCACCATTATTTTGTAGTCAATATATTCAGTTGAAAATGGGACAAAAGGAAGAAACTGACATGTAGACAGAGGGGCACATAACTAAAACATAGCTGTCAGAAGAGGTTTACTTTGTGCAGGTCAAGAGGTTCTGTTATGTTTGAAAATGACACTTGCTTAAAACCAGCTGATATGAGCTACAGTACAGAAACAAAAAATCTTGTTTTATAAATCACATTACATTATAAGCACACATTCAAAGGACTAGAAAGATACTACAAGTTATGAAATGTTCAAAGGGCATAATATGCAGGGACTTGACTGTTGAACAGGACTATTTTGAAATGTGGAGCATTTTTATTTTTTGTTTGTTTACTTCTTCAAAGATTGATAACTCACAATTCTGTTTATTAAATATTTTTGTAACAGTGAGTGATATTCAAAAATAACAGTAACAAAATAGTTAATCACATGTACTAGTAGAGAATATAAACTACAGGTTTCTTAATGACATTTTAAAATATTATGTGGTTAAAAGTCAAAACCAAATAATCTTCTGGTAGCTGAAATAACTTTCATAGACACCAGATTTGAACTCAAGTGATGTAAAAAACAGCATCAATCGATTTACTATTTTTAGGCGTTAGTTTTTAATTTTTAATCATTTTTGAAAGACATGCCCAAGGGTCAAGCTAAAATGCTTGGCTGCATCAGAACATGGTGGACAGCAGGCCAGTTACACTTTGACAAGAAACACAGTGTTGGAGAAATACTTAAGATTTTCAAGTAAAGCAGCAAAAAGTTGATTTTTAGTGTAATGTAGAAAGTATGTTTTTATTTACTGTATACATAACTTGTCACCCATTCACACTTTGGGAAATAATTCATGTCCCATTCATGTCCACATAAGTTATAGTTCTTGCATTTTTATTTCTACTGTTATAAAGATCACGATTTACATGGTATGATTTCAATCAGCAGGAAAAGTGACTGTTGTTACAAAGGTTTGTATATGTTGCCATACACAACTCTGTGGGCATTTCAAAAAATTTTACTGAAGATCTGTTTGCCATCAGGAGTGGTTGAAGGATGAGTAAATAAGGAGAAATACAAATTACACAAGTTGAAATAACTTCTCACAATGTAAACATTTTACTCTTAAAACAGAGAAGTTTAAAAATTGCTTGTGCTTTTCAATTAGTTTTTTTTAAGTTTCAAAAATTTGTACAACACATTCTATTCGAGATATCTCAATGAAAACAGTATTTCTTTGACACAATTCTCCAAATTTTAACACAAATAACACTATACAAAATGTGAATGCAAGAATTACACTGAAATAAATAAAAGTGAAAGGGGCATAAGAAGAAAAACAATTTATTTTAAATCTTCATTAGATATGCATGTCTTTACTTTGGATATAACTACATGGATAAAATGTTCATTATAACCAGCTGCCAGCAGAGATTTTCTGAGTAGTCCCTGCACACTGTACAACTGAATCAGACACACCAAAAGTAGTCAACAACAACTTAGTAATACATAAGATTCTATAAATTCAGCCTTCTGAATATCATACAGAGTAATGGATATCAAATTTGTCCACTTCATCCTAAAGTTACCCTTTATGGCTACTTCTATTTGAAAACATCAAAAGGAGACTTTGTATCATAAAGTTTCACCTATTCTGATGGCTAGAACATTGTTTAAAAAAAAGACTAAAAAAAATTATAAAATGGCACTTGAATGAACAACAAAATTAACTATAAACGTTGACATACATTTCTGAAAAAAAAAAACAAAACAAATAAACGGACTGCTGTATATTTATCTTAATAAAAAAAAAACAGAAAATTCATTGAATTACTGAAAATGCATATTCCAAGGCCACCTTATTCAGTAGACAATAAAGTGTGGGGTAAGGATGGACAAATGTTTCACTTTTATTTCCTGGGCAATGTACACAATTTTATAAATATCAGATTATCTGTACATTCTTCTTACTTAATAAAAAGGCATTTGTTTCAGGTAGTGATTTAAGAACAGCACATCAAGTGTAGGGATGTCACGATACCAGAATTTTTATATTCAATACCAATACCGTAGTTCTGACGATTTAAATACTTTCTAGGATCCCGTGCGGGCTTACACAGTTACAGTTACTGTGAAATTTTACAATAATCAATACCATGGCAAAAACAGAAATCATATTCAGCAGACTTTTATTAAAGTACCTCCATTAATGAAGCTGGAGAGATTTTCATGAAACTTGGTACACATGTTCCTCACTGGTCGACTAAAAATACTGTAGGGTAAAATCAGTCATAACCCACCCCCTTCTGGGTAAGGTGGGGGGTGATCTTGCAGTCTCGTATGCTTATTATCATCCAGTTGACACTCGGAACGACCACCAGAAGGCAAACTGGAGGCGACTGCCAGCATTCTTTATGTTTGAGCGCCACCGCACCCCTGTTGCCTTTGAAATTGAATAGAGTTCTATGCGTGGAAGTGGTGTGTCTGTCCGGCCTGGAAGTGAGACATAGAGTCGGGATGAGGGCTCCAGCTCCGAGGATACGCAAGCGTACACCGGCAAAAGGAAAACTCCTAAGAAAGACAGTCGCTTAGCTGCTAATGCTCAAATGATGTGAGCACTTCGGCAACATGAATCCTTCTAGCAGAGAGATGCCCAGAGTAGTTCTGACGATTTAAATACTTTCTAGGATCCCGTGCGGGCTTACACAGTTACAGTAGTATATACCAGGCAACTGCCAGCATTCTTTATTTTTCAGCAGCACCGCACCCCTGTTGCTTTTCAAATTAAATAGAGTTGGCCGGTTCCGAGCATCAACTAGATGATAACATACATATAAGACCACAAGACAAGGACATTAGTGAGTCTTTACCCATCCATCCATTATCCAACCTGCTATATCCAAGCTACAGGGTCACGGGGGTCTGCTGGAGCCAGTCCCAGCCAACACAGGGCGCAAGACAGGAAACAAACCACGGGCAGGGTGCTAGCCCACTGCAGAAAACCTACACAGACACGGGGACAACATGCAAACTCCATGCAGGAAGGACCCGGGAAGCGAACCCAGGTTTATTGTTTGTTATTTTTATTTTTAAAGTTGTGTTTTTTATTTTTTATTTTGGTTTTCTCAATTAAAAAAAAACTATTTTCCTCCCTGGCAACGCTGGGTATTTCAGCTAGTACAATATAAAATATACAAGTATAAATACTAACAATACAATGCAGAGTTTGATCTTTAATGTGTGGAAGAGATGGAGATCCCCCCAGTTTAAGAACAAATGGAGAATTTATAATTCTTGGGGGAGGGGTTTCACCACAGGGTTTATAAAGAATGATATCATGATGAACTATCTGATGTGCACCTTCTAAAACCTTTCTCTGACATTCTCTCTCCAGTAACTGAAAAATACTGCTTAAAATCAATTTTAAAAATAGAAATTCCAACATTATTATATATGTACTGCTGAATTACTGAATTCCAAGATCATTTTGAATATTTCTGCTTAAAGAGTGATATTTAATGAATGAGTCAAATTAATTCAAATTTCAAATGTCAGAAACTTGTGGTGCTTTAATTTTATAAAGCTATCCCTCCTTTTTCTACGTTTGCCTCAGCTTTAAAGCTTCCTATTCAAAATCAAACTTGTCAGTTTTACATTAATCCTTTACTTCAAAACTCCTGTTAACCAGCCTTTGTTTTGCGGTGTTGTACATTTTTCATAAAAGTGATCATACTTTGTTATTGCTTATTTTTGTGTACAAATCCATTATCTGAAAATTACTTAGGCTGTCGTTACCTGTACTCAATAAAATGTATTACTGTGAGGCAGTGCTGCATTTTTCAATATACCACTCAAATATATGACACGCCCTTATACTTGCAGGTTATACCAATGAAAATTAGTTTGTCTTTAAAATCCTAAATAATTTCATAGTTGGATAAAAGTGGCCTGTGTGCGCATGTTTATTTCCCTTTTTTTCTCTTTGTCATAAATAATAAGTATGATCGCTGCACTGGCATGCTGAAATTCTCCTTTTCACACAAAAGCATTTCCACACATACCTCTACTGTAGCATTACCACTATAAAATACTTTATATCGTTTTTATACACATTTTTCTCATGTATTAGTGTGTCTTCCAAAGTGACTGTCTACTTGCAGTCACACATTAATGCAATACTGATTTTCTTCGTGACAGCTTTTTTACTGTATAAGAGCTGATAATAATTACTATCAAAATATCACTTTTTATCACATCCCTAAAGTTGACGTGTTTTACTTCGTGCCCTGCATTTTGGAGAATGGCTCCACAACTTTAGTGTGGTGTATATACTTTTTATACAGTTATATGTTTCTGTTCCCATATTAAATAAGCAAATCTTGCTTTTGCCAACTACTGTATGTGCTCTTTTGCCCTGGGGACTAGCCTTTGAGTGAAAAATATTTTTAAGTCTAACTCTTTCTTACACAAGTCACTTCTTAGCATTTACTGTAAAGACAGCTGGAAGCAAGTGTATAGAAAGTACAAACTGGTGTACTCTGCTTTTCATAAGCAGGTCTTATCCAGTTTGATAAAGTTTACTCCAAACAGCCATTCAAACTCCTTTTTACTTAATAAAAAAGGAATTAAGTTGAACAGAGTGTGAAGGACTTAATACCAAACAGAAACTGAGAGAATCTGCAAGCGAGGCACAAGCCATCCCATTCATTCTTGCTGTGCAGCTGCCTTCTGGCACATAGGGCAGAAGGAGCTAAAGAAAATGACATCCTAATAAACAGGAGTATGCACGCTGCACATATGAAACCTCCCAAAGTTTTAGCATCAGCCAGCTGCAGAAGAATAAAACCTGAAATGATTAGAGGTGCCTTCTAGTGCTCACTCAGCATAAAGAACAAAAACACATTAAAAATTAACATGCAGTTTTTGAGCTGTTATAATTTGACATTAAATTTAGAATTATGTGTAATAGATTACACGTTTCATCTTTTTAGTAAACATTTACTTCTTTTCCTGAAGTCTCTTCAATCGGTCCCTATGATTTGCTCAACAGTGGCAAAACTTTCTTTGTCATCAGTGCTGAAGGACAGTAAGAGCTTTGAAACATATCCTACTGTAATGGAATTCTACATGCAACCTTTTGACTGGGGAAATGGTTCTGGTGCAGGTGGACTATCCAAGAATGAATTACCAACATCACATAATTCTCCAGCATTACAAATTTTTTGACAGCATGAAGCTTAATTTTGCAGTTTTTGGCATCAACGTTCACATAGTTCTGAAACAAGAAACATCACATCATAACCAAAAATCAATAAAAGCACATTAATATTATTTTAGTACACTGGAACTGATCTTTGACTACTAACAAAAATCAGCACTGTTGAATGCCTTTATCAGGTCAGTACTCAAAACTTTATGATCGCTCCTCATTTATTTGGCAATTTCAACAAAAAAAGTGGTTGCACAAATTTCTATGCTCTTCTTAAATACCCAAATGCATTACACATTTAAATGTTACCAATATAGAAGTATTGCAATGACTAGAGGTTTTCTGCCAGTGTTTTAATTACACTTGCAAAAATCTATGAAGAATAGTTAAAGAAATACATAATGTCATTACTGCCCTAAATTAAACAAACACATACAGGATTTTTCACATGACAGTGGACCACTAACTTCTTTGCTGAGCTTTCTATTATTAGTCTGTTTTCTGTACAATAGGAGAAAGGGACAGAGTTCCAAGAAAACATGCAAAATAGCTGGAAATTGGTCTACCAAAAACAATGGGCCTAGAAAAGAACTAGTCTTTAAATTGTACTACATTTAAAACTAATCTAAAAACAGACTATACTCTGTGCATTTGAAAAGTTTACGGTTGGATAAATAATTAAAACCCCCAGGAAGATTTCAGAAGCTGCTGACGAATGTTTTTGTCTGTGCTATTAAGAAAGATTCTTGGAAGCATGTACCCACAATGTGCCAGAAAACTACTCTAGGCATTATAAAGTACTAATTTACATTGATGCATTTTTCCATGACCTTCACCTCATATTTCTTTTCAATGTGCCTGCAAGATTTTATAAATGTATTTTTAATGTTGAAGATTTAAAAAAATCTAACTTAGAACAGAGCATCAGAAATCTTTACAGTCTATCTGAACATTTTCTAAATCTAATTTTCCACTACAGGGTAATTTGAGCCTTTTCTGGCACCATAAGATGTAAGGCAGCAGTTAGTTCCTAATAGGATACCAATCCATTGCAGGGTACACTCACACATAGATTAACATATTAAGTTGAGTTGGAAACATTTGTTAAACTAACTTGCTTGCCTTTTTTGAATGGGAAAACCTGGAGAAAAGCTGCACAGAAAAAGTCAGTGCAAGCAGTGATTAGGGCAGGACTTGAATCATAGTCCTTGATGACATGAAGCAGCAGCCTCAAGCACATATTAACTGGTCCATATAATTAACCTGCTCCTTGCAAGGATTGTGGGACTGCAGGGAGTTAAGGCCTATTCCGGCAGCTCAGAGTGAAGAACAAACACCAGCAAATAGTGAAAAACAATAACCATTAACTAATATATTGCAGTGATTTATGCTTTTGAATTCTTGTTTTATTTAAATATACATTTGGCTTAAATTAAATACATATATAAAAGTACTATACAACAGAAAACATGACTTGAGTTTCAGCATGGGATTATTATAATAATCAAACATTTTATTTCAAAATCCAGCCCAATTTAACTTAATAATTAAGATGGAAATCCCTTTGTTCTTTCAAAACAAAAACTTAGTTAAAAAAACAACTTTCAGTGCTAATTTTATTTAATTGTTGTGTGCAGCTGGAAAAAAAATGTTATATGCATATCAAAGATGAGTGCTAAATATTTTAAATTTCAACATCTCGATGTTTGCAAAAATGACAAATAAGGATGCATGAAAGAATTAGATGGATAACTCGCTATTTAAAAAAAAAAAAACAGGAGTTCAAGTTCTGCACCTTTGCTTTCATTGGCCCAAGTGTTCAGTTCATGTCTTTTTTTTTTCCTTGCACTACTCAACATTCCTGCTTCAGTATTAAGTACAAACGTCACTAGGGCCTAAATGATCTCTTCCAAACACAAGTGCCACCCCCTGCTCATTGTAAAAAGCACAGTAAAATTCAGGCAGCTATGCCTGTAGAGATCATGTTAAATACTTTGAAATAGTCATGGTGACAGGTTACACAGTTTTTTCAGAAAGACTGTGCAAAAGAAATACATCTAGGATATGATATTGAGCACTGCAGGTTTAAGAAGCACTGTTTTTGTTCACCTATTCTAAGTCTGCAAACTGACAAGCTCACCTGAGCCTGACAAAGTATCAGGTTTTAAGTTTTGATCAGTTTTGATATACAACTTCAGGACTGGGCCAAAAAAGGTGATTTTCTAATATGTAAAAATGAATTAATTATTGATCCCTATGTATTTTTGTTACAAGAAATTCATTACTTATTTTGCATGTGCAATACTTGTTTTTTTTTTTCTGTTTCCGTATGTTCCAGGAACCAGGATCTGGATCTTAACAGTCTTACTTTTTGTTGATTAAAATCTACTGCTCAAAAGAGAGAATGGTGACATTCACAAAAAAGTAGCAGAGTGTGATACATTGACTGGCTTGCTGAATATCTGACCCACAACAGAAAGTTTTTATGAAAAAAAAAAAAATCTTTTACTTCATGTGTTGTCCTGTGAATTCTTGCTCTTTACATGGAAAGAGACACAGCATTTGCTTCTGCACATTAAGGTGTTGTGTGTGGTCACCCTGGAATACACTGGTGTCCTGTCCAAGGAATTCCTGACTTACTAAAATAGGCTCCAGCTTCCCTGTGACCCTGATCTGGCTTTATTTTTTCATCGATTACACAAGACTATATTACAAGAACTAAACCACTTAGCAGGCTCATATTTTGCATACTGGTACCCTTACATGTATACTATGTAACAAAATTAAAATGTACAGTATGGTCTAGATGACACCACTTGGTAAGAGCAGACATTCAAAAATGGAAAAAAATATATTTGCATCTTTGGCATTGTCATGTTTAGGTTTTCAAGAAGCATACTTCTAACTGATACAGCCTGCTAATTTTTTTCCATGTTTAGATACCTACACAGGGCTTTTTAAAATGTTTTAAACAAACAGGAAACTGCACCAGGGTTTGTCCAGCAGACCTCTCAAATGTGAAAAAATCATTCTGGGTCTAATTTTCAGGCCAGTTTAATGCACTAATAATTTTTATAATTATTTTTCCTGTATTCTAGATGCTCCATTCTTTCTCAAAAAACAAGTCTTACTTTACTTATTTCAATCTTTCCTTTATATTTTCCATTTTAAACATGGGTTAAATTCAACATTTGTTAGTAATGATAATCTCCAAGTTCTTTATCACTAACTTGGGTACAGGATTAATGGAAAAAAATAAATCACCAAAGGCACATTAAGCACAACACACATGAACAAAAGCTGCTTGATTTATTATTAAATGCAACACTAGTTATAATGAAATGTTAACGCCTTGGCATTGCGGCAGCAGGGATGTGACCCATTTCATTTCTGTTTCAATTGAAGTGCAGAGTGTAGGACATCTTTGTCTATGAGATCAAGATAGTACCGTCTCCCACTGACAGTTGTGGGTGCTATGTAATGGCACCCAACACATATCGTCTCTAGGTGGCCAATGGAAAGAATGTACAGGATAGTTTGGATGATTGAAGTTTGGATGAAACATATCAGGATGTCCTATTCTGCTTCATTCTTGTCACTAATCGCACCTATCCAACATTTTTCATCATACAAGCACCCAATATAGCCTCCAAGACGACACTGGTCTAATGTGAGAAACACATCTGATCCATCAGGAATGTGATCGTGAGAGGGCAGCATCTCAGCTGCTGCTTCAGTGGTGAATATTTCGACAGTCAACTGACTGTCTTCACCAGACAGCCAACTGACTTTGAGTTTGCCATCTTCTGTAGGCATGTAACAGTGATATTCTCAAGTACCAGGTACTCTTTTGGCCATGTAGAATCACATTCTCTATTCAGCAACATTAGATAGGACATTATCATTTGATATGAAAAAAAGTTTGACATTTTTGATAATGTAATGATTGAAAACACAATGATTACCATAACTGACACATGGCACATTCAGCCTATGTTTAGGATAGAAAATAAACATGAAAGATTTGCATACGGAAAGTAAGGTTTGTATTTTAAGAAAGAAGGGACAATGTAGAATAAATTAAAAATATATTAAAAAAAAAAAAAATCTGCAAATTCCAACATGCTGTTAGGATGCTCTGAAAATGAAATTCAAAGTCATTTTCTGGATTTGAGAGGTCTGCTGTTCAAACTCTAATACAGTTACATTTCGGTTTATTGCTTTTTCAGAAGGCCTATACACTTATCTGAATAAGGAAAAAAATTCAAAAGTCTGTATTGGCTACAAAAAAGTGTTTCTAAGGACTAAACATAGCTAAGACAAAAACTCAATTAAATTTTGGTCAATTTCAAGGGACTGCTTTGACAATGCAGGATCACCTGGACGAAATGTTTTAATTTCAACACATACTATACCTATTAATGTACCAGCGTGCAAAATCTGAGCCTGCTTGGTGGTTTAGTTCTTGAGCTATGGACTTGTGAAATTTAATTAAAAAAATGATGCCTTGAAAACACAACAACAAAGACTCAACTAGTATTTAGAAACAGAGAACAGAAAAAAAAACAAAAAAAAACAGCAGCAATATGAGTAGAACACACAAACTTCATGAGGGTCCCATTTACACCTGAAATTAACATGCACTTTCCATGATATGATCACGAGAAGATAGAATTCGATGACATTGAAAGCCAGGTGCAAATGCATTTGTGACTGGATCACTCTGACAAAAATTACAGAAGTGGTCACAAACCAAGAGCCACTTCATTTAACATAAATATAAATGTAAATGTATTTTCTATTCACTTAGATCAACCAAGAAAGAGCATCCGGATCTTGTGCGAGGACATCAGACCCTTATCCAAAGAGTCCGATTGTAATGTACTGTATTGTAATGCCGGTAGTAAATATAATCTGTTTTAATTATATACAGACACAAAATGTACATTAAGGTCGGGTGTAAAGGGGGCCACAAATAGTGACAATGCCTGGATTCAAATTCACTCTTCTGCTGCTGTCAAGTAGTAGCATTAAATACCCCATCTCTATACTAGCTCTCAAGTATATCATTAACTACTTAACTCCTGATGTCGATCTAGTAGTTATAATGTAAACAAAATTACCCTCTGACAGAAAAAAGATCAGAAAGATATACTTGCTAAACACTACGAAACAGAAGAACTTAGGATTTATCCTTGACCCTTTCCTACTCCCAACATCACCTCAGTGGAACCTCACATGAATCTGTAGGCAAAATGAGGCCCACCTAAAATTAAGCCAATTGAGCATCAAGAAAGACCATGGCTCAGTTTTTTAGGGGCTGAAACAGGAGCAGTAATTTCTTTAAACTGTTACAAAAAACCAAAGCAATATATTATTGACCTAAATTTGTTTCTACAATACAAAATAACTGGCATCTAGTTTTAAGTTCTGCTACATAAAAATGAAAAATGCCACATCTAACATATACTATAACATTCTCAAATGTGCATAATCCAATTCAGGGTTGCAGGGGCCAGGACCTATCCCGACAGAAAAAGGGCACAAGGCAGAGGACAACCCTGTACAGAAAACAAGCCAATTGGAGGACCTACTCACTTACCAACAAACACAATCACAAATGTGTAATTGACAAACAATGTAATCTGGACATCTTGGGGAATGTTGGAGAAAAACTTAAGTACCGAGGTGGGGAAAAAGAACAAACTGTAAACAGGCAACTTACACACACACTGCAACACCAAGCCATTCACATACATACAGTTTAAAAGAAAATACAGATTTTACTTTATGCTGATTAATCACACTTGTGACCCTGCTAATTAAACTGATATAGATGACCCTTTTGTTGCTGTGTTTAATGATTTATTTTTTAACATTAGTTTTCCCCACAACCAATCCCCCGTGAGAGCTCTTCAATAGACATTTCAACAACCATTCCCAGCCGACAAGGCTTAATTCTTTCAATAACCTTAACCACTAAATTACACTAACTCAGGAGAGAGTCTGTTTTCCTTCAAGAGCACACAGCTGACAGAAAGTCGATAACACTTTCCCTCCCTAAGTGTTCCCTTAACAGCTGAGAAACTAGGCAATAGTATTGCTGAGACTCTGCTGGCAAAATAGATGCACATATGACACCCCTCAGAGAATAGTCCAGCTCAATTTAAAGTGACCAGGGTCTCACACCCTTACCTCACTACTGCCCTTTCAGTCCTGCCTGGGCCATATATTACAGGTCAAACTTATGGTATTACGACCGAAATGCACTGAATTTAGTGCACTACCTAAAAATAAAACAGCAGCTGATACACATTAGAAAACCACATAAAAGTTTAGTGGATCCAGTAAAAGGTTTAAACAATGCACAGAAACGGCCACCTAGTAATAATGTAAAAACTGTGATTAAAATGAGGGTGACAATTAACAAAAGATTTCAGACTTCCATAATAATTTCCAATTATTCTCCCAAATAAATCTGCATAAACAAAAAAAAAATCATACTGCACTGATCAGTATTTGTTTTAAGTTCAACATGTAAGCACACATGCACACATAAAATACTTCTAATGAAAAACTGCCTAATCACAATGAGAGCTGTTATAGATTCTCTGCTACTGTGAAAAGAAACTCAACTGCACAGACAGGAAGTGTGGCTACAATGGCTACAAAGTAGTAAGAAACCACAAGGTTACAGGTTCATATCCCAATAATGTATCACTACAGATTGTCAGACAAGCAAGTAAAAACATTTGGGATTATTCTTCTTCTATATGTTAAATGGGCAAAGCAATTCATTAATGATGAAGCAGCACTTTGGCACACCCACAAATTTGTCGCTGGCAGCTTTCCGATCTTCTACAAAACTGAGCACTGGAATAATGCTGATAGCAAACCCAGCAATTCCAAGAACAGCAAGAGAAGGAAAATGCATTTCAAATGGGAACTTGTCATTTCCTTTAAAAAAGAACACCTTGGGGAAAAAGAACAGTAGCCTGCCACACCATTTTTATACTTTTTACTGGAACACAATTATAAAAGTTAACTACACCAACGGCTTTAAACTGTAAATGGCAACATTCAAAGTATGATCAACCTATTGTGCCACCATAAACTTCATCCACAAGAAGGCTAATAATATTTGAATATGGCCTTATTTCAAACCTCAATTTTGGGAAAGAGACGCTCAGTCAATAAAAAAAAAAAAAAACACTGTCGTGTTCTTGTGTTCTAGTATTGCGCAACTTAAAACAAAGGCCTTCCCGTTTTTTTCCTTTCAACTTATCCTAGGCATTTAGAGGGACAATCTTCAGATACCACACAGGCCAAAATTAAGTGTATTTTGCATGCCATCTTTAAACTGCAGGGCCATCTAGTCCCTTTGCCATTTAGAAGAAATACTACGGATACTGACAAAAACATTTTGGACTAATCTGAACAAGTGCTGAGAGAACAATGGGATCTCGGCAACATTGGGTTTGTCATAGCAGCAGCATGGCACATGCCATGTGTTTGTCTTTTTAAAAAAAAGGAACGAATGGGTTTCAATACCGATTTGAGAGGGGCATGAAGCATTGATCAGTGTAGATCTGTGTACCTTAGACAGTAGGAGGCACAGTGTGGCTTTGTACTTTTCAAGAGGGAAGCTAGAGAGGAACAGTACAGCAAGATCGAGCAAGGTGAGATTACTAAAATGAGTCCTGGAGATGCCACACAGACCCAGTCTACTTTCAGGGATGATGATTCTGCTAGAACCCACTGTTTAGAAGAAGATGATGAAATGCACAAAGGAACCCAGGTGCTATCAATTTCTTTATTGGCTTTTACACACACTGCTGTGGCAAAAGAACCAAGGAACACTTCTGCCAAGGATGTCTTATCTGACTTGGGTCATTGTGAATTTTTGATTGGAAAGGCATAAGGATGGGGGGCTTCTTTAAGTAGTATCTCTTGTATAAAATGGGTTCAAGCATAGGCAGGTTTCTTCTACCAACGAGAGTGGCGTTTTGGTGCGAATATTTTGCCCCCGCTAGGGGGCGAGGGCGACTGCTACTGAGAGTGTCTTCGAAGGCCCTGCAAATAGAGTAGGTGGGGCGCCAGGACTCCCTCCCACTGTACTCCGTAACGTTATAACAGCGCCAAAACTGCAAACAAACTAGAAAACAAGAGCCCGAAGACAGAGGCACAGTTAGTTTCTAACGAATCACCATGTTCCTACTTGGCATTCTCGTTAAAATCCAAGTAACATACATTGGGAACCCCCACATACAAAAAATAAAGAAAGCTGGAATGCATTCGCTAGCTGCAGGGGGTTGAAAACAAAATGCCACCGCGTCAAAAAGCGGAACATCCCGCCGGGGACCCCGGAAGGGTCATGATGTTCCCCTTTTCACCCCTCCATTCCTTCTCCTTCCCCATTTAACTCACCTGCCGCGCGCACCGGTAGTCTTTTTTGCCTCTGCAAACCCGTGACAACGAGCACAGCAATTACACCAAGTGGAAGCTGAAGTGCGCGCGACGGAAAGTGGACGCGCGCGCTGACGACTACCACTTGGGGGGTGGTACTACATGTGACGTTAGAGTGACGTTGTCATATTCAATGCGTTCCGTCAAAACTATGGTAATAGCTCGCAGATTCAAGCGCTTTACCATTAAGATGAGGCGTTTTCTAGCCTTGCCGGCAATATAGATTAACACAACTTGATTTTTTTTATTTTGTTTTGTTTTGATCTCTGTCGACGATCTACCCTTTTCAAAGTAGAAAACCTTTCATTTTATCAGTTATTTGCATATAATCCACGCCCATTTTAGGTGAAAGAGTTAGTTCCAGTAGGTGACCGCCCCTCTCCCGTCAGTCCTGTCATCTAGAAAGAAGGACGCGGTTTAAATCGAAGTTGCATTCATTGGAGCCCTCTCGCCCTTAATGCTATTAAGTGGGTTTGAGAGCGTTATGTTAACGTTACTTTACTTTATGGTGTCAACTGGGGATTTTTAGGAGTGCAGTCTGTTAGTTTTTTGTGCGGGCTTTTACCATATTGGCAGCTGCCCTCGCCCTTGCACCCGTGAACAGCATATTACAATAGAGTGGTTTGTTAGCGTATTTAATGTAAGTTACATTGTACCTTCACAGTTTCTGGTACTGGACAGGTACAGTGTCACCAGGTACAGATCCCAAGTCCAAGGGCTTCTGGATGTGACAAAAGTCAAGCAAAATGACACATTTTATTGACAAACTAAAAAGATAACAATATGCAAGCTTTCGAGGCAACTCAGGCCCCTTCTTCAGGCAAGACATCATCTCCATTTCCTCAACCCCTGCTACCAGGGAGAACCCACCTGGAGACTCGCAGAATGAAAGTGCGTTATTCGTCTAAATCCCGATGCTTATTTGTATTTTTTGGATATCAATCAAATTAGTTCTACTAATTGAATTGATCGCTCTTACTACATAATTTACACAACAATAACTTGCGTTGGTCTTAGCGTACTTTATAAGAACCACAGCCAATTTGGTATAGCACAATGGCCAAGACACACTTTGCATTCAATAGTAAAACATAAGGTATAATTCCGCAATAACTCGCTCTACAATTGCATGACTTTTGGCACCTTTCTTACCCCTACAGTAAGTGATCACAAAAATCGCAGAACCGAGTCTGCTCTCGATAAAGCCGATCCTGCTAGGTAACTTACTACTGTATATAGTAAAGATTTCTGTTTTGTCCATATATTAGAACCTTTTCAAACCAACTTGGTATTTAAAGAACCCTTCCCAGAATGAAATGTTTTTGTCGAGCAATGGTCCTATGAGAAACCACACAACCCATTAAAGTACAATTAAAGAACCATTATTTTTAAAAGTGCACCTTACATAAGCTTCTGTCTTGCGTATGCGTTACCCAAAAACTGACCTGTTGGGAACCCAGAATCCTTTTCTGTGCACCTGTATTCAGCTTCCATGGCTGGTTTAATGATCATGATGCTCCCCTGATCTTTGGTCCCCTGGGCAGGCAAATTCAGACAGGCATGCATGGTTGCCCTGATGATTAGTATTTCACTAGAGCCCTTGCTTAATTATCTGGCTGATGGCACTGCCTCTGTGCAGCCCCAGACTTTGCTTCCACATATCAAAACCTTTTCATGTTAGGTTGATTGGCAACTAAACTGGTCTAGTGTGAGTGCTATCAACTTTATAGGCAAAAGCCCCCAGCCACCCTGAACCGAATAAACTGGCTAAAAAAAAAAGGACAGGTGGACTTTAATATGTCATCTACAATGAAGGATCACTTACACTTCACAGAAGCTATGCAATCACAAATTAAGGGAACACCCTGGAGCCAAAACCAAATATTCCTGGTGTGACCCTGAGTAATTCTCCTAATCAAGCCACTCCAAAATTTTGAAGGTATGGTATTTAAATTGTAAAGTGTCTGGTGAAGATGAAAGTCATTATAAAAAATGAAAAGAAGGTTGATCTGTAACTGTAATATTTGCATCATGGTTTATCTTTTATTTGTGATCTCCTCTCATAGTCAGTGTTATGAGGTCCCCATCACTGTAGACACTATCTATCAATCCATTTTCTAAATCCATTTGTTCATTTATATGTAATACTGGAGCAATAGCATCAGATACAGGGCACAAACTATCCTTGGATGGAATGCCAGTCCATTGCAGGACCCTCACTCCTACACACAAATCTATGTTGGGGAAATTTAGCCTCTCCAGGCAACCATCTTAGAATGTAGTAGGAAAGTTTAGAGACTGAAAGAAGCCCACACAAACAGTGACCAGGATGTATAACTGATCCCAAATCCTTATAGGTGGTGTGGCACTTGACTAACCTTTGTGCCACTATGCTACACATAATTAATGCAAATTATAAATAAGGGTGAGCAACTTAGAAACTGTGAAGTTTGTGATTTCAGAATTAGAGACCTTGAGAGGGTAGATTTAATTTCACAGTAACAAAAGAAAGCGAACAACCAGGGTTTAAAATCAGTGCCGTAAAATACATTTATTGGTGTCACATATTAAAGAGCATCCACTTCATTAACATTTGGAAGTGTTTTGTTACAGAGCTGCTCTTCTCTCTCTCTTTCTAGGTTAACCTTTAACCCTTAATTAAAGTGGCTGCACTGGTGCTTCACAGCTGGTCATTGTCTTTGGGACATTGTGCAGTGTCTGTGCTCACCAGCAGCGGGAGCTGTAGTGATGCTGGCTCTCACTTGGCTGCCATGGTGAAGTTGAAGCATCCTTTCTGGTGCCACTGCATATCACGGATGCGGCGCATGGACTGGATCTGAGGCTGGAAGGCACACCATTCATTCCAGTGTCTGTAATCTCCACACTCAAACAGGTACTGGTAGCCTCTGTAGCCAGGATACTGGTATCCCACCCAACTAGTATGGAAGACAAAAAAAAAAGGAAAGGTGGTGTCAGTGGTGAAAGATGGAAAAACAGATCAGCACAGATTAGTCTATTTTGTTTGACTCACGTTCCACAGGGCACTCTCACACTTCCCACCCGGTCACAGAACCCATAAGCCCACAAGCTGGGCACATCATCCTCATGGATCTCCATCTTGTTACCCTTGAAGTCGGCACATTCAAAAAGGCAGATCTTGTGCTCTTGGTTGTCCTGCATGTCAAAAGAGAAGACCCTCAGTGCAAATCTAGCACTTCACTTATCTCTACCTTAGTCTTGTGACTCCACATCCCAAGCTTAAAAGCCCTTCCTGAAGCAACATCTCAGTCACCTTCCTCTTAGCTTGTCCTAACCCTGGCAGCTGCATCTTAACGGGTCCACCCTCTTTTCTTATTCTGACACCTCCAGATGCACCCAATTCTTATGTCTCTACAATTTAGTCTCTCCTACCCACCACTCCCTGCACCCTGGGCGTCTCTTGTCCACAAGTACAACCTTTTTATCTCATTGGCTTTCTGGAGGACCAAGGCTGCAGAGCACTCACCATTCGAACTGGGCGGAAGGACATGAAGCAGTCGCTCCTGTAGCTGTTGGACCAGGTGTCCCAGCGAGGATACTCTCCTTTCTCCAGGATAAACATCTCCCCACGGAAATTGCTTTGCTCGTATGCAACCCAGCTGCAGGGAGATTGCAAAGGAAGTATAAGGAGAATGGTCTTTATCAGTCAATTTTTATTTTTTATATAATGTTTTGTACTGCATTGCTAACAAGCAATTTGATTCCGAAAATCAATATACTGCATTGAAATCCCACACTAAAGATTTATGTTAGATTCTGGTCTCTTGCAGTCAGAACACTTAGACCGAATCACCTAATTTGCCTGAAGACCCCGGTCACTATTATGACACCAATCAGTCCTGGCCTGGGTAATGCGATCTACCAGTTAGCTCCCTCATTCGAGTTGTCTTTGACTTAGGCAACTTAGGATGTGCCCTGAAACTGCAATTTACTGAGGGCTGTCAGTTTTAGAAACAGAAGTAGCGCTTTCTTAAGATGGGATATATGGTAGATAAGTGGCCAGATCCCAAAAACTGGTACAGAGTCATCTGAGTGGTATATAAGGAGTGATCTATAACCCAGGACTGGTGCCCCTTGGGTTAAATGCTACTGAGCACGTAACCAGTGCCTTAAGACTGCCACTGTTGGCTGAATGGCTTTATAATTTTAATAGCTGACCCAAGACTGATGCCTTGTAGAGTTGTAAGTTGTAGGAAGTGCCCTGTGACTGGTCGTCTGTGATCTAGGTTTTAAGAACAATGTTGACTATGCTCTTGTAGGTGGAGTGGTAAAGATTTTTTTTTTTTTATTTAAACCTGGACTCTGCAGTATTTGTTGTGTGGCACTGAACTGGCTGAGTGATGTGCCACAAAACTGATGCAGAGATTGATTCCATGTGGGCAGAGTAGCATGTAAAGGATTAGAATGTGCCCCATGACAGGATTCCTTTGAGGTGAAGGGTAGAGATTGCGTCCTGATGCTGTTTCTTTAGTGTTTCCTGGGTAAAGTTATACCAAAAGAGAACCCAGAAACTGGTGCTGTGTGGGCTGAGTGGCACAATTTAGCTTCGATAGCTGGACACCCCGGACGAGGGTACTTACGGGCCACATTCTACTCGCAAACTGCGCACGCGGTCAAAGCCTCGGTCACATAGGTTCACACATTCATTTTGGAACTCCATGTGACGACCCTGGAAGTTCTCCTGTTCATAGATGATGATCTGAAAGAAGAGAGGGAGGTGTGAGAAAAAAAAGGAATAGAAACACAACCCTGGAAATTCCCATCACAGATGGACTACCAGTTAGCAGCCTAGCTTGGTGTTAAGAACACCTACCCTGTAGGAGCCCATGCTGGGCTCTCCAGTCTTAGTAGCCTTACTGGCGGGTGCAGGTGTGCCCTTCTCCTTAGAGTCAGTACCCTGGCTGGTGGCTGCCTTGGCAGTTTGGGACATCTTGAGATTTCAGGAGAATCTGCAAAAGGAGATAAAAGTGGGAGCACATGTTATGGCCACTTTTAGCCTAATATCCACTTCAGGTCTGACTTTCAATATATAGTGTATATTCATTGTATCCTGTGGAACTCTCTGCTCATATTGTATGACTAGGCTGTCCATACCATTCATTAATCAGTGCCACCCAAGAGAAGTTGCCAGACATTCAATATCCTTACCACCACTATAACTCCAGCAAAGAAGATGGCAATCATTGCTTAGCTAAGGCTAAAACAACCATATGCATGTTGGCATTTCAGTGGGGTGAGATGGTAAGAAAATGTACACCCATAAATCATTCACCTAGGGGGCTGGTAATCTTTGGAGCACCTCCCCAATTTGGCCCACTTGGCAAACCCTCTTACCTGAGTAGAAGCTAACAACGCTGCTGGGTGCTCACTGGCCTCTTTCCCCACCAAGCATCTTTTATATGCTGGCAAGAGGATCGAGGCGTGGGCCAACCACAATGGAAGTGCGCAGCTCATCAGCCTCCCTCCCACTGGCAAAGCATGCTGTCATCATATCTCCCAATGTAACCAGCCAACTGGAACAATCCACTCAGCTTCGAACCAGCCTGTAAGCATTTTGCATTGTCTCCCCTGCCCGGAGACTTTGAAAGCCATGAGCTCAGGACTTTTGTGTAAAATGCAGAAGCTCATCTATGGATGCCATACAGAGATGTATAGAATTCTGATTTTCCTAGAGGCTTTGTGATGGGGGCTGCCGATGAAGACCTGGCACGATGGCCTAGACCAGGGTCTCCAGGCTCCAGTCCTGGAGTGATTCAGTGGTGGCAGGTTTTTCTTCTAACCTTTTTCTTAATTAGTTACCAGATACTGCTGCTAATTATCTTCTTCTGCCTTAATTTTAATTGACTTGCTGTTTTAAGACTCAGACCTCTTAATTGGTGTGTAAGGAAAAAAGACGCCATTAAGGGATCCGAGTCTTGAAAATACTAGTTGGGTACAATTAAGACAAAAGATGTTTGTTCTGTTACCAACAACAATTGGTTAATAATTTAAAAAGTGGCTGAAATGAAAACTTGCAGCCACTGCAGTTTCAGCACTGGTGACCTGAGTCTGACACCTGTGGTCGAAATTTAACATCTTTAATATTAAAGAAAAAAACATCCTCTAACAGGACAATTCAGTAATCAGGCAGGAGAAAAGCTATTCATTGTATCATTCTTTAAAAGCAGTCTGTTACAGCAGTTTGGTCAGAGAAACAAAGAATAGAGGTTTATTTTATAAACTGTTGAATTTACATACAGTGTCAATCAATGCATACATTTTACTCTGGTTGGTTCATTGGTTTACAACCAAATGATTTATATAAAATAAACGTATATTATATTCTGTTTTTTCTTAAACCTTTTGAGATGAGACACCACCCTTGAAATTTCTGTGCATATAACAGTTGTCCATTCTTGTTGCTTATAGGACATCTGCTGATTTCTTAGTCCTCCTTCAGTACATTTTGTATATTACATCAGCCTTTCTTCTGGTACATTATTTATTTACTTGACCATCTCAGTATTTTTCCTAAACCAAATCTTAGATTTCAGTGTACATTTTGTTGTTTACTTGAACTTTATTTGGTTTCCCACATTTATTAACCCATTATGCTATTTCTTTAAGATGAATGCTATGTTACCCTAAAATTATTCTTCCATACACCCCTGCAATAGAATATATTTACAATATTTATTTCCTTTCCCTTTTTCCTCTCTCTGCTCAGTCATCCATTTAAAATCCATGGTGTGTCCTGGGTACCAGCCTAAATGGTCATTCTTCATTCCAGCCCCATGATTCTACAGCCCAAAGGAGCACCAGGTGGTTTTTTTCTATATCAGATTTCTGTCAATTTTTGCAGTCATAGGAATCCTTGAGGATGGCACAAACTGAAAAAAGATTTATACAGTGCATGCCATATACAATACAATATGTACAGGCTGTGCAATATATCTGGTGTGTGTACATTATGTATTTCATCATGCTCTGTGTATTTCTTTCAATGTGGTTTCAACTGAGTGACCACTTTTTTTTCCCACACCATCCTTATGATGAATTGTTTCCCTGAATTCATTGGGTTGGACTCAACCAGGTGACAAAAAACCTTTCCTATAAATGCTGCCTTATGTTCCCTCCATTATGGCCAATAACTGTTGTAAATTAGTCGTTGTGGTGGGTGTCTCTTCTCTCTACAGCTTTTTTCATTTTAATTGACAGATGCTCAAATGGCTTGAAACCTGGTGAGTGAGGAGGCCATTGCATTAAGCTGAATGCCCTCTCGTGTTCTTGGAGTGATTCCAAGTGTTTCCTTGCCTTGTCACATGGAGAATTATCCTGCTAATAGCCACACTCATTATTGTAATGAAGAGGCACACCGGAACAGGAAAAAGATTCAGATATTCCATTTTATTCAATTGTTTTTTCTACTTTTAGGGAATGTACGCCATGAATCACATCCTACAACACTACAACACTACAGTGCCACCACTACTCAGTATGGTTAACAACTGGCAGGAGGACTCAATGGAGCCATGGGATTTTCTCCATCCTCCAGTCTTCCTCTCACTTTCTGTCCAGTGTTTACATATAATCCACATTATTTTCAACTCACTAAAATTAGGAGTGAGTTAATTGCTAAATTTGTGACAAGGTGTGGCACATTGTGTGCCCTTTTTTTTTACAGCACTTGCTGAGGTTTTCGCTTGTATCTCCCTCATTCATAAATTGTCTTTTTCCAACCCCAGGAGAGCATCACTGGCTTATTGATTTTTGGATAGCAGTCCGTTGGCCCATTCTTGATATGCTTGTGACACTGTTATGTTTAAAAACCCCACCAGGCCTACTGATCCTCATGTTGGCACATCAAGCACACACTGGCATGTCAAAACCAGTTAAATATTTAGTCTTGCCAACTTCTCTCATTCATATCCAACTGATTTAAATCACATTGTCTTCATGCATGATGGCGTGACTGGCTAAACACTTAGTTACATAAGAAGGACTGGGTGTCCCAGTAAAGTGAATGCTTGCAGTGCTTACTGTATGTCAGTGGGTATAGCACTATGAGTCTGTCCAGTGGAAAATGAGCTGTATAAAGAATAACAAGGGAAGGAATACAGCATGAGGACACTGGGAGTGGAGGACTCTTATAATGTGTCTTAATGACAAAGATTACCTTCCTTTTGTTGTCCTATAACATATGCAAATTCAAAAAACTGTCATGATAGCTCCTAGGATATTTTTTATAAAAAAAAGGCTATTTTTTTTCAAATGTTAACAAAGGAGCAATTCTGAATAATGTTTTTACCTTTTTTATGCCATTGGCTGCAGTGGTAGTTGCTGTAGTAGTAGAACTGAATTCAGTGAAATGAAACGTTTACATGCAGCCATCACCAATAGCCGACTGGGCACATCACATCCAACTGTGCTGTTCAAGGCAGCTGTCATAAAGAAATTTAAAGAAATAGGTAAAACTCTTGCACAGAACTTTATGTATTTATATATACAGTATATGCTGTATATATGAAATTCAGTGTAATATTCCTTGAACTTTATGTATTTATATATACAGTATATGCTGTATATATGAAATTCAGTGTAATATTCCTTTATTCATATATCTGTTTTTAAACCTCTAGTCATGTGGAATCCCAGCCTGTTGTGGTGTGACAGCATTGGGCACAAGACAGGAATGAACCCTGAACTGAGCACCAGTCTATCACCGGGCACACTCGCAAGGAGCCCTAAATTCAGTACTTATTGCACCTGCCCAAAAGATATTCAACTCAACCGTCCATCTGTGTGACGAGAGACATGGGTAGAACACATGAACAGACAAAGTCTGGCTGGAGATCCAAGCTGGGCTTCCTGGGCACGTAAGATGCCACCATAGCACCCTATAATAATGCCTTTTAAAAAATCTGTATAGTATATATCCATAAGTTCTTTTTAATTTCTTAGCTTATTCATTTTTATTTTATAGGTAGCTAAGTAATATGCCTTGTTAGAGCCCTAAACTGTGTAATTGGGTTAGAAGATAGAAGAATGAGGATGGATGGGTAAAATAGAGGAGGTGTTTGTTTTTCAAGTGCCTTGAGCATAGGAAAGGTGCTATACAATAGATAGATAGATAGATAGATACTTTATTAATCCCAAGGGGAAATTCACATAATCCAGCAGCAGTATACTGATACAAAAAACAATATTAAATTAAAGAGTAATAAAAATGCATGTAAAAACAGACAATAACTTTGAATAATGTTAGCATTTACCCCCCCGGGTGGAATTGAAGAGTCGCATTGTGTGGGAGAGGAACGATCTCCTCAGTCTGTCAGTGGAGCAGGACGGGGACAGCAGTCTGTCACTGAAGCTACTCCTCTGCCTGGAGATGACACTATTCGGTGGATGCAGTGGATTCTCCATGATTGACAGGAGTTTGATTAGCGCCCGTTGCTCTGCCACAGATGTTAAACTGTCCATCTTTATTCCTACAATAGAGCCTGCCTTACTAACAAGTTTGTCCAGGCTTGAGCCGTCCTTCTTCTTTATGAATAAAATGTATTATTTGTACACAATGATAAATGCATATGAAATATTAAAACTGTTATTTAATACTGATTATTAATATTTCACTTCTACTTATGTTACGCTTACCTAACTTCATTTTAGTTCTTCATTTCACATGTTCTTCGCTCATTTCTTTACACAGGCCAGAGACTTGCCGAAAGGAGGATGGTGGAATTGTGCAGAAGCAGCCATGTGCACCTTGGCTTTCCTGTGTACCCTATGCTGACCTGGTGTCTCACCCTCATCTAAAATTGATGCCAATTTTATCATAATTTGCAATTGTATGTTTATTTTTTCTTTGTCTTCATTTGTCAGTTAAGAAATACTACGTCTCAGTTGTTCAAGTGTATTATTTATATTAGTCTTGTTAAGGCTTTACCTTTATTTTCATCTAAATAAAGCAGATAAGTATCATTTGTGAGATAGATAGATAGATAGATAGATAGATAGATATGAAAGGCACTATGATTCATAGATAGATCAATCCACATGTGCAAATGCCTTAACTTTGACATTCTGTCTGCTTCTGTCCACATAGGCAGAAGCTTAGGTACCCAAGTTACTTTTGTTTAATAAATCTGAATGAATCTACCAAAAGAAGACCTCCCAATACCCTACTGTACATCATTTGGGGATATGGGCTGACATATTATGACTCTCACATGACACCAGGTCACCTTAGGCTGCCACCGACTTCTTCTCTGTTTATTGCAGGGAGACACATTTTGCCCAACTTACAAATCCAAAATCCTACATCAGACACTACATGTTTTTGGTTTGATTTGATGGGCACAGGGCAGAGATGATGAGGGGCAGGACTCGGAAGGAACTGAATCGGTCACCCAAGATACATGAAGTGCTGTCATGGGTGTTTCTAGTGAGTGGTAAGCATGGTATCTGCCAACCCAGGCACAACTAGTAGCTGGTGGAAGCCCAGGGTAAAAATGAATGATCAAAATTGGTGTGTTGGCACATCTGCCCCTTCTCTATAGGTTACATACTGGTGGAGCACAGTGAGCCTGGATGCCCCTCCCAAGTGCTGAGTGGGCACTTTGCTTACCCCCACCGCCCTCCACCCCACCCTAGGCCCCCTGCCCCGTTTGGGATGGCTTCCCACAGAAGGCTTTAAAAGGACAACAGCTCCTGGCAGCCGACACTCTCTCACTCATTGTAGGACGTGACCAGAGAAGCACAGTCGGGTGAGTTGGAGTTACTGTGGGATGCCCCCACCTTTCTGTGTATCTCTGTCCTTTGGGCTTGTTTTGGAGACAGGGAGGATGGGAGGGGCTTAGTCTTTGTCCACCACCATTTTTTTGGACATGATGGTCACCTAATAGCTCTTTAGGAGTTTTTCTTTTGCCAGGTCTGCTCTTTGTGTGCTATCTACTTTTGTCATTTTTAAACTTCCTCTGCTGTGGAGGGAGGTGGGTTGGTCTTTTTACAATTTGTAATATAGTGACCTCAGACAGTTACTGGACTACACACCTTGGTCATTCACTGCCCTGACAATTCTTGTCAGGGAAATTTAGCTGAGTTGGTGTATGATGGGCACATGATTTTCTTCTTCTTGGTGCCCACAAGTTAAGAAGCTCTGTTGTCATAAATTACGTTAATCTGGTATGTTCACATTCACCCAAATTTCAACTGCTACATCAACATTTACCTCAGATGGGTCAAGGTTTTCATTTCTTAATTTCTCCACCTAATGGTTACACTGCTCAGCATATGCTGTAAATACAATCAACTTAAAGTCTGAGGTTGAAGCTACAAATACCACACAATATTCGTCAACTACATTTTGTTTTAATTTCAGAAGAAAATGACTCACCACTGCACGAAATTCTCTGGCCACTGGAAGGTAAGTATTTGGAGGTGCTCACTGGCGCCACCTGGGGTTGGCTACTGGAAATAAATTGTACATTCCTTAAAAGTGAAAAAACGAAG
The DNA here is from genome assembly GCA_026402145.1 of Polypterus bichir lapradei. NCBI lineage: Eukaryota > Metazoa > Chordata > Cladistia > Polypteriformes > Polypteridae > Polypterus > Polypterus bichir. The sequence goes on along the minus strand of JANRMT010062838.1, from coordinate 16,309,290 downwards.
GATGGAGATAAGAGAAGCACGGAAATATGAGGGGTGGTACAATCAATGTGGACATCTTCCTCCAGCTGCCCTTTGCACCTGACGTATTCAGACTGATTCCCCTCATATTTCCACCCTATCCCATATGATTGTGCGCTATTACATGTGAGAAGGTGCTGGGGGAGGGTGAGGAAGATGGCGCTATATAACCCTAACTAAAGAATCTGAAGGTGTGGAAGGCAAGTATGCAGATGTAACGGGTATGGGAGCTCTAGGAGGCACGGATGTTAGAACTGGAGGTCAGGGGAAATACAGGGTGCCTTTGTTTCTCTGACTGACCGCCTTCTTGTGTTGGCAGATCATCGTTTGGGACGAGGAATGTTTCCAGGGTCGCAAGCACGAATTCACTTCAGAATGTTATAACGTTATGGACTTCGGCTTCGAGACGGTGCGCTCCTTCCGCGTGGAGAGCGGCGCGTGAGTACACCCGACTTCGCCGGGAGTCGAGTATCCGCACGAGCGCCCCCTGGTGACACACAAACCAATCTGTTGGCTCAACCCCGATGTCTCGTCCCCCAGGAAGCGGTTCTGGTTTGTCCCCGAGCGCCAGGGTGTTGGTGATCGGGAAGCAAAGATCGCCATATAAGCGCCTCCGGCCATTATGACCCCCGCATCTCCCTTTTGTCCCTCTCGCGGTGCGGATGCGAACAGAGCTGGTTATAACGGGCTTTTCTCTTCGCAGGTGGGTGGGCTATGAACACTCGGCTTTCCAGGGTCAACAGTTTGTTTTGGAGAGGGGCGAGTATCCGCGCTGGGAGGCCTGGAGCGGCAGCAACGCCTACCACATCGAGAGGATGACCTCATTCCGCCCCATCGCCTGTGCGGTGAGTGAGGGATGTTTGAGGGGCGTTGGGAAAAGTGTGCGTGTGTGGGGACCACAGTACTTGTAAGCCTGTGCGCGGTGAAAGGCGCTATATAGTATTAATGAGCTGAATGATTTGCTGACTTTGGGTCTTAGTGAGACATATATGTGGTTTATGTAGTGAACGGAATAAAAAGTTACGTCCACAACAGTGTGCAAAAGTGCTTTAGAATTGTCTCCAGAGAAAGGCATAGAAACCTCACTAATTCAATTCAGGGTGACGGGGAAGACACTATACAAAACTGGTAGAATGGGATTTCCAGGACAAATCCTCTGGATTGGTCCGAATTTAGCAGATTAAAAAGTGGGTGAGTGCCTTTGGCCTGCTGGCACCCGAGGGTCATAGCCCGATAAGTGGCGGGGTTGTGGTAGAGTTCTGTGGATAGTAAAAGCCGTTTAAGTCGGTTGAGTGCTGATCACTTTTAGGATAGCTCGATTCAAACAGAAAGAACTCACTGCAAAGGATATCCTCCTTATAGCGGGCATTAGTCTTCGGTGATCCAATCACGATCGCATCTCAAATCCAGGTATAAATGCCTTAGTGGTCGGATGATTAAAAACGCGAGCTAATGTCCCATTTTAAGGGGGGCAGTGACAGAAGCCCGAGTTCTTCTTTGGCTCCGGTCCCAATCCGCTGTAAAGACAGCACCACGCGAGCTTAGAGAACCCGCAACCCTCTGCTGGATTACTATGTTAGTCCAAAATGTACTTAACGAGCTCTCCGCTAACTGTCTCGCCTTTCTTTAGAATCACCGCGAGTGCAGGATGACCATCTATGAACGTGAGAACTACCTTGGACGCAAGGGGGAGCTGAGTGACGACTACCCGTCCCTGCAGGCCATGGGCTGGTGCAACAACGAGGTCGGCTCTTTGCGAGTGCAGTCCGGAGCGTATGTATCTCCCAGTCCCTTCGCCATACTGCCCCGCCCACCTACTCCCACTTCTCACCTTCTTCTTGTCTCTCGCAGGTGGGTGTGCTACCAGTATCCCGGATACCGCGGCTTCCAGTACATCATGGAGTGCGATCGCCACTCTGGAGAGTACAAACACTGGCGGGAATGGGGATCTCACGCACAGACTTTCCAAGTGCAGTCCATTCGACGCATCCAGCAGTGACCTCTTTGCATGTCCTGGGAATGCCTGTGGGCGCCAATAAATACACCTCAATAAAGTCTATTTGTTTAACTTACACAGTGACTTGGTGTCCTGCTGTTGACCTAATTAGAAGGGCTTAAGTATACACGTCCCGTAAGAAGTGGCGAGACCCCAGCCATTGATGCATTTTTTTTATTACTTGTCCAATTCTCTCATCGGGAATCGCGTCAGAATGGACTCTTGGGCACAGCCATCAGCAGTGGGTCTGTTTGCGGAGAGAGTGTGGACCTTGTCGAGAGGTTTACTTACCTTGGTAGTGACATTCATGTCTCTGGGGACTCTTCCTATGAAGTTAGTAGACGGATTGGGGGAGCATGGGAGGTCGCTGGAAAGGGGAGTGTGCCGCTCCCGATATCTGTGCAAAAGGACGAAGGTCCAAGTCTTTTAGAGTCCTGGATGAAGACTGGACTCCTTTGGTACTGTGTCTCTCCAGAAAATCTTTGGGTACCGTTGGTTTGACTTTGTGTCTAATGAGAGGTTGCTCATGGAGTCCCGAATGAGGCACATTACCTGCATTGTGAGGGAGCGTCAGTTACTTCCCCGAGGGTGATCCGGCTCGTAGGATCCTCGTTGTTGGGAACCCGAGTGGCTGGACCAGGCCAAGGGGTTACCCACGTAACACCTGGCTGCGGCAGATAGAGGGTCATTTCCGGAGGGTGGGACTGGATTACGTGTCTGCCTGGGGGGTTGCAAACCGGGATCCCAAGTTGTTTCGTCGTGTAGTGGGTGCGGCAACGCACTGTACCAGTGCATGCTCCCCAACTTGACTTGTCATGAAATGCATGAAAGGCACTGTTCGCATCTACACATCGGAGCCCGTCAAGCCTTGGTCGCTTTGGCACAATCTGTTGGTGAAAAGCGGCGGTGGCTCGAACTCTGGGCGGAGAGGTCATTTACGTAGACTGCATTCCGAAGAGTCACCTTCCAAATGTACAAATCAAGGGAGGCGTCATGTCGTCTGTGAATAGATTTCCGCATCGACGCCACGAAGAGTGGAAGTGTTTGCAAATAAAGCGATTGTGAAACTTGTGGATGATCTTCGACAGACCCAATTCACCTCCACGAGTCCGCCGATAGAAGCGACGCAGGCCAGGCGCCTACTTGTATGCGATTTCTTGACTGACTGCATTTTCGTCAACAGTTACTCGGACTGACTCCGAGATCATAAGAAGTGAAATAATTTATCAAGCAAATGAAGACACAATGTACTCAATTCGTTTGGTTTATTGTGCTAATTGTGTGCCAGAATGGAGAATGCAAGGGTTTTTAACAAACCTATATGACCTTTCTCCGAAAATGCAGCCTTTACATTTTATCACTCCAGAATTAGCATCTTCAGGAGATATGAGTGACAAACCAAAATATGCTGTAACGAATTTAGCAATGGGGAAGGACTAAGATGAAGACAGTAGTTAGTAGATCAAAGCCGGTTTGCAGGGGCGATGACTACATCTCTTCAGTTAAGTCAGTTCCACCGCTCCTCCTGCTACTGATATATGCGCTGAAATCACCTGAATACCAGCACCCGAACGCCATTGACGCAGTTTTTTTTTATTATAAAACTCATTATCCAAAAGAGTTTTCGAGCAGTCAGTTGCTATCACTGGCCCAAGCGAGTCTTTTTAAAATCTGTCTCCTTCCTGTTACCCACTTTTTACCTTACCATTTGGCTCGAGCATTCCACGCTGTATTATTTGCTGTTTGACAGTTCAATGGCATAAACTTGTTTCCACTCAGGTCCGAACGTTACTCCCTTTGTACTACTGAGAGGCCTTGGTGGTTAACCTTGTAGTTCCTCGTCAGATACGGACGTCACACAGCTTACGCCATAGCGGTTTATGCCACGGACATTAACTGTGCAGTTCTCAGTCAGGTCCGGCCGTTACTCGCCCTATTATTCATTTTTTGATACTTCGATAACGTTTACTGTATGACATATCGGAGGGAATCCCCTTGGTTTGAAGCAAGTCAGCGCCATGAGGAGAAAATGAGGGAATACGTTTCATGCGAGTAATAGGAAAGTAAAATAATATAAGGATTTTTTAAATAAGGCGAATTATTAGGAATAAGGTTCCATACCTTTAGCATATTCCGTAAATGCTTGATGAAAGCATCATCCCACACTAAACAAAAGACTACATTGTAGCCACCACCTGGAGGTTGTTGGTCTGGAGCGCACACCGCTTGAGTTACATAAACGGCGCCAATCGGTGTGCATCAAGTTTTATTAGTCTTTGAGGACCGGAATGGTCTCCTTTGCCGACTGGAATAAACGCCCATTGAGATACTAACACGGCGCCCCTCGGTGTTTATATCATGGGACGGGGCTAGGTGTTTGCGATATCGTGCCCTTAACTAGGGTTTGTTGTTGCCTGGGACTGATGTGCCATTTGACAGAGGCATTATCATCTAGCCCAAGTCTGTGCTCTTCTAGTACAAAAAAAGGTTAATAGTTAAAAAGAAAATATTAACCAGACTCAGAGTTTCAGTATCAAATGACACTTCCAAAAGCATCAGCAAATGGAGTAAATGACCAACGTCTTTATTATTAAATGGTTAATTTAGGTTTTCTAACATTTTTGGCTTGTAATTAAAACTTCCATTAAATATATTTTGGGATAACATTGTTTTTAAATGAAACTTAACATCAGAGCATTGAACACATTATTTTATTTTTATTATTATTTTTACAATGGTGTTTTGCTTTGGGAGCTTTACTGCACATACAGTTATGTTTTTATTAAACTTTAATATCAAGAATATATTCACTATTTTTTTTTTTAATTAGCATGATAGTTTATCAAGTAAAATATTTCAACTTGTTGTGGAGATGCCAAACATTTGTAAATGTCCTCCATGCACTACAAGAACATACAATTTTTTCATATGTTATACAATAATGCACAATTGACAGTCGGACGGATTTTTTCATCAGATTAAGTGACGGTTTTTTAGTACCATAAATGTGTAGCCCTGGCTAATTAGCTAACTAGTTCCAGCAACATATTTTACTAGTACACATATAAGCCACTTCTTTATATCAGAACAATGTTACGGTCTTTGAAAAAGCGCTTGTCAAACATGTAAAGTAGTAAACAATACATAACTGGTCATTTTCAAGACTGAGAACAAAATTCTCAAACTGGCCTCCTGAAGGCAAGATTTTGACTGTAGCATCAAGTAAAGCAAAAATTAATCTGGGTAGCTCCTATATTCGGATTCAGGCATTACACACTTTATATTACTGCGTTGACAAATAGTGGACGTTATCAGTACAGTTTCCTGTCAGGTCCGCCTGTCACAAGCCTTTTATTTAACATTTAATATATCACGGTCGTTAACTAAACAGATACTTGGCAATTAACTCTTTCGTTGTTTGCGGACGTTATCTGTGTAGTTCCCTGTCAGGTCCGGATAACAAGCGTATGACTTTGAAGGATAGCTATATTTATAGGCGCCCCTCACATTGATGTAATGCCAACACCTGCTTTTGGTGTCTCATCCCTAGCTGATATAACATGTCCGGCACCGTTGCAATATATTTATAAACTAATTGTTTTAACTAAGAACAATGATCAATTACACACGTTATCTGTGTAGTTCCCTGTTAGGTCCGGTTAACAAAAGTATGACTTTGCTAGATAGCTACATTTATAGGCGCCACCGACATTGATGTAATGCCAATACCTACTTTTGGTGACTCATCCCTAGCTGATATAACTTGTCCAGCACCGTTGCAATACATTTATAAAGTAATTGTTTTAACTAAGAAAAATGATCAATTACACTTGTAATTGTCAGTCAGTCAGTCTTTGTCCAACCCGCTATACCCTAACACAGGGTCATTATAAACGTAATTATTACTTACAGAAAGCAGCCACTTGACAAACAGCATTGGAGGAATGTCCTGATGGAATTTCTCCCCATGTTCTCGGGGAAAAAAATTAAGAGACCGTAGGAAATAGATTTTAAATACATTTTGCACTCAAACGCTTTGTTTTCTCCAAGAAAACTGTGGCTTTCAACAAAGAAAGGCTGTTTATTCTTTTATCGTTTGCTGGATGGATTAAGACAACCTTGTCCGTTTCTGTAAAACAATTTCAAAAGCATCTTTCTCTGTTCTGGGCATTAAAAATATCATGTTTAAAACGATCTAAATATAAATTCCTGGCTGTTTTGAAAGAGTAAGAAAAATGAGAGAACTATACGGATTGACAGCAAAAATAAATGTAGCGAAAACTTGATTTTAGGTTGTTTCCACCTCAGCTAACGTTAAGGACGAGGAAGATGCTATTTTCGGCACATAATATGCTTCAGATAGTAAAATAAGCATGAAAATACTTATACCATTAAACAAACCGAAGTTGGTTTTTTTAAGCAACGTATTTTCAAAACGGACATTTTTCACTAATTCGATATCCTTCGCGTTAACAGACACCGGACGATAACCGTTGCAATTCCCTATCAGGTCAAGATAGTACTATACTCGCTTTTTAACAGGGCGTTAAACACTTTAATTTACACGTAGTCTGTTCGCGGACGCTAGCTGTGTAGTTCTCTGTCAGGTCCGTAACGCACTAGTGTCAGCCTTTACAATCATCGAGACTGTAATTACGTGGTTCCTAATCAAAGCTTGACCTTAAACGCTTTGTATTTACGCTACGATTGTTCTCGGACGTTATCTGTGTCGTTCCCTATCAGGTCCGGAAAGCACTCGTGTTAGCCTTTACAAGTTTGGAGACCTTAATGTTGTGGTTCTTCAGAATCGGACGTTAAGGGTTTTGTATTTACCCTTTGGCTTTTCGCGGACGTTAACTGTGCTGTTTTCAATGAGGTCCGCAAACTATAATTACCCATTGGCTATTGCTGGACATTAATTGTGCAGTTTTTAGTAAGAGTATTGTGAACATTGAAATAAGTATTATTCGTTTTATTTGTGTAACATTAAGTCTGCATCATGTCTTTTTCCAAGAATTCCTTACCGAAATGTTCGTAGGGATCAGTTTGTACATAATGTTATCAGGAGGAGCTTGGCACGTGAAAGGTGTTGCGCTGTACTAAAGGAGCTTGTCACATTGCTCACTGAATACAAGCACAAGCGAGATACAAGTGTTTTACGGGCTGTTTTAGGAGAAGAATTCGCTGCAGATGTACTGTTTTCTTTGTGATATTTGTTAACGCTTGAAGGTTCTAAATATGGAATTATTCTAAAGGAAGTGACTGTTGACGATTTGATAGAGAGGCTTAGAGCATTTGAGGTAAAAGTTTCCATTTCCTTAGCATATTTGGCTGTAACAAATGTGTGGCACTTTCCACGGCTACGTGGCGTTCCGAAAGCGTCACCAGGAAGAGACATCAATGACGCAGTTTCTGACAAGTGAAGAGAAAACTGCAGAGATATTCATGCCTTCAGTCACTGTATTGAGGTCTGGCACTGTATTGAGGACTTGACGTTTGCCCGAGACTCAAATGAAGACTTCTCTTCAAAAGCAAAAGCTTTGCATGAAATGTGTGCCACACATTGTAGTCAGATAAGGGGTTTACCTCCCACCCGTTTATTTGTCAGTCCACATACTAATCTCCACTTTTAAGACTGTGCTGACAAGCAACTGTCCATCCGTCCATGCAACCTGTTTTGTTCAGTTGTGGATACTACTTTTTTGTTTATTTAATTAATTCAGTTTCAGACTCACACAATCTACTGTATGATAAAAGCTTACCCCTGCAGCATCTATTTGAAGGCAGGATGCCAGTCCATCACACTCAACCACACACGGAACCCCTCATTCACCTGATACGCAGTCCTTTGGAAACACCATAAAGCTGGTGATCTTGCCAACTGATACATATACTTAGGGCCAGTTTATAATTGTCCATCAATGTAATTTGCATGTTGTTGGCGATTGGGGGATGTGGGGTGATTGTTGGGCGGGGACCCACAAGGAAAAACCTACAAACATCCAAAAAAAAAAAAACTGGAATCAGGAACAGAACCATAATGCTGAATAAGTGAGGTACCCACTGCTGATAATGTCAGTTTCCTTAAATTGTAATTGTGTTTTATCTATACACTGAAAACAGTCCAGTCGCGCAGGACTTGAACCCAAGTCCTACTGTTACTGCCTAATCTGTTTGGATTGATTCAGTGTATTTCAGGGGCTCTCAGTCAGACACTGGATATTTGTCCTCAGGTGGATGCTCAATGTGAACCTACAGGTGTGCCTCCAGATATCTCTAGTGCTTGATAAGTTAAATGCTGTCCTTTGGAGGTGAACATCTTGGGGGTTCAAATCATTACTGCCATTCATCAGCCATTCAAGGCCTACCCCTGATGTCCAATATGTCTTGATATGCTCCCCTCTGGCACTCACAACTGCTTAGTCTGCCAAGTGTTGCCGTAATGTTCCTGGTCTTTCATAAATGACTCTACATCGCCCTCATGTGGACATTTTCTCTATTTTTCAGTCCTTCATATCTGTAGTAGTAAGGTCATTGTGCTTGACTTCACATTGCAGTCCTTCAGATCATAACTCATTTTACCCAGCTTACAGTGTTTGGGTGACTGTGTCAGTAGCAATGGGCACAGGCCAGGATGGCCACTTCCTACACCCCAGTGGCTTTCAATTTCCACCCAACTCTGTGTTGTTCACCAAGTGGCCTTTCCTTTTTGCTGACCACTTGCTGTCCTCACATAACTTGAAAGAAACCTATGAACTTGATTGCCACTTCTCCTGCTTGAGGTTTGTGGATAAAGTGACCTGCTGAATTCTCCTGAAAATTGTATTATGTTGAAGATGAACACTTGAGCTTGTGTGAGGTTAAGATGGTCAGTCCCTATTCAAACAACAGGCAACAGCTCTGAATGGCCAGTCAACTCACCATAATTGGGTCCTGTTGACCAACTCCCACTCACATTATAGATCAGGATATCTAACATTTTTACATGTGTAGCTACAAGAAGGCCAGTATTCATTCTTACTTAGGTCAGATTTGGATGACCAGTCTGCCCAGAGGTCTAATGTTAGAATAGCCTTTCCCTTTACTAGTATCCTGCTCACTGGTGTCAGGACAGGGTGACTGTTCCCCTTATGAAATGAATGAAAAGTCCCCTTCATATCTCAAGTCAGAATGACCAGTCCATTCAAGTGTCACAAGAATTTCCAGTCTGCCCACTTTAGTCTCAGCTGAGAATTTCTAGTAACTTTATTTAAAGGTTGGTCCACACACTTGTATCCAATCAGACTGACCAACTAGCTCACTTTTAGCAAGTCACACTGACCAGGGCACAATAAGAGCAGAATATCAAATCAGTTTATGTTGGTTCAGGATGACCTGTCTATTCACCAGCATCAGAACAGGATGATCAGTCCCTTTCTAAAGTATCAGTTCAGAATTTCTAATTCCTTTACTTGAAGGCAATTCCACTTACTTGCATCAATTCACCAACATGTTCACTGCAGTCAGCTCAGGATGACCAATTCCCATCATGTCTCTGATCCAAATGAACACACAAGTGTTAAATAAGGGTGTCTAATTGTGACTGATGAGACTTTTTGAGTCAGCATGGTCAACTCTCATCTCAGATGGGGATGGCTGGTGCCCTCACTGGCATCAGGTCAAGTTTTTCATGATGTTAAGCCCCCATTTGACTACCACCCTTCTCTCAGCTGCAATTGAAGAAACATTACCATTTTTTTCAATTTAATGGTTTTATTTTAGGAATACAATAGAGTCCAGAGGTCAGTCCTTACAGCTATCACTGGGCACTTTGTGATTTTCCTCGTTGTAGTCAGACTGTGCAAAGCACATGGCTGCCTGACGGTCACACTCACAGATGAATGCCTCACAGGGATTATTCCGATCTGCACAGTAATAGAACAAGAGAAAACACTGAGTGGTCAGCCCATCTTACAGACCCTCTGCACAGTGGAGAGCTCGACAAGTGGGGGTGCTACTTACCATTACAGGTGATGACTCCCTCAGAGCAGGAGTATGAGTAGATCTCAGTGTAAGGGTTATCAAAAATTGGCCAGCAGTCCTTGTGTCGCATCGCTTCACTGTAGCAATGGTCATGGACTTGGCAGCACCTACAATGCCAACAATACTCTTGAAAGGGCACTCATGTGGGGGGCAGCAGGAAAGAGGCAGGCCATCTTACCTGTCAAGGTCATCAACGGGGGTCCCAGAACCTCCATATCCACAGTAGCACCCATACCGGTTATACTCAAGGAGTGGCCAGCTACTGGGCAGGACGCAGATAATCATGTTCCGAAACTGCCAGAGGGCACTGGGTATAAATCTGGCACCTACCACTCCTGTTGACACAACCAACACAGTTTGTGAGCATTTATCTTTAGTGAAGTCTCATACCATACAAGACAAAATGCAGAACACCCTGGGTGATGTAGGGAGTCCTTTGTCTGGCCACTCACCAGTCTGACCAGTCCCACCTACTATCACCTCTTGTGGTCCGTTTCCCTAAGTCCAGTTTTCAAAATTGTAACCAAATGACCCAGACCCTTCTCCCCAATTGCAACCATCCAGGTATCCAAATCCTCTAGCTGAGACACCCAAAAGGCACCTGCCAGTTCTTCCCAAAGCACCCCAGTCTCCTGGGACTTTTGCTCACCAAGGCAGAGCAGAATGAATGGCACAGTGACCACACGCATAGCGAAGATCTCGTAGTCTCCTAATATCCAGCAGCCCTGTAAATGTTGCTGTTGCAGTATTTATGCCTTGGGTGGCAGCCTGACCCCACCCTCCATGCCACACTCTGGCCTTCAAGTATTGCTCCGCCTTCCCCTCCACACCTCACCCCTGGGAAAAACTAAGATGGCACACAGGCAGAGTGGCTTAGAGTCTTTATTCAGTTTGCTGGCAGGTCATTTACAGTGTTTGGAGCTGTCTAGGTTTTTGTACTCTGGGTTGTAATCGACCTTGGAGAAGCACATGGCAGCCTGGCAGTCACACTCACAGATGTGCTTTTCACACGAGTCATTATTTTCAGCTGGAAAACATAAAAATAAAGGAGTCAAGGAGAGAAAAACAAGCAGTCACATAGAGACACGTAGCAGGTCCACATGGTACTTTAATGAAAATGTGGTGCCCCAATATTGGAGAAATCAAAGACAGTTCAGCTATCTCATCAAGTACAGCACTGACGCCAGTAGAACCAAAAACTCAAATGATTGATATCCTGAGCTTAATTACTGGAGAGCCAATAGAGTCCAGTACAGCTTAACATGGGCACCAAGACTCCCACTAGTGGAGAGCAACCCTTATGTCAGCCCAGTGTTACAAAGCTCTTAGTGCAAGTGATGGTGGTGCTAGATCAAGTGTACGTACGCGTAGACCTCTGTGTAAGGATTGTCAAAAATGGGGAAGCACTCTGGGACTTTCTTGAAGGCAGAATAGCAGTTGTCATGGACCTTGCAAAACCTGGAAAATGAAAATAAGCAGGGTAAGTGGGATAATGGAGAAGCAAAGGAAAGTGGTACAGATCTGAGGAGCTTAAGCATCAAGATCATTCACTGGCTTCCCTGAGCCTCCAAGTCCACAGTAGCAACCATAGTTGTTGTAGTCATGCAGTGGGTCACTGCCCGGGATGGTACACTTGATCATGTTCTTAAACTGCCAGAGCACCTGATTTTATCAGCTGATGCCACAGCAGATAAAGAGAAATAAAGAATGAAGTCAGCGTCTCTGAGACTTATAAACAACATAGTGAGGAATCCCAAAACATGAGGTACAGTACATTCCATGAAATAATCCCTCAAAAGTGCAGTGCTCAGTTACTTAACTAGAAGGACAAAAAATATCAAAACTGGGCCATGCAAGTGCTGACAAAATGGATTCTCTAAAACAAATATCGGGGGAATCCATCCTAAAATACACATATGAATGAGCCTCTGAAATGTAAAGTCAATGTAATTGACCCTTTAACAGAAAAAGAGAGTTTCCAAATACAGAATATAGCAAATATGTGGAAAAAAGACAAAAACAAAATTGAAATAATTTCATCCAAAATACACAAAAATGGGAGTTACCCCAAATATTAAAATTAATGGTTCTCCAACATGCAGGTCCCATGACACAACTACAGAAATGGAAAGTATGCCCACACATCAAAGTGAGTGAGTTACTGAAACAAAATGCATAAGGGTTACCCACAAAATTTTAAAAAGGCATCTCCAGACCCCATGTTTGGGATATATTCACAAAAACTGAAATGAATGAAATCAATAAACACAAAATTGGGGGTATCCCCAAATACAGACATGAATGAACATAAGATACAACCACAAATGAAGACGGAAGTCTCCAAACGAAAATGCCTGGGTATATCCTCAAAAACAAAACTCAATTTATTCATTCAACATGAAATTTAGGGTTCACCCAGGTAAGTAAATAAAGGAGCCAAACAACATAACATATGGGTACACTAATAAAAACAGAAAAACTAAACAAAAGTCTCCAAGCAAAATTGTTGGGTGCATCCACAAAAGAATGAAATTAGTGTATTGTAATGTATATACATTTTGGGGCTGACCCGGGTTAACAGACGACTGCATAATCCACAGACACAAAACATGCAGGGTACAACCACAAGATCAGAAGTCTCCAAATGAAAATGTCTGCATGCATCCATGAAAAGCAAAATTAGTTTTTTTATGTAACTTAAAATGTGGGGTACACCCAAGCACATACGTGAATAAGTCCTAAAACATTAAATTGTGGGGTACGCCCACAAGAACATTCACAAAAATGAATTAAAGACAAAACTGGGGGAACCTGCAAATACAGAAATTAATGGGTCCCCAAAAACTCAAAATCTGTGGTATGCTCTTGTGAGTACTGTAAATAAGGACTCGTCAAAAAACCAAACATGAGGTTTATCTTCAAAAACTGGAAGAAATCAAATCACTAAACATAAAAATTGGGGTACATAAATAAGTGAGTCCCCAAAATATAAAGGGCTCTGCTAAACCATTAAGTGCAGAAACAAAATCAGAAACATGGACAGAAGAGGTTCCTAGTGTTTAGTCCCTCTAGAAGATTTTAAAGTATCTCAATCAAAAGATAAAATCTTGAGTGTACTCCAGAAAAGAACTATGTAAATTTCTCAATCGGAAAGTCTGGAGTGTGTAAACTGAGTCTGAGAATCTGAAAACTCGGTGAATAGAAAGATACTCTACAAAATGTGGGATACACACCATTTCACATAAATTAACATTTAGAACCAAAGCATAAAAGATGGGGTATATTCCAACACAACAATAAATCAGCCACAAAAATATGGAAGACCCCTAAACAGAAATGAAGTAATTTATCAAAGAAGTAAACTTAAGGTGCCCCAAAATGCATAAATTAACAACTGTTTAAAACACAAATGCTGGGGTACACTCAGTAAACAGAAACAAAAGGATAAGCAGAAGCTTAAACCATGAGACACAACATCAAATTCAGAGGAAAATAAAAATGTGGGGTACATTCCAGACTACAGGAGTACCCCCAAATGCAGAAAATTATCCTTGAAGACGGATTGCAAAACTAGAGGTGTAGCCCACCTCAAAAGCAAGCTAATCTCACTTAGGCCTGCCAAGGATGGGTTCCCTAACTCCCAAAGCACAGGGTGCCCATAAATAGAACAATATAAATGAAAAACAAAATAAATACAGATGAGTTGCTGAACCCCCACAATTGGTGGTACTCATACATTGGAAATGAATGAATCCTTCGCAAACATAATATTGGGTGCACCCAAAGAGATAAATGGGTTCCACTTAACTCCAGACTAATCAAGATCACAAATGATAAACAGTACAAATAAGAACAAAATATGTCTAGGAGTCTAAAGCCAGTCGTGGCTGGACAAGAAGCCTAAGCCAAGTATATTCTTAAGTAAGCTCACTCCCAAAACACAAAGTTAGGGTTACGCCCCAAAAACAGAAATAAGCAACGATACATGCAGTACTTCTGAGGATGGATACTCAAACTCTGTCACCTTCCAACCACCACCAACAAAACTCCCATCTTAGGATGAAGTTTGAACTGGGCAAATCATCCACAATGTTTAGGTCATGTATGTGTTATGGGAATGAAAAAACAGAAATTCTAGGATACTTGGCAAGGGAAAGAAAAAAAAAGGCTCAGAAAGGTCATTGCCATCATTATAATTATCAAAAAGCATTATGTAAAAGTGTCCCATTTTGTTATTGTTTATTTATCTGCTTTGATGAGCAGCCCAGTTAACCAGTTGTCACTTTCTCAGATTTTGGAGGTCTGGGTGATGCAGTGAGAGCAGAGTAGATAGAGTGATTCTTCTCTAGTTTTGCATTTTGCTAGTGTCCATGTCATTATTGGGCTGCACAGGTAGTCCAGCCCCTCCAGGATGACACATCCATACGTGCCATCACAAGAAGGTTTGCTGTGTCAACCAGGACAGTATCATGGAGGAGATACCAGGGGACAAGCCATTACATGAGGAGAGCTGGAAAGGGCCATAGAAGAACATCAACCCAGCAGCAGGACTGATATTTACTCCTTTGTGTGAATAGGAACAGGAGGAGCACTACCCTACAAAATGACCTCCAACTGGCTACTGGTGTACGTGTTTCTGACCAAACTGTCAGAAATAGACTCCTGAGGTCCTATAGTGGGACCTGTGCTCACAGCCCTTCACCATGCAGCTTGACAGGCATTCACCAGGGAATACCACAATTGGCAGCTCCGCCATTAAAACCTGGTCCTCTTCACATGTGAGAGCAGGTTCACACTGAGCACATTTGACAGAGTCGATTGAGTCTGAAGTTGCCGTGGTGAATGTTATGCAGTCTTCAACAATCATCAATACTGGTTTGGTGGTGGCTCAGTGATGGTCTTGGGAGGCATATCCTTTGAGGGTCTCACACACCTCCATATACTAGGCAAGAGTATCCTGACTGCTGTTATGTACCGGGATGAAATTCTCAGAGCCACTGTCAGACCTTAGGTTGGTGCAGTGGGCCTGGGTTCCTCCTGGTGTAGGACAATACCCGGCCTCATGTGGCCAGAGTGCGCAGGCAGTTTATCGATGACAAAGGCATTGATGCCATTAATTGGCCCTCATGCTCCCCAGACTTGAATCTAATTGAGAACCTCTGGGATGTTATGCATTGGTTCATCCAACATCACCTAGTAGTGTCATAGACTGTCCAGGAGCTCACTTATACCCTGATCCCAGTCTGGTATGAGACTCCTCAGGACACCATTTGCCATCTCATCAGGAGCACACTCAGACGTTGTTGGAGTGCATACAGGCATGCGGGGGCCATACACACTACTGAGTCACATTATGAGTTACTGTGATGAAATCCATGCGAGTTTTAATATCATTTACTTCTCAAAGAATCACTCAGTCAAGATTTTCCACTTGAATATTTTGTTTATCGAGATCTAATGTGTGATTTAAGAGTTCCCATGCTGACCCCAGTCCTCTGCTGTAAGTGCTTACAATGGGCACATGGGTGTCAGAACTTGACCATGAAACAATGGAAAAAGGTGGCCTGGTCTGATGAATCATGTTTTCTTTTAGATCATGCGGATGGCCACGTCCGTATGCATTGTTTACCTGGGGAAAAGATGGCAGGAGGATGCACTATGGCAAGAAGGCAAGCTGGCGGATGAAGTGTGATGCAGTGGGCAATGATCTGCTGGAAAACCTTCAGTCCTGTCATTCATGTAGATGTTACTTTGACACATACCACGTAACAAAAGATGTGCTGGAAAAACAAGTCCAGTCTATGGAGGCCACACCTTGCAACTTACCTGACTTAAAGGATCTTCTATTAATGTCTGGGTAACAGGGGGCATCTTCAGAGGTATTGTGGGATCTATGTTTAATAAGTCAGAGCTGTTTTGGTGGCACAAGGCGGACCTATGCACTATTAGGTTGATGTATTTTAATGCGGGAGGCACGGTGGCGCAGAGGTAGTGCTGCTGCCTCTCAGTAAGGAGACCTGAGTCCTCCCCGTGTCTGCGTGAGTTTCCTCCGGGTGCTCCGGTTTCCTCTCACAGTCCAAAGACATGCTGGTTAGGTGCATTGGTGATCCTAAATTGTCCCTAGTGTGTGCTTGGTCTGTGTGTGTCTGTGCCCTGCCTGGGGTTTATTTCTGCCTTGCGCCCTGTGTTGGTTGGGATTGGCTCCAGCAGACCCCCATGACCCTGTGTTAGGATAATGGATGGATGGTTTTTAATGCTGTGACAGATTGGTGCATGTTGTACTTCAATTGGATTAAGTGGATTTAAGAACTTTAGTTATAATTTATTATAATATATATGTTATTTTTAATATATTGTTATAAATAGAAAAACTGGACACAAAAATGAACATAGTGGGTGGTACAGTGGATAGCGCTTCTGCCTCATAGATCCAGCATCCTGGATTCAAATCACAACCCCAGTTGTTGTTGCACGGAGTTTGAATGTTCTTGCATGCCTGTGTGGGCTTTCATACACATTAAATCAACTGGCGATTCTAAATTTGGACCCTGTGTTTCAGTGCGGTGTATGTGCAAGGGTATCCCATCTTTACAGCTGTTTCCTGCTTTGTGCTGCAGGCATAAACTCCACCTGACAGTGAATTTGATTAAGCAGGTTTGTTATGTATTTCAATAAAATAGTAATTAGCTGATAACAATTATTTACTTTTAGAAAGACTGCCATTTCACCGTTTATGTGGATTTTGTTGGTTCTCCCCACGGTCACTTCAGGTTAATTGGCAACTCCAAATGGACAAGCATCCTGCCCGGGTTTGTTTTCTCTTTTGCAGCTTCTACTTTTAGGCTCCTTTGCACTGAAGAAAGCAATGTTAATGGATGGATGAATGTTTGGAATCACTAAGATAACATAAATGGATGTGAGCATCAATTAAATGCACGAATGGGATAAAGGTGTGAGAAAAGGGACAAGCCACAAAGTTTCTAAGTCTAAAGGCCGTGGGGCAACTGAATGTGGCCCAGGTGTGGTTAGTGATCTGGCTGCATGAGGACTTTTGTAGAATGCTCATGACTGACTGGACGGCCTACTTCCTCTGCAGGGATGTGTCACTCTGAGTAAACCGTTAGCCCTATAAATCTGCACTCACCACAAATCCACACTGGTTTCACCAGGCGGTTTTCCCCAGCTTGCTTCAAGTTGACTTCAGATCGTCACATTGAGGCCCATTTTCCGCTGCTGGCAGGCACAACCTGAGCTCTGAACATCTCGTGCTGCACTCCAAACAATGTACCCAAATGCTCCACGCTCAACTACAACTCAAGATCTTCTTCTTTCACATCCTAGTCACCTGCCACTTCTAGACTCCCAGCACGTGTTCCAGCTCCTGTTAGCCCAACTATCTGAGCAGCAATCAAGTGGGACCCCTTGGTCGAACCAAAAGCAGGGAGTTCCAAAGCCTCTAAACCAAGGACACCCAAATTCCCTGATAGAAACAAAAAGGCTGCTAACACTCCTTGTGCTGCCTCAGAAATGTGCTATGTAAAGCCTGATTAATGGAGTCAATGGACAGCATGGTAAAGATCAATGACTCAGATTAACTAATCCTGACAGAAAAGACAAAACGTCTGTTTTAATGTCTTCAGCCAGCTGATGGTTTTAGGAATGTGGGCTTATTTAGGCATTTTAGGAATGGCAAATACCAGAAATGCTTAGGAATGTTAGAGTATGTCACATAATAAAATATTATTCTTTAACAACTAACCATCTTTTGTAAGGGCTATCTAATGGAGTCTGATTCACTCCATTTGTAAGATGTCTAAATTGTGGGTTGGTAGTCTTGTCCTTGTGCTGCTGAGATAGACCACAGCCTCCATAAGTATAAATTGGATTAAACAGAACGATACCATATTATAGAGAGATAGATAAATGGGTCAAACAGTGTGCAGCACCATGGGAAGAGCTGCCAACTCATGACCTGTTGATGTCTATTTGGCTTTTGCAGGTGCTCCCTGTGTCTTTGTAGGATTTCTCCTCACATGAAGGATTCCAAAATGACTGTGCATCAGTGAGCGGGCTCTGCAAAGGATTTGTTTCCGCCGGTGCCCTGAATTAGATTAAGCAGTTTAGAGATGGTTATATTAATTTAGATTTCTATTTGTGTTCTTTTCTTCTTCAGTGTTATCTCACCTGCACATATTCTGTAGTTATTAACTCTCTGTTAGACAGCCCATCACAAGTGTGCAAACATAAGGAATGATTGAAAGCTATACAGATATAGAATGCTGGCCAGAACTCCAAGAGGCCATGGTGGGCTAATGGGGAGTGTAGAAATGGTAAAACGCTGAGCAACTGGCCTTCTGGATCAAGGCCAGCTGGAGACATGCCAGTTTTCTGATGATTTGTTGAACCCCAAGCCGAGTTTCTCCCAGTGTCTGTGTACTTTTCCAGCGGCCCTTCTGGGAGAGGAGCACCTGGCCGACCTTGACTGGGATAAATGGGCTGAGGGGAGCTGGACATTAGACTCTGCAATTTTTTCCGACATGGTTGTTTGTCCTTGTGTCTAATGTATGAATCCATTTGTTGTACTATTGGCATACTGGTGCTTAACAATAACATATAAATGGCAAATTACTTGACTAAAATGAAGCCAGGAGGAAGAAGAGAGAAGCCATTAGGAAAAGCCAACCCTGGTGTAATTGTTAATCATTGCATTATATAGCACCTTTCAAACTGAGTCAGGAGCAGGAAGTAGGCACCTGACTCTGCAGAATGGGGTGCCAGTCCATGCCCAAGCTGACTAACATCCAGACCACTAGGAGAATTTGGAGAGAAATCCTTACCATACTGCCAGTCTTTACAGGCTTTTAATTATTAATTCAAAGATAGCAAGACAAGTGAGATTTTATAGCCACAGGCCAAAACAATTTTGCACATTTAAATCTGACAAAGAAAAGCTTGCATCCAGCTAATCCAAATGAAAGTGTTGCATTTTGCAACTACTGTCCGTCTGCAGAAGCCTTACGGGTTCACAATGAATGAGAACTGCCTACATTCTGTAACCCTTGGGGCGTTTGGCCAAAATGAAGGGAAGAATACTAAGCAAGCCCTGTGAATCTGAAACGGAACATTTAGCAGCAGAACTTACACAAAGGATAGAGAAATACAAGGCAGAATACACTCCATTGTTCAGAAGATCAGATAAGCATAACCTGGCTAACCTCTTTGAACTTGATTTTTCAGATGGGGTGGTTTGCCCACATTTACACTTTCATTCTCTCCACCTCATCCTTATGGCCTTGGCTTCGGCTTCTTCTTCACAACAATGGGACTTTGTAGCGTCTAGCGGCCCATAAGGACCAGTGTTTTCATGCATCCTGACATTTTCAAATGGACTACATAGTGTTGCTTGCTCGGACCCAGGCAATGTGCCCTCCGGTCTCTTCCAAGGGCTCTATTGCATCCATGTCTCTTCCAAGGATAGGCCCTGTACTTGCAGTCTTTTGCCAGCTTTCCAAGACACTCCACCTACTTTTCTACTGCACTCTAGTGGCTTGGGGGAACATTACAGGCTTCTTTCATGGTGCATTTGTCTCCCTCTGTATGTTTGGCACAAATCCCCTACTCCCCATAATAGTCTACCACTCCGGAGTAGTGTATATACAGGACAGTATGGCATAATAGTTAAGACTTTGAACTTGAAACTTCGAGGTTGTGGGTTCAAATATTGCTACTGAAGTTGTGTAACCATGAGGAAGTCACTTCACCTGCCTGTTTATCAATTGGATAAATAAAAAAAATGTAACCAATTATAATCTCAGATGTTATAAGCTGCCTTAGATAAAGGTGTCAGCCATGTAATAACAACACAGAGCATCCATTTTGATCTCTTTCACTTGAAATCTAATTAGCTGAATTCAAAATGCAGTCAGAGTGCAATATAAATACATTTTTACTTGTGTTTTTCAGAACACTTGCACGTTGCTTTAGTAAATGGTTTCCCAATGCAAAAGTAGATCATTAAGACAGCATTTGAGATTTATGGAAGGCATCTCCTATGAGCGTTTGACTTCCTAAAACAGACACAGCCATCCACTTCTAACACAAGAAATGGTTTAATGGGGTTTCTGATTGGGTTATATAAAACTGCTTAGATGCCATCAATTTGTAATGGAACATTTTACAAAATCTAATTACTCAGACCCACTTAATCCAGTTAAGGACCATATTAACAATTTATGTCATATGACATAGAAACCCCTTTCAGTGTGTTTTATGTTAAAAGACAGCAGAGGTTAAGAGTTTAAACTACTGCATTAAAAGCATATCTTGGCAGTGATGACAGTCTCTCTCTGAGAATATATATGGATATATTTGAATGATAAATGCAAACACTTTTGTAAAGTTGTTTGTGCACCTCACTAGAGCTGATATTATTGGAGCCCAAAAGGTGACGTCAAGCAGGAAATCTGTGATGGACTCTAAATGAGCAGCCTTGTAAAGGCCAGCGGCTTGTCTTCAAAGACAAATTGCTTGCCTTGTGATGCCCATCTCAGAAGCCTACAGTTAATACTCATCTTCTTGACGTGGAGTGCTGGAGGTCAGTTAAACCTTCACGTATCTTGGCTACTACAAGGGTGTTAGTTTATTTACTAAAGCGTCATGAAAGGTATATATATATATATATATACACACATATACATATACATATACATACACGAGTCCTGACATGTGGCATTACAAACAGATGGCCGAATATGAAAGTGGCAGGCAGGAAACAAACACGCTGCAGAATTTTACAATAATTTATTAGGAATTTTAAAATGAAATCTCAGGGACAAAACAATCAGTTGTTACAGTTTTGCTGATGACAATTGTCAGATTGTAAAACAGTTCACTGCTTTTTTTCTCTTTAAAAAATACAAAAAAAACAGTTCCATAAAACAAAAACAAAACAAAACAAAAAAACAAAAGTGATCAAACTGCTCAGCTGTGCCTCTTCAGTCCTTCCTCCACTAGTCAGTCAGTCTCCTTGAGTGGACTGACTCGGAATGCCTGTGGGCCAGATGTGCTCTGTGCCTACAGTGGCTACACCCACAAGGACTTGCCCCACCCACTGCACTGTTCACTATCCCCCCTCCTACTCCTCCTCGGCAGTTTTACAGACAGCAAATGGCGACTTGTTGCATAATTTCGCCAACAGGAAGTAAAACGTACAGCTTTTTTTCTTTTTTTTTTTTTTTTTTTTTTTTAAATAAAATGCTTTCCTGAATGCCATTTTTATTTAAAGTTAAAATAATTTATTGCTTTTGTTAAATAACTACAGTACTGGTGTCTCTAGTAGTCATCTCAGCTTCACCCCCTCACTGTCTGTCAGGTCAAGAAAGACTGTTCGATACACAGCATGCTTGCATTTCCCTGCACAGAGTCCTTAATGAAGAATGAACAGGGTCATGCAGCAGAACTAACAACCTTATAGGGTCCTTCCTTGAAGGGGTGCAAGATGACCTGGGTTGTCATTATTATTTAAAAGACTATACCATGAAAAGCCAAGTGCCCATCCAACTCAGTGACCCCATCCCATTTTTGGAGACATCTAGGCTGGCCACTGAATCAGAAAACCCACCCATAATTTATACACTGTCATATCTGCGATAAGAGCATATACAGTACAACAACCCGCCCCACCCTGCCCCACCAGATTCAAAAGAATCAACAGTGTTTTCAGAGATAATCACGAGATTTCTCTGGCTTAAAATGCCAAAGTGAAAGAACTGAGCAAAGACTAAAGCCATATCCCCCAAACTAAAAGAGGCGTTCTGTGTCCACACCTCAGCTATTTCACACATCATCTTGGGCAATGAGTTTAATGACTGGTAAGAATGACTGCTGCTATCTCCCAACTTCAGTTTGTCCTTCATTTGATCTGTTTTTTTTTCTCCCCATTAAAACACACAGTAACTTTGAATGAAAAAAAAAGAAAAAGAAAAACGACTGGCATTTTGCTTATTAAGGTGATCTAGTTAAGCTTAGCGATTGTGCAGGCTTGACCCTGTGCAACAGGCTCTGCTTCCTGGGCCACAAACCAAAGCTAGGCTAGGATGCAGGCTCTCAGCCCCTGCCTGCTCAGAGGGCTTCAGCTGAGGAACTGGGCCTCAAGCCGACTATAGGCTTACATTGTACATCATACGCAAGCTGATGCGGGTCTGTAAAGTGCACAAACTTCAATTCCTAATGTAGGCTTCCACAGTTCATGATATGACAGGCTTACTGTGGGTGTTAAATGTGCACAAAACCTTTATATTAATGTCAGCACTAATAACCTGCTGGACTGCAAGCCTACTGTTAACATTGGTCTTGTTGTCCAACTATAAGCCTAATGTATTAGGCTCAAAGTATTGTACAGTTTTCCATAATTCTCCAATCTGCTGAAGCCATCCAAGCATGCATGAACAACCGGTTCACTGCAGGCCTTCAATCTGTGTGAGACATCAGAAAGCTCTTGTAGCATTCTGATGATTAGTAAACTGCAAGCCTGCAATAGATCTCGGCAAAAAAAGAAAAAAGAAAACAATAAATAAAAAAAAACAAAAAAAACAAAACAAAAAAACAACCATGGACACTAGCTGTTGAGCCCACTGTGCCCTTTAAGACCTCCAAGCTATCCTGAGATCTTTTAATGAATTAATTAACCTTCAACACACTACAAGCCTATTGTAGGTTTTTGATGTGTGGTAGATTCTCCAAGACTGAAGGTTCCAATTTCACAATAGATCCTAATGCCCTACAGACAAAAAAAATTATCAGTCTCTTGCCATGAACCATAGCTACCAGCATAGACCCACCCCAGCCAGTCACTCCCTAAAGATTCAGCAAGCCACAATGCTCCAGCTTTATAGCAGGTCTCATTCACTGCTAACCCCAAAGATTATAATAGGCCACACTCTGCTGCTAGGCTCCAAGATCACAGTAAACTGCAATTCAGTAGGAGGCCACATCATCCGGGCTAGGCCAAGTCCAAAGTAGGAAATAATCTTGAGATGGGCAGCAACTGGAAAGTAAGCAGCAGTCCGCTGCCAAGCCCAATATCCAAAGGTACCTCTCAGTCCTCTGCTATCTCTAAGTTTACTGTAGGCTTTAATCCTCAATAGGCTCAAACTCAAAAATCCCTATGTTGGCCCCCCAAAGTTGACAATTTGCTGTTGGGCTTCAAGTTCATGGTAGGCCTCAAAGTTACTATAAGCATAAATTCAACATCAGTCTACAAAGTCCCAATATCCTGCAGGCCTTGATACTCTGTCAGGACCAATGCCATTTTTTAGTCTTGCATCCCACAGTGCTCACCAAACTTATTTGAGAAACTGGACTGCAGCATTAGGCCACAAGCATTGGCTCGCTCAACACCACCTAACATTTTTGGCCCTTCTGAGTCCTCAAGCCTGCACTCAGCCAAAAGCTTGCTGTAGGCCTTCAGCCTGCTGTAGACCCCCAGCTTCCACTAGGCACCAAGTCTACTGAAGGTGCCAAGCCTGCCCATGAGTCTCACACTAGCACGCTCAGCCACTTCTTTGCAGCCAGCCGATACAAATTCAGCATGTATTATTTACAATATTTTACAGAAATAATGTTTAAACCAATTCTGGAAAAATACTTTCTTGATTATCATAGTGTTTTTAAAACTACCAAAATATACATTTTTGTTCAACAGTGATGTTTTGATATTTGAATTTAAAAATTTTAAAATCTGACATTTACAAAAGAAAACAAAATCCAAATAACCTTTTTAAGCAAATGTTTTTTCTTTTCATTTTTTTTCCTTTTTTTGCTCCCTCAGTCTCATGAACCAAGATATTTTTTAGTTACGGCTGTTGAAATAAAATAAAACAATTAACAACTCCGGGAGGGAAGAAAAAAAAAAAAAAAAAAAACCACAAGAAGATTCTCAGTAGACTCTAAACACAAAAATATAGGAAAAAAAACTGAAATTTGCTTGTTTCTAAAGGCAGCACTACAATAAAAGGCTGAAGGGAAAAATTAACAAACGAACAAGGTACACCAAGGGAAGGCAGCGTAAAAACTAGGAGCTAAAGAAATAAATACAAGTCGAAGAAATAAACACAGCGTTAGTACATGAACAGAGCGATCTTCAGGTCGGTGGGTTTCATCTTGAAAGCTGGGGCCAGTTAAAAGAATGCAGCAAATTAAAAAAAAATGCCTTGGTCTGCAGCAATTGAACCCCATCTTCTCACCAGCAGACAAGAAGCCTGAGGAAAAAGAAACACAACTGCTTTACAAAAGAACAAGAGTGCACCCCAATACTGCTTCGCAATGTTGTTTCCCATGCCCAGTTATTAGCCCTATGCTTAGTTTCTCAGTGTGCCCTATGTAGTGCAACTTTATATTAGCACAGAATATGTCTTCTTGTCATTTCAAGAATAGAGCTGCACCACAATGGGCCAGCAATGTGTTGTGAACACATGTAATTCATTTTACTTTCTTCTGAATGTTAGTAATTTTTATTTTATGTCATGCAGCAAAAAAAAAAAAAAAAAAAAAAAAAAAATAGCAATGCCTGGGATGCAGGAAAGGAACCTTAAGCTTCTGTTGTGTGCTATCATTTTCCTTGATTTACAACTGGTGCTGGCTTTTTGTGGCATGATAACAGCAAGAAGCTAAAAGATAAAAGAAGCAAAGTTCAACTTTAAAGGCCAACTCACAAAAAATAAATAAATAAAATTTTGTTACGGAACTTACAGCCTTATATCTCACTTTGGCTTTCTAACTTTGTTTCTCAGTTTGAGTTTTGACCTAATGAAAAGATTGGGTAGACTTCACATGCATCAGACCACAGCTTGTTTTTTGATCATTCCTTTGGTAGTTTCTTTAAGTAAACCTTCTCTAATTTCCATTTGAATTTAAAAATAAATTATTTGTCTGACTGAATAACTTCCTCTTCTGGATTCAAACTCAACAATTAGGATTTGCTCATTCACACTTTCACAGGACGACCCATTAATTTCTAGAGACAGTGATGCTTCCACATAAAAGTACCAGGCTGTGGTAGAGTTAACGCAGACATGATCCTGGAAGTTGTATAAAAGGCTCATGACCGCTGATATTCAAAGCGGCTAATCTGCCGTGACTTTTACTGTTGCATAACCTTTTCTCCTTGGCACAGAGGGCAACTAGTTATAATACAGCACCTCACTTCATCTCTGCAAACTATGGTTCTCAAAATACAGCTTGAAAATGCAATGATGCAAATCAATTCACCTATTGCCTTTTGTTGCGTCATGCAGTAAAAGAACTTGGTAACGCCAGGAAATCATGAATGGAGTCTTATGCAAGTCCCTGCTGTGCTGTAATCCTGGAATGCATCTATGATTGCTACACCTACCACATGGGTTGGTCAGGTTTCAATAGCTGAAAGATTTAAAATTTGCCCATCAACACATAACTCTATTCTTACAGTATGTTGTATTGACATACTCTGGAAATTTTGCGAGTTGCCTCTTGTGAAGTCTCACCTTCTCAATAAAATTCACCGTCACCGTTTATTTTCTATTTGTGCTATGCAAAAAGTAAAAAGCTCTAGTTTGTTTGCAAATTAAAAAGCATTAAGCAAGTATAATAATAATAATAATAATACTTCATATTTATATAGTGCTTTTCTCATTACTCAAAGCGCTTTTACATAGTGAGTGGTGAGCCACTTCGATCACCACTGCCAGTGTGTAGCATCCACTAGAATGATGCAATGGCAGCCATATTGTGCCAGTACGCCCACTACACATGAGCTATTAGGTGGAGAAGTGGTGAGAAACAGTTAGCCAATTAGAGATAGGGGATGATTAGGGGGCTAGAATGACTAAGCCATGGTGGGCAATTTAGCCTGGAGATCAAGGTACACCCTATTCTTTACGAAGGATGCCATTTGATTTTTCTTTTTGACCACAAAGAGTCAGGACCTCGATTTTCGGTCTCAACCAAAGGACAGCAGCATATTTATGGCAGACCACAGGGTAAGTTCCCCCTACTGACCTCACCAAAACCTCTTCCAGCAGCAACCCAAGCTTTTCCTAGAAGGTCTCCCATGAAAGTACTGGCAGGGCCTGTACATGCTTAGCTTCAGATGGATGGCCTGTTCTGAAGTGTATTTGGTACGGCTGCTGGTAAGTAACACATCTTTCCAACTTCAAAAATGCCATTTGTGGCTCAACTATTTTGAATTTTATTTTATTGAAAGAGGGAGAGGTAAACATTACGGTCAAAACTTAGTTAATTCAGGCTGCATTGATTTCTAAGAATTGTCCGATATTGAGCTACAACTTCAAAGGCTGCTTATGTGAAACTTCCCACCGGGAAGTTTGTATTTCTTGTCTGTCCCATAGTATGTGAATGCAGCATTAAATACCCTGATTAGCTTTCATCCTTCCCATCTGCAGAAACATTGCTGTACTTTACTCTCAACTTACACCGACTATAAAATGGTCTAAATACACAATGGAACCCTTCACAATGAAAATGAGGACACTCCGTTGTCAGCAGTTTTCAGTGACTGCAACAAAATAAGTGAACTCTCTCAGTTTGGCATGACTTTATTATAAGACCAAAACTGAAACAATTATTTACACAGATTTGTCTATGACTTGTTTTTACTAAGTCAAGTTTGAGTCAGACCCTTCAAAATTCTGGGTATAAATTTCCTGGCACCATCTGACAAAATATAAATTAGCAGTAACAAATTATACAAATAGTCACTCATTACAAGTGACCTGATGATTCCACCTTTTTTCACAAATACGCTGTCTAGTAAGATATGGATAGTATAACTACAATACTGCAATATCAAAAAAGATAAAGCAGCACCGATATTTTGGAGAAACCAAAATGATCTATTTCTTTTGAAAACAGCATCTGATAAATCAGGATAATAATCTGTAAGAGGGCCACAGTTTTCCACTACAAAGTTAAGTCTTTGGGTTATTTAATTTGATTTTTCATGTGAGCAGCAGTTGTGGTAAAAAGCTGCCAAACTAAGTAAAGATGTGAGTAAAACAATGTGGCAAAGCAGTAGGGTTAAGATACAAATTTCTAGCAAATGAAAGGCTTTTGTGCTATAGATGGAAATAACCCCAACATATGGAGGGGGTCCGGAGTGGATACGATTTGATCCGCTTTGCGCCAACTTACCTGGCTCAGTTTGCACCTGCCGTTCCCTCCTCAATGATAGCCATTTGTAAAGGCTGTGGCAATTAGAGGACCCTACAAAAAAATAAATTAATAAATTAAAAATGACTAAAAGGCCCATGCTGATGTAGATTCCACTAAGTAATGCATTCATTTTACAAAACTTTTAAACATAAGATAAATTTACTTCTCAATCTGTCATCAAACAAATGTAAACATTTCTGTATTGCCAGGTTTTACAATGAACACCATTCTCAAGGCACTTTATTGATCTAATAAATTTGTTTTTGCATTTAAAAAATGTGAACACTGACATTTAAGGTGAGTTGCTCAAGGTCACAAATAGTCAGTGATAAAAAAAATGAATCACAATCTAGTGATTTATAGCCCAGAGGTCCAAGGGCCTCAGTGGCTGCAGAAGAAGCCAAGTATTATTGCTAACATGACATACATTTTTGGCTTAATTTTTATTGTCTCACTGGTTAAGATTCTGAACCCTTCAATGCTCCTTTGACACTGCAAACAACAGCTCTATTCACAATTTTAATGTTTCTTTTTTTTTTTTTACCCAACTAACAGCAAGACAGCGTTTATCATAAAGTATACATTTTAATACAACACTTGGAAAGAAAAATGCGTGAAAAGTGAAGCAACTGAAAATTTTTAATCTGTTAACATCCTCAGAAAGGAGACACCTATATTACTAGACATGTCTGACAAAGTAAATAATGAGAGCACTACAAAACCTTACCAGCAGAATTACAAAACAGCTTAAATGAACAGTAAACTTTGGCTTCTGTTTAAGAAAAGAGGTAGATATGTGGCCCTCCAGGACAAAGACTGGGGTTCTCTACCTTGTCTTCTACTACCTGATGAATGAAGTTCTTGTGCTTCCTCAAGCTATTCAACCCCAGATTTATAACATTAAAGTCTTTCGACATTCAGTGATGCCCAACTACCAGAGAAGCAGACGGTGGAACTATCAGTCACACAAACAATCTGTTGGTTAAAAAAAGATGGCTAATGCATTGCTCCAACAAAGAAAAGAGGTTCAATATTTCAACATCTACGACATCCATTTGCCCCCACCTTCTATTTCTTGAACTCATTATAAGGCTGCTAGAAAAGGTAAACTAAAGTGAGGGCTTTTGTATTTTGAGCTCCCATCTGCCCAATTCCAATCCACCTTAACCCGTATCCACTAACTTCAAACATAACTAGCACATTCTTTTCTCTCTCAGTTTTTTAGAAGTCCAATTACTTTCTCTAGACTATAACTTAATTTGGATCAAGTGATACAAGACCACAAAAGTATGTGTATGCTAAGAATTGTTCCACTCCCACAATGAATGTTCCCAGTGGCTCGATATGCTTAGTGTTCTATACCACAGTGAACACTACAAAATACTTTGTTAAATTCCTTCATTTCATTTTTTCTGGTTAACACTTCATGAAACTAATTCAGAAAAACTTTAACAACTGAGCAAATATGTTAAGTTTCTACTTATTGCTAACTCAATTCCTGTATTTGTTTGCTGTTTTGTACTTGGAATTTGCAGGACACACTGGCATACGATTCCATGTAGCCTTTACAGGTCCATCTGACACAAATCACATGCCAGTCCCTTTAGACTTATTTAGATCTGTATTACCTTATGAAAAGGACAGTCTGATCCAGATCACATATCTGTTCAATTTATAGGGTAAATACAACTTTTATCTCTCTCACTCGCACTGTCTTTAAGTGCTAAATTCAGAACTGACCCCAAGGCTATGCCCAAATCCAGTGCTGGGAGCAGGACTTGCAGCACTGATGTAACTGCTGACACCAGACTCTTGATTGGCCGCTCCATAAAGGTCAGCCATCGGGCCCGGGCTACTGGTTCCAAGAAAACCCCCTGTGCGTGTTGGAGTTGAACCTGAAAAAAAGTGGAAGAAGAAATGGAGTAAAAGGAATGAACAGGGTCTTCCAAACATTCAATGAATTCCACATTTTAGGCATGCTCACTTCACAAAGAAAATGTCTCTGTACTACCCAGTCCTGCCTGTCCTTCTGGTTCTACAGAAGAAAAACAGGTCCAAGGGCACAGAGGGAGTCATCATTAATACCGTTAAATGGGTTCCCCATAAACTAACAGGTGTAACATATCACTGGTATTAAAAAGCACCCCAGTTTCTCATGCTATAGTTTAAAATCTAAAAAGATATTAAACGGAAACTCATTTGGGGTACTGAGAGGGAAACACCCAGGCAGTAAATAGTTCCACACAACACTACCATTACCTGTTCCTCGCACCACTGCTGCTGCTGCTGCTGCCGCCGCCATGGGGCCGTACGCTGTCAGGGGTATGGCTGAAACACAACGAAAACAGGCGCTGTTCATTTCCATGCCAGTGAGCAACGCTGCAGGCGAGAACATCGCGTCTATTACTGATCGTTCCTGGTTTAACAGGACCTGTATTCAAAACTGCATGCAGACAATCAAGAAAACATCGACTTTCAACCCCCCTTCTCCCCCAAACCCCCACTCCAACTAACAGCTGAGAAAACAAAATTTCTGCTTATGCAGCCTCAATTGCAACACATGAAACAAAATATTTGCTATTTGTTTTCCCTTTATGTTAACATTTAGATCACCCATTGGACATCTTTATATATATTTAAAAAAAAAAAAAAAAGAAAAAAAAAAAAAAATCATACCAACATTCACCTGTGAAAATAAAACAATCCCTGCAGACAATGTCAGGGCAGGCTCCCTGCTAATGCAGTTGTCCACATCCAGGCTAAGCCAGCATGCTTGAGGAGCCCCCAGAGGAGCACTGCACAGCATCTGGCTGGCATATAGTTAATAAGTATAACTTCATCCCACAGCACTACCCCCTTGGCAACATCACCCTCACACCCAGCCCACCCACATCATACCCATAACACCCTCAAAAACACTGAGACGAAGCATGCTGCTTGTAAATTTCAGGAAGTTCGACTGACCTGCCATCTCAGGGGGGTGGGGTGAAGTCAGAAGGGGGGTCCTCTCTAATTGGAATTCTAGAATAGAAATTTAGAGAATCTTATAAAAATGTAGGAAAGATTCCAGAGAGACAGAAACGTGGGGAAATCAAGCTAAGGGGCAGCACCTAGCTCCAGCACCAGGAATTGAGGACCATTACTATCAACGCCTCAAAAAATGGTGGCAGCGCTGGGAATTGTGGACAAACATGAAGGGTTGTAAGGTTGAGCATGAGCTCAAATGCAAGGGTGTCTTTGCCATTGTACAATCATTTGCCTATAAGTGTAGCTCATGGTTAGTAGATCTGGGTACATGGAACTTTGATAAACTGTAGCTCTCATGGGTATAGGCAAGGACCCATTAAACACTATATGTGGCTGTGCTGTCTGTTTGTGCATGATTTCCAATATCTAATGGGTCTTTGCTTATATGCAGCAATGTTACCTGAAGTGTTTCTGCACTATTAAAATCTATTATCTAGTGGAAAAACGTATGTCAAGCTTAAAACAGCATTTCCTCAACTTAGGCCAATAAAACAAGATCAGTTACGTATGTGTTGTTTGCACTTCAGTGCTAGGGCTTTGTGTTAGACTGGTAGTTCTGTTGCGATTATCCCACAGACTGGTGTTTCAATATACTAAAATATCAACTAGGGTTGTGTGTGTGCCATAATATCTACTGGACATTAAGGCTGCATTGTAGTGTTAAGGCACACTTTTCTTTGGTGAAGGTTTACAATTATGCCTGCTTAGCAACTGAGGATATGTGTGTGTTGTGTGTGCCTTAGTATCTGCTGTGTCTGCAACGTGTTCCTTTAATTTGGGCAGCAACATTCTTTACTTATTTTATAACTATGCAATAGCCATTGCAACTTTTCATAATATGCTGTGCCAAGCCATTAGTAACACCTGAAGAGAGGCCCACTGACATAACAAGTGGATAAGGCATGCTTAGTTATGGGATGCACACTGGATCTGCTTGCGGTAGTAGCAGAGGAAAGAATTAAGACAAAACTGATGAACACACCATCTTCCTGACACACTAGCATTGAGGAATTTTAAATATCAAAATATTCCGCAGATGTGTGTCACAAATTGCTACTGGGGCTCCTCTACATCTGCTGCAATACACCTTTATAAAGTCTCACTTTGACTGGTCTTTTATCTTTGGCCAAGGCAGTAGTGTTCTTCTTCTTGTAATTCTAGTTTGTACTTCAGGGGGTTCTGTTGTAATATGTATTTATTGAGCTTCAGTTAAAAGAAAACATTTCCCTCTCGGGACAAATAAAGTACCATCTACCTGTATGTATCAATGTTCACCAAAGCATCTACTGGACATGTGCATGCAGTGTGGACATGAGTAGGAAATTTTTTTTAGGTATGGAAGACACCAATTTTGAGGTAGGGAAGTTATATACACTAATTAATCACATTGGAGAGTGATGACATGGTGCTTGTTGATTAGCACATGCAAATTAGAATTTCACTGTGCTCCATACACATGACAATAATGACCCTATAAACCAAACTTGCTGAGCTTGTGCAGTTACACATAATTATCAGCTAAGGATATCTGTGTATTTTATATAGCTTGATATTTGCTGTAGCTGTGGGTTTGTAGTATGTACATCCCCATTTGCTGGATTTGTACAGCTGTACACAAATATCAACTAAAAGATGAGTATGTGTGTTTATATTTATGCAGTGTATACATGAATGTTAATGGCTTAGTATTTGCCAAGCGTGTTGGTCTAAAGCACATATTTACATAACTATCAACAATACATGGGCGCAAGTGTAAATGCAGGTATCTAATAGGGCTGTGGAGCAATTACATACAATATAAGGATAAGTGTGCATTGTGAAAACACCTTCTTTTGAACACCAACATATGAGCTGAGAGACAATGTGTGTGCATGTTTTGTAGGAATCAAAACATTTCTTAGGACTGTGTAAGCATCATGAATATCAGTACCTGATGGATTGATACTGGTACTCCAAGATAACATTTGAGAATGTTTGTGTTGTCTACAGCCCAGTATCTACTGGACTCCAACTTTATGGAGTTAACTCTAGTTTCTGCAGATACTGTATGTCAATATTCTGAGTATATATTGTCAGAGATGGCTGGGGTGGTGACCCGGCTGGGACTCCCAGGACCACCGGAGGAGGGCTTGCACCTTCCCCAGACCATGAAGGGGCGACCGCCCTGGTTGCTTTTGGGACCATGGGCAGAGAGCTTGGAGGCTCAACCCTGGAGGGGCCCGTGGTCACCGCCAGGGTGCACCCCAATGCCTAGAGAGCCCTGGACCTCAGCACTTTCGCTTCTGGGTGTGGCGGGAATGTTGGGAAGCACCTGGAGCTCGTCCAGGTGAGGTTAAAAGGGGCCGCCTCCCTCCATTTGATGGCTGGAGTCAGGTGGAGGAGGACAGAGCTCAGAGGAGAGGAGTGGAGGAAGACCATAGAAGAAAAGGGCATTGTGAAAGGCCAGGACTTGAGGGGTGATTGTTGCTGCGGCACTGGGATTGTGGACTTTATTGTAGAAATAATTGTAAATAAACATGTGTGTGGTGATCAACATCATGTCTACCTGTCTGTGTCCGGGCTGTACCCCACAATGTTTATTTTAATACAGTACATTTTTGAACTGTTCTAGAGCAAGGTGTGTCTAGTTTGAGCCTGTTTATGTACAATACACCTACAAACAGAAAAATCCTTTTGTATATTTCTATAACAGTGAGAAAAACTTTACAATGTCTTCGGGAATTTTGTGTAAATGACCTAAACTGTGACCCAAACTTTAACTAAAGCACTATAACACTAATATTAAAAAGCCCCTCAGCTTCTCAGCAATTCAACCTGGTGCACACTATAACACTTGCTCATTGTCTGGGCTGCACATAAGTGTGCCCCTGAAATTCTCTCACCGGATTTATGATTCAGAGTGTCTAATACACTGCCAGCAGTGGATTCATTTTATAATGAATTTAGAAGTAAAGAAAAAATTGAGTTCCCCAGTCTGCACATCTGGCTGGACTGACATGACTTACATCAATAAAATCCATGAAATTTACAAGCAGTCAATAGGCAGGGAAATCAACCTTGACAAATGTGTGTATGAGCATGAAGGAGTGTGCGCTTGTGTATGGGACCTGTGACACGGGTGGCCCTTGCCATGTGTTCTTTATTGTTCATTATTGCTACAATTGACACCACAGTTCTTCTGTTCCCCCAACAGCCCAGCATCTGGCTTCCCTTCCCATTCTGGGAGGCTCCTCAGGATATCAATTATGAGAAGGCATTTTACATGTCATAATCCTTGGACAGCAGGGGGTTGGGGTTCAGGGATGAAGCAACTCATTCCTTTTCTGTCTAAAGAATCCATGTGACAAATGGAAATGTTACTCACCAGGGAACTGGTAGGTGTATCCTGGAGTGAGGCCAGTATACCCACGGCTAGCATAGGTAGCTGCCTGGAAGCCTGGGTAACCTGCAGAGACAAACAGAAAGGTTAGAAGATTAAATACTCTTAGATGCAAGGGAAAAGAGTAGTACCACATTAACGCCGGATAGCATACAGTTCCATAAGACAGGTCCTTATGAGTGAGAGCAAGAGACCAAAAAAACTCCATGAAAGGCTAGCCAAAAATAAAAAATAAAAAATCACGATTCCTTGGTTAACAGAAAGGCAACAGCTACCTTACAGACCTGGTCCTTACACTGGGTACAGCAAAAATCACAAACAACAGAAGAAGTTCTAGCCTGAGACTCTGTAACCAAAAGAGCCACTCCCAGACCTCCAGAAAAGGAGGTTCAATAAACCTAGAATAAGGAAGAGAACTGGATCAACGGCTCACTGGCAAGAAGAACACAGGCTATAAATTGAGATAGGGCAACTGCTTGTGAAGACAGGCCCAGTGGAAGAGGAGAGTTTGGTTCCTTTTTATTCATGCAATGAGCTTTTTGTAGTTTGACACCCCCTTTGGTAAAATGTATTTCTTTACATTAGAAGAGGACTCCTTAACATGTGTTCTGTGTGGGCAGGCACACCATCCTTTCACTGTATTATATATAATACACCTAGAAAATAATCGGGTAGTTACTTAGCTCAGCACTATTGAACTCTGTTTTTTTTTCCCTCAGAACCAGATTTCCATCAGTGTTTTTCCCCAGCAGATGGCACTATTGTATCACAAAGAGTAGCTCTCCAGTATGGCAAGTAGAGAGAGGATAAGATAATACAGGTATGAAGAAAAAAAAAACACAAGCCTCTTGTTTTTTGCGGAAGGACAAAAGAGTACATCCATATGGACCTGACAGTTGATAGGATACAGAAAAAGCATGCCTGACATCCTTTGGACTGTCTTTGTAGGCAAGTTTCCACATTACGCATGGGTTACCGGTTTTCCATTTCCTGAATTACCAGTACAGAAAGGTGTAAGTAGCCAATGTGATGTGATAAGTCCTCCTAGCTAGATGCTCTTTAGGCAGCATCCTTATATTTTAGAAACAGC
Organism: Polypterus bichir lapradei; assembly: GCA_026402145.1. NCBI lineage: Eukaryota > Metazoa > Chordata > Cladistia > Polypteriformes > Polypteridae > Polypterus > Polypterus bichir. Next base: position 16,274,550 of record JANRMT010062838.1, on the reverse strand, counting down.
CTGAAAAATAACACACAGCATTCAATGTAAAAGGAACTCAAGGGGCATTTGTACTCAAAGAGAAAGTGACGTTGCTACTCAAGTTCTTTGTTAAAAGCTGTACCAGAGTATCTGAGATACCACATCCAGCATTCCAGATACCCAAGTAACCAGTGTTCAAGTTTCCACCCCACACATTTCTGCTCCCTGATGCTTTTAAAGTTCAACCCCTCCATAAATTTCCCTTCCTAGAGCTTTCAGGTCTTCCTAACACTCTGTTCTATACATTGCCCCGTACTTCAGACAACCCATGGCTAAGTAACCAGTGAAATGTTGAGACCTTCTGGAGCCACAGAGGTCCCTGAATCCAGTGACACTCTGTTAATGACACCCACAAAAAATTAAAAAGAAACTGACTTTGAAGGCAGCACACTGGGTCAGGGCTGCTGCCACACTGAATGAGGGTTTCAATCCCATGCTGTGGATTCTCATGTCCATATGTGTTTTTCTCCACATACTTTAACTTTCCTATACACATGCAATACTAAATTAGCCTAGTATGAAAATGCTGGTATAGGAGTGTATTGAGAGTGGGTGCTGCAACAGACTGTACTCCTATCTGGGTTTGGCTCCTACCTTGCAGACAATACTACTACCAGGATTGGTGGGCGCACCAGCTACCTTGAATGTTTGAGAATGTACTGTTCTTACTAGCATTTAAAAATAAAATCTTTCTGCCATAAACCATGCCCATTTTGCTTATAAACCCCAAGGAGATTCTCTTGTACCCTCTCTCCACCCATTACTAGAGTTATATTAAAACTAACATTTCAGAGCCACACACTTTTTGCTCATTAAATTCTATGACAGGGTACAGGGAGGAGAAGAGTAAAAAGACCATTGGCCCACTGACTCAAATGAACTCTATGTGAGCCGTCTACAAAAGAAAGACGAACAGGCCTATTCCAAAGCTTCCAGAGTCCCAATTCAGTGAATCACTTCTGGCATCCACAGCTGATGGCTTTCTCCTTTCTGACAGGCCATGACTTTTACACACCTCACTGTCATACCATTCCTCACAATACACTAAACATGTGAGCCCAACAAATGCAGTACTATACATCTTTTGCAGAGACAGATGAAACACAATAGCCATTGCAAATTTTGCTAGGGATATGATATAATCCTGACTACTACAATTTCACTCCAGACCCAGGTGCTCTCAAAAATGTAGATTATACATTTGGACAGAATGGACTAAAGACCCCTTCCTTACCTAGCATGCCAATGCCCAGCATGAAGGCATCCATCCCATAGGGCATCACTCGTGAACGACCCCGTGCTGAGCCAGTCGGTGACATTACTTCCTTAGGCTGGGCCTTCTTGCACTCTACCTGCAGTTGAAAATCTGGTGTCAATAACACATGACCAGATATGGCAGAGACTCCTCCCTCCATCAAATTCAACACTCCTTTGACTCACCATTTTGTTGTTGATTTCATGGAAGTGAATTTCACAGACTTTTTCTACTACGTCTTCATTTTCAAATGTGACAAATCCAAACCCTGCAAAAGAGAAGTTAAAATAAACTGCTACTGAAGAAGCTTTATTTGCCAGGCTAGTTCAAACTTTGTGACTCCACCCCTTGTTGCACCACTCATTTCTTAAACCCATTTTGTGCTGTCCACCTAGCCTTATGCATGCATTTGCATGTTCAAGATCTTCACTTTTTCAGTTCATACACCTTGCTCTCAACTTGGTGTTCTCTAATTCTCCTAAAATCCCTGACTCAGCACCAACTGCCTCCCATCCACCAACCCCCTTCCCCCACACCTCCCAGAGAGGAATTAACACTGAGCCACTGCCCGTCACAGTCAATCCATCAGCTGGATGCGTAAAGAGGTTTAGTGTCTAAGCTCTGATTAACTGGGAAGTCTAATTAGACCAGCCTCTTTCTGCTTGGTCACCTCATCCTTCCCAAAATGTTCAGCCAAGAGTGCCCAACAGAACTCCATTCCCCAATGATGCCAGCTCTATTGTACCAATATCTGATGTGCCACTCCACCTCAGGCCTGTTTGACTTAGAAAGTTGTATAAAAGATTTCACAGGACTCTCCCAGAGATCCATATCCAGAATATGCGAGATATAAAAGCTATAAAAACTATACAAACTCTGCTAGACGCACCTCTGTGTCTGTTAGTTGTCTTGTCGAACATCAACATTGCATCATCTACCTGCAGAAAACAAATAAATTATATATAGTTATATTATTACAATTAAAATAAATAATTACATTTTTCTTTTTTATTTAAATTCACATTTGCAAAGAATCTAGTGGAACAAAACAGTGAACTCTATGTATATTGGAGTTGTTAAGGACTCCCCATTAGCAAGAATAACTAAAATAGGTGCAAATCTGAAAATACAGCCTTTACTCCATACAGCAGCTGTGTTACAGATTCAAAGTTGTAATCCAATTGTTTCGGTATGTTTGGTTTACAGATGTGTGCCAGCAAGGGTGTCTTTCCATAAAAAGAATGAATTGCTGCTTTTTATTTACTTGGCAGGAGACATTACAACAAGCAAAACAGAAATTTTAACCTTGAGTCAAGTTGGGGTCAATCAATCAGGTACATTTTAGTAAAAAGGAGAAGTGGAAATTGTAGTTGTGAATAATTACTCAGTAACCTGAAACACTTAAAAAATTTAAACAAATTAGGTTTTGATGAGAAACAGCCCTTTTCAAGTTTTAAAGTGAGCATAAGTGTGTATGACTCTCCTTCAGGTTTAAATAAGATGACGTCGGACACTTCATCAATTGACTCACGTGCAGGAAGGTGTTCCTAGATTCCACACAAAATTATGCCATCAGCACAATGGCCAAAAAGAAACAAAAAAAAATTATCAAGAAAACAAAATGTTGAGAAGATACCTAGTAATAACAAAAATAAATGTAACCAACAGAAAAATCCTGAAAAGCTTGACACGGGCAGGTCCAATACTTTAATTCAGTGGCCAGAGTCTGCTGTGGATGCTGGGACACATCCACCAGCAATTATTTAGGCCCATGCAGTTGTCACACTAAAAATTCAAAGACGTGTCTTGGGTGTCTGATAGGAAAAACTGCAGAACTACCATGGTTAGGTAAAAAAAAAATTAAAGAATATCATGACATCAAATAGTGACTGCAAGCTGCATAGAATAGAAAGGTTGTAGACAGGGATAGTCGGACATCAGATATCTCTCTACACTTGGATTAAGAAACCGTGAATTAAAATAATGAAGGTGGCAGAGAAGGCCGGAAGTGAACATATGGTGATGGCAGGAAAGGGATTCCATTCTATTTTGTATTCCACTTTGTGTATGTCACAGTTGGTTGGGAGGATTCTTCTATAAACTAGCCAACTAGCAGAAGCTGTTCCAAACTAAAACAGTGCAGACTGCAGCCATCAACCATCACTCAAGAGTAGGTCGCTTACTCTTTCCAAGTCTGGCAGAAAAGTCTTAAACAGAGAGATTCACTGTAGTTCCATCCACAAGTGCTCTATGCTGTAGTTCAATCATGTTATTTTACATGGCAGATCAAGACGTTTACTATTATTGAGTTTGCATGCAGATGAATGCTTCAGAAATGCTAATCTTACATCAATTATCCCAAAGCTGTATTGAGGCCTCACCTGTTAATCTTCACTGTTCAACACTGCACTAAAGAGATCATTAGGGGCTGTCTACAGGAAGAATGCGAGACACCCAACGGCTTTGCTTACATTCATAAAAGTTAATCTTAATTTACTAAACTTCCTTCTTTCTAACAGTCAGACATTAAAAAACAAATGAAGTACAACACATATTTCAAAGTGAAATATCCAAGTCTATTTGAAGCTCCCTAACACATGTACTGAACAGTGGATCAAGCATTAAGCTCAAGCCAGGTAATCTCGCTAAACGAATCCGAAGTCTAATATCCAATCCTGACACAGGGCCCTCCACAGTTTTCTGCATGCCAGACAGGATGGAAAGTTTTGAATTCAATAGGGTTAGAGGGGTTTAGAGACAGAGAAGTCTTGATGCATCATCCCCTAACCTTTTTTCCCCTCCTCTAAGAAATGCTGTGCTTCTATCCCAGTGGTGACTCCCGTTCGCCAAAGTTTGCCGTTGCTATGGTGATGGAACAAAGACTTTCCATAAGACGCCTAAAACTGTACCCCCTAACCCCCCTAAACAGCACCAGATTGAAAAGCAGGGAGCAGTTAAGCGGGAACAGCGGGACAAAAGCTCCCAGTTTCTTTGTTGTCTGCTGGCACTGTGTAAAGCTCTCTGCAAACAGGGCTCGTTCCCTGCTTGCTCATTTCCTCGAGCTGGGTGACCTCTCGGATCTACAAGCTGAGCACTCCCACTTGGCCTCTCCTGTTCCATTCAGGTTTTTATTATTAATCTTTTTTAATTTTCATCAAGTATGAAACAGATGCTCTTCTCTGCATGTTGTGCCCTTAGAGGGTGATGGACAGCCCTTGTGTTCAGTCTGCTTAAAGCAGATCTTATGATTGCCATAAACAACCTTTACAGATTAGTGCACCCATCTATACTTAACACCACCCAACAGTTGTTTATATGCACAGGCATACAGAGAGACAGAGGCAGGGAATGAGTTGGCAACAATAAAAAGTTTCATCAAGTTCAGTCCTTTAGCTGACATGGGGGAGGGTTCGAGCAACTATAGACACCTGACATGCTGGATACTGAACAAAACAGCATTATTAACAACAGTATTTCCATTTTTCTCAATCAGTTGCTAAGAGGAAAGTCCAAAAGAGACAGCTGCACCAACATGTCCACTGCATGTTGCTGCCCATTGTTGACATGGCACTTTCTAAAAGACACAGAATTGTTTCTGGGATGGTGCATTAAGACTAACAGCTGAATTCTAGCACATGCCCCTGGAGGTCTTCCTGTGCATAAAACACGTCTGATCAACTGATGGGCTTGCCTATGCAATGTAATTGTGGGCAGGATGAGAATGAAAGGATGGCATACACAGAACACTGCAGCCGAGTATGTCCTGAAGGCTAACCTCTACAGTCTATCTGTGCACAATACAGTTCAGTTAGAACACTTATATACTGTATGTGGCAGGTCCGAGACTCATACAAAACTCATATGATTTCATTATGGCCGAGGCAGCCCCAGTAGCTGGCACACAGCCTAGATTATCATGTGAAAGTGACAGGTCAGACAGACTGCCAGGATGCTATTCTCTCTCCATGGAGAGGTCCAAGAGTCTGACGGGTAGCATTTGCACTCTCAGTGCACACACAGCAGGACAGAGCAGCTGCCGTATTACCATTATGATCTCATCAGGAGCAAGGTAGAGTCATAGTCTGGCATACAGATTCTGACAGGTGTAAATTAAAAAAAAAAAAAAATGGATGGCTGCTGTTTTGTCTACATGGATAGGTCCAAAACATGATAGGAAGTACTCCCTCTATTACTCAGGAAGCTCTAGTATGTGTGCTATTGCACAGAAAATATGGGAAAATAGTATGTGACACTATATTGTAGTATTACTGATTAGGCACTACCCACTAAATGTGGACTGGTCAACAAGGTTCAGGTGCATCATGGAGTCTTTAAGACTAAAACATAGGTTCAGTGCACTATAATTTGCATGAAAGACTCTGTATCTGAATCTGTATGTTGACCACAAGCCCCAGTCTTATTAAATTAAAAACAAACAATGACGGCCTGACGGTCTCAAAACTATCTCCTCCAAAGATGACTAACTATATTTAGGAATGCTGGCACAAAACCAAAACGCTTCACTTGTTGGTGTAACAGGTCAAAGATGCAGAGGTAACATTCTTTACTCACCTTGAACATTTTTCAAGGTCTTATGAGAAACATGTACATTCTCATTGTGGGCACAGGATGGACAAGCATCTTGCGCAAAAAAAAACAAAACAATATAATCATAGCCCTTTATTCTCACATCCTAGACAAGGTGATGGGGAGCATGTGCTCTGTCACTTAGGTCAAAGAAGCAATACAGAACCTGGCGCAACAATTAGCTGATCATTTAGGTAATGCAGCCGATTTAAGAGATTGATGGGTCAATATTCACTCATCTCCATACAATTGTAAGAGGCTATTGGTTAGCATGGACAATTTTCACTGTTGACATTGGATGAGAGGAGGAGGAGGTGGAGTTCAGGTTATAAAAAACAAAAAAAAAAAAAAAATGTTGTTGATTACTTAAAAATCGTCTATCTGTCTTAAAGCAGAGTTGCAACAGACTGTGTTACTACACCCTCTGAATTACCTGGACAATATGACAAGAAAACGACAATTAATAAATTAAATGAGACAACATTATTACCCTTAGAAGAGTAGGCCTTTCATTTCGAGATACTGCAAAAAAAAATTTTAAGTGTCAGTGAGTATGGCGTCCTAAAAATCCAAAAGCAACTGGAAACTGGAAGAAACTAATAGGAACATACTGTATATGGCAGACTCAAAGTCACAACCCAATCAGAAGACAAGTTTCTGAGGGTCACCAGCTTGTGTGATCGGCGCCTCACAGCACAACAGCTTCAAGCACAGCTTAACATTGGTCAAAAAACCAAGTCTCAGTTTCTATTGTGAAGTGGAGACTTTGTGCTGCAGGTTTGACAGGGCAAGTGGCAGTAAGAAAGCCATTCCTTAAAGAACAAAACAGGGCCTTGAAACACTGGCTGTGGACTACTGAAGACAGGAAGAAAGTTTCAAGGACTGATGAAGCAAAGTTTGCAATCTTCATGTCATCACGCAGGGTGTTTGTACACCATCGAGTTAGTAAAAAGATGGTTTCTCTGTGTATGTGACACCAACTATCAAACATGGAGGAGGAAGTGTGATGGTCTGGGATTCTTGCACTGGCATTCTGAATCAAAAGGGTTACCACAGTTTGGCTGTTATATCAACAAAAGGTGGCTACTTTGATGAATCAAAAATTTGAAAGAAATTTTATACATTTCATGATTCCTTGACTTTTTTGTATTTGGCATTTATTTATTTGTTCTATGATTTGATTTCATGAACCATTAAGACATTAAAATGTGTGCATTTCCATAAAAAATGAAAAAGCAGAGGTATTCTAAACCTTTTGACCTTTTTAGTGTGTATATATTTACAGTATATTATTATATATATTTATAGTATATAATGTAATAAAATATACATACAATTTTAAAAGCTGGTAGACTTTCAGGGGCGCTGAAATATACACACATATGTACAGTATTTCAGGGAAAATCACATCCTTCCTTCCAGGGCAGCTAGTGTGGTGTGTTGCACTGAACAGGTCAAGTCTCCAGACTTCTGAAAGGTCAACAGCAGTGCTGAACCTCTGCCAGTTTGTAAAAAGATATAAGAGCTACAAGATGCACTGACTGGGATGTACAATCCAGGAGTGACATTTCAACACCACCATCCCCAGGCCTCCTGGACACACTTGAAGAGTGGTCCTGAGTTCAAACCAGTTTTTAAAATAAATAAATAAATAAATAAAAATACATTGACTGAAGTTCCAGTAGACGAGGATAGTGGGGGATTTAGATGTGTACAGCCTGTCTTGTAACGTGCTCACATGCTACACATACTGTATGTCGCTTCTCAAAAATTTAAAAGGGAGTTAAAACCACAATTTTAAGAAATAAGTAAACATACAGTCCCCTAGCTGGTACCAATGATGATTATGCAGATGAACCCGGCTGCCCCATTTCCTGAACACTTAGAATTTTCACGTAACACGGGTTGGCTCAGCCAAGCCCCATAGAACAATAGGCCTACTGAGGCTCTGTGATCTGGCCAAGTGAATGGGCGATTAGAGAGGGGATTACAGTCGTAGCCATCCCAGCTATTCACTCTTCTAGACTGAAATTCTACACCATGCTGGCAAGCCGCTCCTCAGTGCCGCTCTCGAACCTAATCACGCCCCGCCTCTCTGTAATTGGAATCCGCTATTAAAAAAAAAAAAAAAAAGCTGGTATCAGGTGCTCGCACTTGTCATATTAACTGTGCGACTATCAGTATTAATGTGTAGTTGGCTTAAGGTGCTCTAAGCATGCACAAGTCTACCAAGAAAAAAGTAATGCAAACATTCACTTAACAAATGGTAAAAGATTTTAACACGCAAGATGAGAGTCTTCACTTTCCACAGTTTCCACAGCCATATAATTGCACCTATCTGACAAGCTAAAGGCAAGTGCTTATCTTTACTCTACCACTCTCTAGCCACCATCAGCACCAAGCTAAATAAAACTTGCTGACCACACTCAAAGTTCAGACAATAATTGGATGTTTGACATAAAATATTTTGATACACAATAGTAGAAACTAGAAACGTAATAGAAAAAGGGCCAGAGGCAACTATATTTCCTGAGGAGGCTCGAGTCATTTGGTGTAGGTAGATAATTTCAGCTGGGCTACTGGGTATCATGAAGAGTGCCTCACATCCTTCGCATGGCACCCTTATCAACCTGTTGAGCACTTTTAACACAAGTCTGATTTTACCACATTTCACCAGGAAGTTTTTAATCAGTTATCATTTGATACTATAAACTTATGCTATGGCTAGGCAAGGCTCCTTTCAGATTTTTAGCATACTCATCTTAATTTGATAAGGGGCATTATTATTTTATCTCTCTCACAGCCTTGTTTTAGACTATTTGGTTTAGGTTTTATGTGTTAGCTGCTCTAACACTGCAATTTCCCTTGGCATCAACAAGTTTTTACTTAGTTATATATCTATCTATGCAAGTGTTCTAAAGCAGAGGTGTTGAACTCCAGTCTTGGAGGGCCGCAGTGGCTGCAGGTTTTCATTTTATCTTCTTAATGACCAGTTTTTGATGCTAATTAACTTCTTTAGCCTTAGCTTTAATTAGCTTGACTCAGGCCCCTTAGTTGTTTTTTTCCTTAATTAGCAGCTGGACAGTAATGAGACATAAAACAAACAGGACATGACCAGCTCATCTGTACCCATCAAACAAAATCTGAAAATAAAGATGAAGGTCTCAGTAAGGTTGATCCCTCAGGTTACCAAAACATTTTAGGAGTTCTTAGAAAAAAACAGAATATCAGCAGTTTTGGAAATGTCTGCTGTGGCAAAAAGAGAGCAGCAACAAGCCATGGAATTGAACAACAGGTTTAATTGACAGCAAGAATCAGCTTCTCATTAAGGAACTGATTGGAGTTTGAAGCCCCAATTTAGCTGGTCATCTGTTGGCTCGTTTCATGTCTCATTTCTGTTTGGCTGTCATTTAATGAAGAAAAGAATCAATTCAGAAGACAATCCTTAAAAAAAGGGCCATTAAAAGAGAGGGAAAAGAAGTTAATTAGCAGTGAAAACTGGACACTGATTAGGAAAAGGGTTAGAAAGAAAACCTGCACCCACTGCGGCCCTCCAGGCCTGGAGTTTGACACCCGTGTTCTAAAGTATCAGCTAAATACCTAAGAGCTCAGGGTGCAACCGGGTTAGCCACAAGTCACTTCTAACCAGTGAGTGGTATTAGAGATGCACTGTCAGTGCATTATTCAGAAACAGGAAATAGTACAGGTCCAGAATGTCCCCATTACTAACCAGTGGATAGCTTTAGAACTCCAAACTAGTTGACTAACTAAAGTGGGTGTCAGGTGGTTCTGCCACAATTAAACAAAATAGTAATATCAAAGCCTGTGCCTAAGCCATAAAAAATAATAACAAAAAATCAACATGGCAAGAGTCAGATTTACCACCAAACTAATCTCCAGATGGATTCGGACACCCTAAATAAACCAATAAAGGCAAACTGGCAATACCCAGACTCATCACCAGTCAGTTTTTAAAATGTGAGCAGAGCTGGGCTACCTATTTGGACCATTCAAAATGTGACTGTAGTACCATGGCTGATCACCAAATTACTAAACACTGAAAAGTGTTAGAGTATCTAACTAAACCATTAAGAAAATGACTGGAGTATCCACACACATTGTTAATCTCTGCACTTCTATACTACACCTATAAAAAACTAAAATGATGAAAAAACAACTTTTACTGGATGCATCATAATTATTATAATCTGTGTGAAACTTAAATGTTCTTCCCATATTCTTTGAAATGCTAAGTAAACTCTGGGGTGCATTAAAAACTGCCTTGCACTGCACAAGGCAGGTTTGATTCCTATCTTGTGTGCATTACTATTGTGATTAGCCCAGGGTCACATAAAGAAACTGGTTCCAAACGTATAAATGTACGGATGGAGCATTATTTCAGTCACTGGTGTATGCATTGTTAACTAGGTTCCTGCCATGAAGGGATAGGCTTGTCCATTATACTTTAGAAACTGCATAGACAGGTAATAGCTCTATAGACAATTCACAGTACAAAAATCTGTATTGTTAGTAACAAAACAGGTAACTTGAGCCCTGTGAAGGAGCGACAAGGCCCTGCAATATTAACACTATTTTTTTTTAAATGTGTGTCACAGCCCACCCAGAAGATGATGCTATTAATAGCCTTGGCAAAACACTTTCCATGCATTACAAGTCTAAGTCACTCCCTTCATCAGACAATGAAGAAGCAATAAGGCCAAGCCAAATTAATTACAAATAAGGGACAGTCTGTCAAGCCAATGGTATAATCTGCTGGCATGGTAGTTTTGTTGGGAGGTCTCATTAAACCATTATCACCAGTAGAGAGGTGTCCGGCTCTCTCTGCTATCCACTTACAGCCATCTGGCAGGATTTTGAACAGGTCATTAATAATCTTCCAAAGCACTGATGCATATACCAGATCTGGAAGCACAGGCAAAGAGTGACACACCCAGCTTTGTCAAAAATCACACTTAGTTGTGACTGCCTAAAGGCTCATTAAACTCCAATCTCAACTAGAACTCCTTTCACTAAAAAAAAATGATAATCATAATAAAATAAGCCCAGGAGTGGCACAGTCCAGCATCCTTGGTCTAGGCCCCAAATCCAGTCTGTGTCTAGTTTGCATATTTACCATGCCTGTGTGTTGTCCTACCACATTACCAAAGATGCAAGGCTGTTAGACCAACTGATGATTCTAATTTAGCCCCATATGAATGTGGAGATGTGTAAGTATGTCCTGCAATGCAATGACACTCAGTCCTGGAAGGGTTCCAGCTTTGTGTGTGAAGTTATCGGGATAGACTTTTGGACCTACTATAAATGCAGAAATCAAATAAACAGCATTAAGAATGCTATGTAAAACAAATCCTACACAAAAGTCCTAAAACACCTGCTACCTATTACAATAATTTAAATACAGGACATAACTTCATTCTTGTGCATATTTATCATCTTAAAAAAAAAAAAGAAGCAAAGCAGTTGAAACGAGAGCAGCATGAAAAAACCAGGCAACTATCAAAAATAATTTTTTGTGAGTAGGAGGCAGAAAACTAGGGCTGGACTTGAACATTATCAAAGCCCCAAACATATTATCAAAAGTAAAAACTAAAACCACAGAGATGGCCACAGTAATTGGCCCAAAGGTGTCCTCATGCAATGGCTATCCCAGATATGGCTGAGATGACCATACGTCCAGAAATCCACCTTACAATATTCCAATTTTAGGGAAAAGGATGCCAGAGCCTGTCTTGGCAACACTGGGTTCTAGCCCCATATTGGATGTCTTTTCATCGGTGGGCATGCTCATTCAGGCATACATTTATACTCACTCATGCCAAGCAAATTTAGAATTGCCAGTCAGCCTTATATGTCTTTGGGATGGGAAAGAAATCTAAAGAGAGTATGTAAATTCCAAACATACAGTAAAAAAGACAAAATATGAGCCCAGTCTCTTGTATCTGCTCTTTACTGCACCCCCATCGAACAGTATTGGAGTAAATGTCCTTTCTGGAATACAGCAAACACTATTCATATCCCATCTTTCACTACAAGCTCATGAGGAGCTTTACAATGGAAGGACAGCAAACAGCCATTCAGACACAATACAAGTTATAGTTCTTCCTAACAACATCATGTGCCTTTTGATGCAAGGAAGCCTTTTGACATAAAACAGAAAAGTCCGGAAACATGTCTTCAGATTGTTGAAAAAGGGAGATTTCCTCTGAAGCTTTAGCCAAGTGGAGATGTTTGGACAAAGCTATTCTACTTGTCCGAATATCATTTCTAAAAATATTTGTGTGGCAGCTTTCTTAACTTTTAAAAAACAAATGAATTTCTTTTCTTTTTTGTTTAATAGTAGATAACCTTAAAAACAAAGAAATAAATGAATAAAGGGACAATATGAGGTACATCATAACACTGGTGGCAATCATACAAAGGATCGGGTGGAGTGTTTTAATTTGTATTTATTTATTTATTTATTTTTAAAGAAAAATACAAATGTAAACTCACAACAGTTTTCCGTGACGTAGTGAAGCAACCGGAGAGACAATTTCTGCCCCAACCAGCCTTACATGTACGCACACACACACACACACACACTCAGGCACTGCTCTGGGTACCATAGCAACTGGGATGGGATTACCAGGCTGTGGAGCTGGAGAGAGGTAGCTAGCCAATGGCAGCTGACCGATTTCGAACATTAGAGCGCTAAGTCTGAGTGGCAGCCATTCCGGCGCTGACCGTTAACTCTTTTTTGCTGTTGTTGTTCTTAATGAATACTCCCCTGCTGAGTGCACTGACATTTTCCCTTTCTCTTTGCACCCCCACCTCACTCCCCATTCCTCATGCCTATTCTAGCTCTCCCCATTTGGAGGGTTATAGCGTGCCAGAGATGAATTAGGCCTAAACAATAGACCCTGCCTGGGACAGCTCCACAAGGCCCTGTCACCGTGGCAACCACAGCTCCAAGGAGGGAGGCCCCTCACAGCTGTTGGATCAGATTAGTTCAAGCTCTGATAATCCGCTGGTCACCCTTATGAGCAAAAAGCCTCACCAGCCCCCAAAATTCGGGTTGCCAAGGACCTTGGGTCCGGGATGAGATAGAGAAGCAGAATGGTAAAAGAGACAACCAAACATGTTGAACATGTGGATGTCGGCTACAACTTATAGGTGCCATGATGTGCGGCATTGTTGGCCATTGTCAAGACGTGTGCTATACAATTCCAGCAACTGCAGGGGGAGACCAAACATGGAAAAATAAAACTAGCAAGATCCCACAGATCGAAGGGTTACTTCTTTTTCTATAATGCAGCCCATTCTACCAATTTTGGCTATTTGTGCCCAGGATGTAATGGATGCATAATTGGATTGGTGAGATAGGCATGGTTAGAATTTCACTGTCACCATAGGATCAAAGCTTCAATTAGCTATTAATAGCACCTGTGGCACACACTGCCAGATTAACAAAGCAGTGGAGCTGAAATTAAAAAAAAAAAAAAAAACACCAGTTAGCCGTTTCTAGTGTTGATCTCTGATCACAAATGGCACTTTGGATGTTTCTATTAGTGAACAGCACAGGTAAAGATCAATCATCTGTTCCACCCCAGCCAATGCCAAACCATCACAGGCCCAAAAATCTAATGATAAAAAGGTTTCACAAAATAAGAAATTTATGTTCTAATTAAGTGCCTAATTATGTACTCCCCAACACCCTCTTTTACATAGACAACATATGGGCTTTAAGGCAAGGCATTGAACAAGTGTACAACTGCTGAGGAGTCCGTGGTGCATTGCTAGTAGTGGCAAAAAGCCTTGACATTTTCTCTTGGTCATGTTTGGACAGGAGAGAACACACACCCACCTTGCCAAATTGATCAAAGTATTGCTTCACATCTTCAATGGTGGTGTTTACTGACAGGCCTCCTACAAATATCTTCTTTGTCCGGGTCACCAACTGTAGTAACAGAAAAAAGAAGAAAATTGGAAAACTAGCATCAGACCTTATTGACCACACTGCTTTCAAGTATTCCTTAACATTGTCCTTGTCTTTGACGAATTGGTCTGTCCACTGTTCACCTTCTACATTTCTGAAACTGAAATACTGAGAGTTTATAATTTTCCAATTTGCACACCAAACCCAAGTGCCTGCCAGTGTGCACCTGGCACTAAGCCTTACTCCTCATGTCACATAAGGTCTCATAAGGTCTTGGGACCTTTCCTGTACTTCTGTCACATTAGGCTTTGTGGTCTTTTCAGTCCTTATGTCACACTAGGTCCCAGGACCTCATAGTTCTCTCTGTCAAACTACAATCCCTGGGCCTCCCGATCTTTGTGTCACACACCAAGCCACTATGACTTAACTACTTCTGCAGTGTCTGTGTGTTCATTCTGCCAGAGTCTTGATACAGCTAAAGTGCTGAACTTGTCCCAAGCTGCCTCTCAGGCCAGACTTTAGGGCCCAGCCCCCACTCTCAGCACACTAGAGAACACATTCCTTTCAGCATTCACAAGAGTTAGCATGGAGACCCAGTGAGGCCACATGGACAGTGCAGAAAGGAGGAGCCATATGCCATTAATCTCTGTCTGACCACTACTGGAGGTCATGACCTTCACAACTGCACCATCTGTCACAAAGGACAAAAAAGTAAGACTGGGGGGAAAAAAAAGGGAAAAAAACAATTCTCATCCATTCCTTCAACTTGGGGGAGGGATTCACCTGCATACACAAGGGGGGGAAAAAAGAGAAAAGAACGAAAGAAGATGTTCTAAATGTTTACCTAACTGCAGACTTTCTAATTAACTAAATTTCAGCAAAGTTTTAAGGTTCAATCAAGGGTCACCCAAGCACATACCTAATCACGAGTAGTGCAAAACGGCTGCTTGGTGACAAGTTGAAAGTCTAAGCATTCCATAAGGGCTTGGATTAACTGTTTGGTGGGGTAGGGCGACTTCAAGGTCAGCTCTTAAAGTCTCCATTTCCTGTGATTTATATTCATACTTTGTATATCAACATGCTAACCCATGGACTACCATCCTGAACAATAGCAAAACTACTCCTTCCTTCATAGTCCTTCAAAACACAACATACTTCATCTTCAGTTGGTTCTCCAGCTACTATATGGACTTTAAGTGAAAATTTGGGTCAGAAACTGTAACCTACAGAAATGTCCAAGGAAGCCTTGAGAAATCAAAGACAGGTTACTTGAAGATCACCAGAGACCTGCACAAAGTAAACTGAACAAAAGCATCAATGCAAGACTATGGAGTCAAACAAGGTCTCAACACAACAGTAAAAAGATGCACAGTGAAAGTGCATATACAGTATAGCTAAAGAAACAAAATGGGGACATGAACAGTCTAGGAATACAAAAGAATTTAGAGCTTAAGGGACACAATTTCAACATGTCAGCCTACCGCCCACCTCCCTGTCTGTGCAAACTGTCTGCTCTCTGTCAAGTTTATTCATGTCATTAGCCCATTTTTTTGTTAAGGATGCTGTCTCACCATCACTATGAAGTTTACTCTCTGCCAAACTACCCAATTGCCATTACGTTGACTGCGTGAGGAATTAATCCATGTATCTGAAATCCTCATAGGCACTGATAAATTAGATCCAGCAACATTCTTTCAGCTTAAGGGGAAATGACGTACTTGAGGACATCAGTGGAAATTAAGGAGAAGTGCATTTAAGATTGAAGCCAGGAAGCACTTCTTT
Organism: Polypterus bichir lapradei; assembly: GCA_026402145.1. Classification (NCBI taxonomy): domain Eukaryota; kingdom Metazoa; phylum Chordata; class Cladistia; order Polypteriformes; family Polypteridae; genus Polypterus; species Polypterus bichir. The sequence goes on along the minus strand of JANRMT010062838.1, from coordinate 16,258,969 downwards.
ACACAGAGTCGTGAGACTCTGGAACAAACAAATGAGACATGTAGTTGAAGCAGAAACCTTGACAACCTTGAAGACGACTCTGGATCAGATGATGGGACAGTTTAGGCTTAGCTAAACAAACAGACTTGATGGACTGAATGTTCTCAACTTGTTTGTCACATTTCTTGTGTTTCTTATGTAAATTTATTCACTGTTGAACTATTCACCTTCTCTTAAACCTACTTTCTGAAGAATATGCTGTAATCAAAAGTCAATTTTTTAATGTGTTTTCACTGAGGCAATTTTGTTCAAAGCCTTTCTTCTCATTGCTAATTTTCTCAAAGTTCATCACCTACTGAACTTCCACCTGCAATTCATCCATCTTCTCCTAAACTAGACACCTTTCATTGCAATCATTCTCCAGACTTACTAATTCACTGACTTCTTATTAACCTCATTCCATACGTATCTATGTTTCTTACAGTTAGTTTAAGGGTCTACAACATTTTAACCAGCTCAATTAAGCCCACAGTCTTTTTCAGTGTTTATTGACTGTCAGAAGCTTACTTTAATGTACTGCTCACATGTGTGCACATCAAGGCCATTTTCTCTTCTACAAAAAACATGGCCATTGAGTGTGCTCCATATTCTGGATGCCCGAAGACAGCTGTTCCTCCAAAAAGTGTAAAACTTACTTTCTTGGTAATAACTTTAGGAGGACCTCCAGTTCTAGTTTCCACTCATTTGTCTAATACAATAAAGTAGTGTTTCTTGAATGAGAGTCCAGTAACTTTTCTACAAATTTCCTTGAGTAGAAATTTGCTTGGAATATGAGACAGCCTTACTCTTGAAATGAAAATATTGGTGTAATACTGAGCATTTAAAGCAATTTGTCCAGGTTTGATTCATAGCCAACCCAAAGAGATTGTATACGGTTTCGTCAGAAGTGTGGCCCCCTAGTGGCTAAAGGGTTAGATTGCAACTCATAAGGCTTCAACATTCAGTCTCTTCAACCGATTCATCTTGTGACCCCAGGCTAATCACTTAACCTTCCTGTATTCAAGCTGTAGAATTACAAACACAATTGTGCTGTAAAGTACTTAGGTGTTCAGTATGAAAGAAGCCTTTGACCTTTTCGTTTTAGTTCCCCCTTTAAATAAAAAGGCAGGGCCATCTTTGCTGTGTTGCTTGAGCACAGGAAATTGAATATTATGCAGGTTTTATCTAATATAAACATTGTATGTACAGCCTTCAAAAAAGCATAAAAATTAAAAAGGAAATGGACTGTGCATTCGTCATTTTCAAAGGAAAGGCATTTGTCTGCTCCCAGCTTTCACTTGGTATGATTTGCGTTTGTCCAGAGGATTATTTTTGATTTATTACACTGCAGGCATGGCAGGAAAAGCCAATGTTTCCTGTTGCGCTGCACGCCTTTTGTTAAACTATCGCGGCACGAGATTGAAAAGGAGCAAATAATAAGCAGCAGACAGCATCTGGATTTTAGGCGTGTTGTGTGAAGACGTGAAAGCCAGATCATATTGAAAGAGAGCACTAAATTAATAATTAGTGCCAAAGTGATCACTTAAATGCTGACAGGCAGAAATCTGCAACAGATGGGTTACACACACATCTCAGCTCCTAACGCCAGCCACACTTGTTTGCAAGAACCAGCGGTTATTTTTCTGGTTGCTGAAAAATGTGCTATGACCTAGGACCTGTTTTACCAATATTATAGGTTTTTTGTGGGGTGGGGATTCTGGGGTGTTTGAGATAGATAATTTCAAGAGTGGTGCTGCCCCTCTTTTTACTGTCCTAAGGAAGCCCTAAGTTAAGGCCCCCCTAATTACAAGGCTGCCTCATATTGCAAGCTCAGGGATAATCCCTATCGATGGCTCCCTTGGTCTTTGGGAAAAAAGCCCAAGCTGACACTAAAGCGCCTTCTGTCATCCAATTACTTAACCGAATTAACCCAATTTCTTCACCGTCCTCTCCCCCACCACCAATTACCCGCAACCTGCTGAGTCCTGCTTTGCCTTAACTGACAGCCTCACTTCTGCGGCTCATAAGACACGCAAATAAGTCATCCCCAGTCCTCCTCGCTTGTTCAGCAGAAGAACGGCCAAAGATTTCTTCAGTAGCTTCTCTGTGCATACCCCTTGGAGGTCTGCATAAGGCCTACTCCACTAATAACTCGAAGCCCCCGAAACACTGCCTACATGATTACCTGACCATGCCATGTCTTTCACCTCATAGCTCCTTCACTCCAATTCATTATAAGTTACCCACTGTAAGAAGTTCTAACACCAGGAAACACACTCAGCAGCACCTACTGCGGTAATTTTTCAACAACCCTCCAACTGGCTTGTGTGGCTACCAGTCTCAATGTAATGAGCCCCTTTTTCAGTAGAACCCCAACCAAGACCATTTTCTGCTTTGAAATGGAATCAAGCTGTCCTAGGACTGTATAAATAAGTGAGCTGATATAATAAGGTGATTCATAAATGGACCCTGAGAGGATTCCGAAACCCATGTATGGAAAATATGTATTGCAATTATCAAATATTTATGAATGCTGGGTTTTATTCAATATTAATGTTGCAGTTTTAAATTTCTATTAATAAAGCAGTTACTTATAGAGGATATGATAAAGAGGCAATCTAAAAATCAACTGACATAACTTGATAAGTGTATATTTTAAACGCTGATGTCCACTCATTTATGTCCTGCAATGCAGTGTTGGTGTTTTAGGATCTTCAGCAGTGTGCCCTTATTACTTAGCTAAGGACATAACTACTTTCAAAAAATGGGAAAGGAGCTATATAAATACAATGGATTATTGTTTTTATTAAAATGTAAAGTGATTTAAAGATCTTTCCAATTTAGTAATTGGCTTCAAAAATATAAGTGACATACTTGGACTATGATATCTTATAAGAAAGCACCTTTGAACCACATGATGGAAAGGATCCTCAAGTTCAATACAAAGCATCAGAACTACCATCAAGTTGCTTAAAAAATTCCACACAACCAAAGCTGAGATTTGTGCTTAGAATTATCGCCACATTAAAAAGCAAAAAGTACCTAAACTTCCTCCATTTCATTTATACTGGAAGACTTCACCAGATGGATTTCTGAGCAACTATTACAAGGACCACGTCACAGTAAGGCAGCTTATAACATAATGTATTTCACATTTCCATGGTTAATTTAATGCCACCTAAGCTGATCCAACACTAACAGAAGTCTGTTGGGTTTTCTAAGCTACCCAGGTTCCACAATTCCAGCTAACTGGAGCTGGAAAACTGAACTAGCAACACATGCTCCTTAGCAGACTTAGTAAAACAACCCACCCGAGAACCACAAAGCTATAAGTCAATAAAACTGCTCACACATCACCATACTGTTATCAGCAGCTTAAATAATACTCAAACCTACTACTTAGCCCATACAATACCAGCCTATCACAATTCTCCCTAAACCCACTATATTGCTATTGGGTCACTAAACTGCCCTCACACAGCAACTCAGAAACCAGTCAACAAATCTCCTTGCAATTATGACACTACTTTTGGATTCACCCAGTTATCTAAATTCTATTATCTAATTACCAGAACATAACATTTTCGCATGGCTCCTTAAAATTGACCATATTTATTTGCCAGCCAATAAAAATTCATTTACACTATAACATCTGGCACCTTAAATTGCCAGCACGTTTCTGCTCAACTACCAAATAACTCCTTACATGTCACTACACTACTTAACACTCTGCACATTGATAGGACATGTAAGCACACTTGTGACAATACTGCTACGGCTATTCTCCCCAACTTGCCCACATGCTACGTCTTAATTAAAAACTTCAGTTCAGCTCCTTATACTGACCACAGTCAGTTGCCAGTAAATAAATCCATCCATAGTATGCCACCTGGCAGAAAGTATTTAAGTGCACACATACCACCACACTACCACATGGGCTCCATGAACAATTCACATACAAAAGCCTGAATAACTGTAATTACAATTTTTTATTTAGTTCCTTAAACTGACCACATTCAGTCAGCAGTCAATAAAAAGTATCCACGTTGTACCAGATGGCACTCAAACCTGCTGCCCACACACACACACACACACACACACACAACACTTAATTACCTTAGGAACATAAGAAGTTCAACAAACAAGAGCAGTCCATTATGCTCATTTCATTAGCCAACTTGTCTCAATATCTAATTCAAATACAATTGTTGTTTGTTTTCAAGGTATCTGCTTCATCTACATAACTCCACAGTTTCTTACAGGTTGCCATGACTCTTTAAAATAAGTGGCTTTGCCTTAAATGCACTTCCACTTAATTTACATAACCGTCTTCGAGTAGTGTTTAACTAAAAGAATGCTGCTGCATCAATTTTAATTATAAATAAAAATTACAACATGCTCCTTAACCTGACCACATTTACTTAGCAGTCCTTAACACTATTCACGCTATACCAACTCTCACCCTAAACTGACAACACCTTTCCTCTCAACAGTCAATACACCAAATATAACACCACACTACTGGACTCCCTAAACAGTCCACCCACTGTCACTCAATTGACAGTTAATACAAATTTTTAATATTACATACAGGAAGCATTAGAACAGACTCTTAATTGCTTTGTGATGAGACTTTATTAGTGAAGGCACTATATAAAATGCTTTATAGAAAATGGTATAGACCAAATAAAATGCTACAGGAAAATATAAAGGAGTAACAAGACATGTGGGAAGTGACATGTTTAGAGTAGTATAACAAAGAACAAAATAACAAAAATGACTTGAGGATCAAAAATTATTCCCACTTTACTAATTCAGATAATTTCAGATCCTAATGTGCTTGGTTTTTTAAGCATTTGCAACTCCCGTTTATTAAAGCAACTCATTCCTCCACTACAAAAGCTACAGACCACAATATCGACCAAAAAAAAATTCTAACAACAGAGACCTCTATCCATTCATTTTCCCTGTGCAGCCAAAACAAGCCTGAGGCAATTCTTGTAATCAATGGGTCAGTGTTGATAGAATTCCAGTCAATGACAGGGGATGCAGAAGCCCACCAGGGCAATTTAGCAGTTTGTGGAAGTAAACCAGAAAAAAAGACAATCTGCACACCAGCACAAAGAGAATTTGCAGACTTCATATCAGAGTTAAACCAGCACTGGTTTACAGAATACAGACTTAACATGGTGTGTATCAGTAACACATTAGCTCCCCAAATGCCTCTGCCCCTACTACGTCAGATTAAAAAAAAAAAAGTATATATAGCACATAACATACAACCCCAAATCAGAAAAAGTTGTGATGGTATGGAAATGCAAATAAAAAAAAGAAAAAGTGATTCTGAAATGTATTTCATTGCAGAGCGTACGAACTCAAGATATTTCATGTTTTGTCTGGTCAACTTCATTTAATTTGTTAATGTAGACTCACCACTTAATGTCTACATCCCTTCTTACAACACTCTCACTGATGATACCAAGTAATGAAGCATTTCAGGTGTTACTTTGTCCCAGTCTTCATGCAAAGACGTCTTAAGGTGTGAAACAGTACAGGGTTGTCGTTGTTGCATTTTTCATTTCAAAATTCTCCACACGTTCTCTACTATGGACAGGTCAGGACTGCCGGCAGATCAGTTCAGTACCCATACTCTCTTCTTCTGCAGCCATGCCTTTGTAATATGTGCAGAATGTGGTTTTACATTGCCTTCTTGAAAAATGCATGGATGTCTCTGGAAAAGATGTCACATTGAAGGCAGCATATGTTGCTCTAAAATCTCAGTGTACTCACAGAAGTATAAATTACCTTTACCAAGGGCGTGGACACAATCCCAAACCATGAGAGATCCTAGCTATTGGACTTGTTCTTGATAAACAGTCTGGAGCACACAGCGTCCATTGCTTCCAAAAAAATCTGGAATACTGATTTGTCTGAGCACAAAACACATTACCACTATGTGATGGTCCATCATGGATGTCTCTGAGCCCAGAGAAGTCAATTCCACTTCTGGACATGGTTAAAATAAGGCATCTTTTTTAGTACAGTAAAGTTTTAAGTGCCATTTGTGAATGTTACTCTGTATTATGGTGCTTGACAAAGGTTTGCCAAAGTTTTCCCTTGCCCTTGTGACTATATCAGCTATTGAGTGATGATTGATAGAGTACCACCTGAGGGATCAGAGATCATGGCTGTTCAGCTTAGGCTTGCGCCCTTGCCCTTTATGCACCGAAATTCCACCAGATTCCTTGAATTGTTTAATGATATTACGCACTGTAGAGGGAGAAATATGCAAAACCCTCCCAATATTTCTTTGAAGAACATTGTTTTTCAACATTACAATAATTTTCTCACACATTTGTTGACAAACTGGAGATCCTCTGGCCATGTTTGCTCCTCAAAGACTCAGCCTTTCATGGATACTGCTTTTGTACCAAATCAAGAGTACAATCACCTGTTTGAAATCACATTATTTAATTATGTCACCTTATTACTGGCACTATTTTTGTTGGAATGTGTTGTAGACCTGAAATGTAGGAAAGGATGTATATAAACAAATTAAATGAAGTTGACCAGACAAAAACAATAAATATCTTGGGTTCATAGTGTCTGCAAAGAAAGATAAGTCAAAGTTTTTGGTTTTTTTTTAATTTGCATTTTCCATGCCGTCCCAGCTTTTTCCGATTTGGGGTACTTGAAGAATCTCTCCCCAACTTGCATCAAAAAAGTTCACCTACAGAAAGTTCACATACCTTTGGTTGAGCCCGGCGAGGAAAAGCCACTTTTGGGTCAATCTGAAAAGCAAGAAGAGGAATAATCAATATGTGTTCCAACATCACCCACAAAATCCAGGAAATCACTGCAAGCTATTTGAATATAAAATGCCCCTTAATTGGACAGACTCAGATTACTACACACAAATTACAAATATAATACAATTACAATAAAACACAAACACCATGCAGTATATGCATACAAATACGCAAATATATTAATGCAAGGAAAAATTAATTTGTATTCAAAATTATTGCAATCTTTTAGGCTTCTAATTATGGTAAAGTCAAGCCAAGCAAGTAGCAGAGAAAATATCTCCTGCTGAAAAACTAAACCTCTAGGAGAGCATTACTTTCAGAAAAGGAAAAGTCAAAGTATAGGTAGCTAATCTGTTATATACTATGGTGCAGGCTAGTGTCTACTATTGCTAAAAAATAAAGTCTACTCTCAAAAGCATTGGCTGCATGACTGCAGGTTTTTCCCAGAGTCTCAAAGCACATTGCCACAACCCCCTATCTCCACCAAGAGACAGAATTCAGCAATGAGATACACAAATCATCATGCTAAAGTCCACCCCTTTTTATGTGATTATAAAAAAAAAATTAAAAAATAAGAAAAAACAGTAAGCATGCATACTACATGCATCATGGGCAACAAAATGTAAAATTAAAAATTAATAAATATACGTTATATATTTGTGATAAAAGTGCTAATGGATGTTGAAGACATCAGCGATCTATAGGTGGCTATGGGGAGCGGCCAGTCCCTCTCATGCTATGTGCGTGCAATTAATCACAAGCATGCTGGCAACCAATCACACAAGCAGGGGAGTGGCCAGTACCTCCCATGCTGCATGCAACCAATCACTAGCGTGCTGCTGATCAATCAGAATGGAGGATATTGGACAAACCCAGTTGGTGGGCTCCGCATACCAAATGCCCTGCGACTTCGGGTGCTCCCTGGACTCCAGCATTTATGGTGTCTTTTCTCTCAGTTCTCACAGGGGCATGAAGCTCGTGACATCAATTCATTTCATTTGCAGGTTCTGTTATCCTTGGGGTACACATCTGTAGGTGATTTGGGAGTTGAGGAAACATGAATGTTTGCCAAAAATTCTGCCAATCTGTTAGATATGGCTAGGGCTTCTCCTCTACAAACTAATTAACACTTGTAACACTAGCATGAAGTTAAAGGTGGGATACTGCCACGCTGTAGAGGTGCACATGCTATCATGCACCCATAAAATGTTGATGTTTTGCAACAGCAAACTTAGGGCTCTGCCCCTGCTCACTTTCATTGCTTCCCGCTGGGTTATCTACTTCACTGTATCACTTTACTCTGTTTAGAGGTTCTATCAAATCAGTTCAATTTGCTTGTAGAAGATTGTACATATTTTTGGCAACTTTTTAAAATAACTCCTCAACAACCTATTGATAATTGACAGAATATTAATCAATTAGTTTAAGTTCAATGATAAACTGTTTGTAATTACTGCATTATCTAATTTCTTTTGTGTGTGATAACACATATTCATTTCTGAAGAACCTTTCAAAAGGCAGCTCAACTTTCTTCCCTGTAAAATTGAAATGCCAAGTGTATGCCAGAGCCTGCAGAGCAACCAAAACTACAGGGGATTTGACAGGGGGAGCTGACCCAGCGGGGTCAGTGAATGAAGCGAGCAGGAGAAGAGCCCCTAATAAATAAATAAAAGTACTCCATTCCAATATAAAATCAAGGCTGGAGATAACCAGAATAGGTGTCATCTCAGGTGAAATAATAATAAAAAAAAGTTTCCTACACTGAAGTAAAAAAAAAAGAATCAAATAGAAATAATGGCTGAATCTTTAAAGTCAGACCTGGAACATGTACCCCAAAAGAGATGAGACACACATTTTACAATTTACAGCAAAATATAAAAATAAATGCTTCTCATCCTCCTGTACTCCAGCTGTAATGCATCTGGGGACTTGGCCCAGAAATTACCAATCAAGCAGATATGCTGAAGAAAGTGGGCAGTGCCAAAGCATTAGAAATGTAAACTATTAGGTTGCTAGTTCAGTTGTCAACACTGGGCTACTGTGAGCACATACGTCATTTAACATTCTAGTGTTTAGATTGAGGACACATGGGGATTAAAAAAAAAAAATCAAGTGTACTTGGGATTTCTAAATCTTTTTAGATAAATGGTCAACCAAAACAAACATGTAAACCATACATTTTACATAGCAAGAAAGAAATCAGGTATATCAACTATAGTCATGTATACTACAGGACCTTAATTTCCAAAAACAAAGTATATAACATTATTTTTTCTTTTTTTTTTTTTTTTAAACAAAGGTTATACCAAAGATAAAAGACATTGATAGCAAAACCAAAGCTGGCTAATGACTGGAGACAATGAGTATAGATAGGAAGAGGAGTAACCAGTGGAGTCCATATAGAACACACATACTACAGTTACAAATTAATATTAATGGCACAGATTTTAATTCTAAATTGTGAATAAACTGTGAAATTTCTAGATGACACCAAAATGGGAGGGACCACCAACAGAGAGGAGGCTGCAGAAACAATTATAACTAGTCAAGCACTGGGAAAATAAGGTTTAGTGTATACAAGTGCAACGTGCTACATGCAGGTAAAAAGGTGATTAATTATTAATACAAGGTGGGTAATACTGAACTATAAGGAGCAGAGAATAAAAGGTTTATGTTGATGCCACATTTTCACTTTCCATATTGTCTACAAAAGCAGCTGAAGTGGTAAATAAAGCTCAAAACTGACTTAACTTTATTTACATGGTATCCTCACACTAATTATCTGCAACTATCTATAATTGAAATGCATTTGCCCTTTTATTTATTTCATTAAATGCTAGCTTACAAGGTTATATTGTAAATGTGTCTATTGAAATAGGAATTAATTTTATTCTGATATAGCACAAATTGAAATTAAACTATTCCCACTGCTGCTATAGTCTAGATCAAATCTTCCATCGCCTTATCTGCTACACAGTTATAGCATTCCACCTGCATTATGTGCAATATCCCCTGCACATCTTTTAAGCTTAAACACAATGGCCTAGGTTGGAATGGAACACAGCCCCTTAAACATGGATAAGAAAATGCAGCACAATTTGGGAGCAGTAATAAATGAGTTTGAAATTATACACTCTGTGTGTGTGTGTGTGTGTGTGTGCGCGCGCAACAGCAGTTTTACTTTAAGTCCAACATTATTTTTCTCCCATTAGTGATCCTTTTTTGCAATCTAGAGCAATGTGACCAGGGAACTATAAGATGTGTGAGAGAGACAGCGTGAGAAAAAGAGACAACTGACAGAAACTGAGACCTAGTGCATATAAAATGCATAAGAGTATCTTTTTGAAATTATGATTAACATAAGACGACTCCCAAGACAGTAACACATTTTCTCCACTTTGTATATTGTGTTTAAAATGTCAGCCACACACATGCCTTCTCTATTAATTAAGCCCATCACAGGAGCAGACCCAGTTAGCATGTCTAGTTACAGGCCTTGCAAAATACAAATCATCTGCATGGACATGGCCCAATAGAAAACAAGTCCCCACATGCTCACCTAATCACAAGAATAGTCCTTTATAAGTACAGAATATATCTGCTAAGAAATCCAATCATGCAATAATTCAGCGTTTCTCAACCTTTAAGTATTTGTGACCCAAGTTTTCATAACAGTTTTAATCGCGCCCCCCTAACGTTTTTTTGAAAGGAGCCCACTAATACCAATTTGTTCTTTTTTAATTAATTATATATCATAGATGCATATTTTATTATACCTACTTAACTTTTATTGACATTTATCTAACTCTATATTTATTTTTCTAGTATCAGAATGAAGTTTAAGTTAATTTGTTTTGGTTTCAATATATGTATTTTTCATATTTTTGATTCTTGTTTTCTTTTTTTCACATCTTCGCGCCCCCCTTTTTTGTTACTTTGCGCCCCCTAGGGGGGCCCGCCCCACAGTTTGAGAACTACTGCAGTAGCTGAAGCATGTCAGCTTAATTACTATATTAATATATTGATGCTTTTGCTATCAGTTATATTAACTTTCACCCAAAATTGCAAATATAAATATAACCCAACATATACTGTACATGCAAGCCTAATTACACACAAATATCCTTACACTGCCACAAGCACACACATACCTAATTAAAACTACAATGCTAACTGAAATACATGTTATATATACACACAATAATATAGTATACACATATATGTTAAATATTATACACACACACACCAATCAGTCACAACATTAAAACACAAACACTGACAGATGAAGTGAATCACATTGATTATCTGTTACAGTGGCACCCGTCAAGGGATGGAATATATTAGGCTGCAAGTGAACTGGCAGTTCTTAAAAGTGATGTGTTGGGAGCAGGAACAATGGGCAAGCCTAATGATCTCAGCAACTTTAACAAAAACCTAATTGTGATAGATGGACTACTAAGTTAGAGCATCTCCAAAACATCAGGTATTTTGGAGTGTTCCCAATATGCACTGGCTAGTACCTACTAAAAGTGGTTCAAGGAAGGACAACCAGTGAACATTTGGCAGGATCATGGGTGCCCAAGGCTCACTGATGGGCATGGGGAGTGAAGGCTAGCTCATCTGGTCTGATCCAACAACAGATGTCCTGACAAAAAGATGTCAGAACTGCATAGCTGTAGACCAGTAAGAGTGTCCATACTGACCCCTGTCCACTGCTGAAATCACCTACAATGGGCAAATGAGCTTCACAATTGGAAAATGGAGCAATGGAAAAAGGTGGCCTGGTCTGATGAATCAGATGATTTTTATTTTTTTATTTATTTATTTATTTTTTTTAAGATCAGGTCCTTCATTAACCTGGGGGAAGAAATGGATGCAGGATTCAATATGTGAAGAAGGCAAGCTGCCAGAGGCATACTCTTGGTAATGTTCTGCTGGAAAACCTTGGGTTATGGCATTCATGTAAATTTTACTTTGACATGTACCACCGACCTAAAGGCTGCTTCAAATGACATTTATCCCTTCATGTCAAGTGTATTCCCTAATGACAGTGTCCTCTTTCAGCAGGATAATGCAACCTGCCACACTGCAAAAAATGTGTTCATGAATGGTTTGAGGAACATGACAAAGAGTTCAAGGTGTTCACTTGATCTGCAAATTACCCAGACTTAAAACTGACTGAGCCTCTGTGGGATGTGCTGGAAAAACAAGACCAATCTTAGAAGGCCCATTTTCAAAAGGAGCTGCTGCTAAAATCTTGGTGTCTGATACCAGAAGACACCTTCAGATGTCTTGCGGTGTCCATATTTTGACAGGTCAGAGCCGTTTTGGTGGCTGGAGGGGAACCTACACAATATTAGACAGGTGGTTTTAATGCTGTGGCTGATCACTGTGTGTGTATATATACAGTATATTTCTATATAAAGTTGTCATTATTGTAAAACACTTTAAGGTATATTCAATGTATGTACTATGTATGCACTATATAAATGTATTATTATTAAGGCAGCACAGTGGCATTGTAATTTAGAACCAGCTTCCCAGGATTTAATCCTGAACTTAGTTGTTGCTTACATCAAGCCTTCATATTTAAATTATGTCTGAATAGATCCTATAATGGTCTAGCACGCTGTCCAGGACTGTTTCCTGCCTTGCTCCCTGTGCTGCCAGGATAAACTTCAGCTCCCACAAACCTAAATTGGATTAAGGAGGTTTTTTATTTTTGGCAAACCAGAATGATACAAATTAGTGTTCCAGTAGCTTGTGCTTGCAGACCTGAATGTGAGGCTGGAACTAAACCTCCACCAGATAGAACAGGTTATTTAATAAAAAAAAAAAAAAAACACATCAAAGTTGAGTAATCCAAAGTTTCTTAAAACAGAAGATTTTATGGTTATGTAAAGAAGCTCCAGCAAATGTTTATATTGGTGAAATATAAAGAAAGACTGCTTGAAGAATCTTAAAGTATTCAAAGATGACCCAATACAGTATACAGTTTTACAGATGGTCTTGCAAATGTAGTCTGTCCACATTAGGCAGGCAAATATTTTGGCATATTACATCACACACTGGAATAATTCTTAATATATACAGTAAGAAAGAAATTGTACATCTAGTTTTGAAATGCAATAGTGAATGTTGTTGAATAGATATTGAGTGTATAAACATACTCAGCCTTCATTTGAGTGTTTACTTCTGAAAATTAAAGAAATCATTGTCTACCACAATAAGACTTTAATAACACAATCATCTGAAATATACAGATGAGCATAAATTTCCTGTAAAACCAAAACTAGCCCTACAAATGCTATATTGTATATTTTTTAAGCGATTCTGTTTACATAAGAGTTTAAAGAATAACTTAACAATTAAATACCACACTTATTAGGAAAATTTAATTACAAGGCAAACTGGACTATTTACAAAAATAATCTTCAAAATTTTAATAGTTTTTTACTGGCTCTAATTAACTGTCAAGATTGAAAGCAGTATCACTTATCACCTTAAAGGTGGCAGCCTTTAAACAATGGAAGGAAGAAAACAAAAACTGAAACAGAATGTACCTTTAGTTCATGCCTTCTTATTAATGCTCAGCAAGCATGTAGCCCTTAGAGGTCTCCTTAATTAATCACAAATATGCTTTTACCTTCAGTGGAAAATAGTGTAGTGATGTGATAATACACTGGTTTGTATTTCACAAAACTGCTTCTTGAATTCACTGAACAACTCACTTAACTATATTTTTTATATAGTACACAGATACACACACACAGACAACAATCAGAATTGCTGCCACAGTCAAGGGCAAACTATATCTACTAAATAAAAACAACATGGCATCCTAATCAAACACAAACTCTTTCTTCTTTCACAGGTATAGACATTGCCACACCCAGCATAAAAAGTAGTGTTGGGATGCCAACCTTGTCACATGAGCATTTACACAGACACCCTATAATAATAAAATCCAGAATGCCAGTATAATTACATGTACATATCCATACAACAATACAAGTATAGTTTGTGCCATGCATGATTAATCTTTACTTATACGACCCAATACAAGACAAGCTCCAGCATGGCAAATTAATCATTCTTAGAAGTATATAAATTTAAGCTATAGAAACTTTATTTGTTTGAAATGAGTACTCTTTATACTGTATATAAAATGCATCATCCATATTCACAGTCTGGGCTTGCAAAAAAAGTAAAACTAAACATATGATCCTCAGACATTTCAAGAATATGTACCAGAGAATTCCCCTTTGCCAGGAACATGTCAATACTAAACCCAGCAGAGTTTGAAGGCTTCTTTATATCCCCACAGACAGTTCAGCATGGTACAAACACCACCTTCCCTACATAATTCACAAGCTGTCAAACAGACTCCTGAAGCAAGCAGCCATTCAGGTATAATCGAGAGTGGGCTGCACTTCTTGTCACTCCCAAAAGACAAGGCAATTAACTGCTGCTGTGGGAAAACTGGTCATCTTCAGGCACCAGCCCATGCAGAGAAGAACTGATAAGTATATTCTGTATGATAGTAGGACAATATTTTCTTCATCCTAATTTTCCTAAAACAAGCATTTAAATCTACTATCCAGCAAATATCTATCTATCATGCCTTACAGCGGTTCCACAGAAGGCAATGTAAATTCAGTGCAGAAGAGACCCCTGCAACATTGCTAGTGACTGAGAAACAAGTAGTGGGCAGGTGAATCCCCAAACATTGTTCTTCATCAACAATAAACACATAATCATTAAATAGTTCTTCTGTATTGCAGATATGCTTCTGTGTGCTGCTTGATGCTACAACAGGTAACCACCAAATAATTCATTTTATAAATATTGGGGCAATTTAAGCATGCTCCATAATGGATAATGAATCAATTAAATGTACTAAACCATTATACAGCCACAGTAAGCTAATTTGTGTTCAACAGCAGTACTAGAGTGAAGAATCTAAATAAATGTCTCAAAATCAAAAATTCTTGTCTTCACCTCTGGATACATTGTCGGATTTTCAGCCTAGTGTAAATATGGACATCTGAACAATATCCAGTAATGCCTGTAAACTGTATGGTGTGTGGTGTTAGCAGTGTTCCGTAAAATAGTGATAGCTTGATGCATAGAGGAAAAGCCAAAAGGCAAATAAAAAGTATTCATATACTTTGCACGTGCCCTATCAGTTGGTTGTGTGCAGCTACAAGAACAAAACATACTTGGCTTTGTAAACTTAACATATCCATCTTGAACTGTGGTGTCCAAGTGGCTGATCATATACACTGAAGAAAAGTGACAAATCCAGTTTTGCAGGATGGTATAGAAATCCAAAGACCACCCACAACAGTATGAGAAGAGAGGTTCACCAAAATGAAATATGTAAAAATGTATACTTTTCTTCAGAATAACTGGACAAATATCCTTAACTGCAAAAGATCAAGGTACTTTACACATTAACTCCTGTGTGTCAGTCATCATCAATGTGAGTGTAAATGTGCAAATGGCAAACTCCTGCTGATTTGTGACAATTTTGCTTATGTGGAAACAGCACAAACATGATGTACAGAGACAAAAACACTGGTCTTCCAACAGTATACAAAAACTTGAAAAAACCTGCTCTAATTGCAGTATAAAGGACTAGAAGGGTATGTTTAAAAATGAAGCACTTGTAAGTTCTGTATTCATGTTCCGGTCAATTTAACAAATATATTAGTTATGTTTTTACTTCTGTTTGAATAAGCATTACAACTGCTCAAACCCTTTCAACACATCTATTAAATTATAATTATATATAGAATTATACTATAATTCTAATATAATTCATAATTATGTGAATAGAAGTACAGAATCATTTATTGGTTTCCATATCTCTGATCATACTGAAC
This sequence comes from Polypterus bichir lapradei, assembly GCA_026402145.1. Classification (NCBI taxonomy): domain Eukaryota; kingdom Metazoa; phylum Chordata; class Cladistia; order Polypteriformes; family Polypteridae; genus Polypterus; species Polypterus bichir. The sequence continues at coordinate 16,243,254 of JANRMT010062838.1, read as the reverse complement.
ACCATCAACAAACCAATGGTTTAATGCCATTTCACTTGTTTAAATATACTTCCTCGCACTGATGGGGAAAGGGAAGTTGAAGTCAATCCCAAAAACACAGGACACACTTCAGGAACCATCCCAGGAAGCAATGCCATGGACTCACAGGGCTACTCCCTTACAGTCCAAGAACATGCCGTTAGCTTGGCTGGCGACTCTAACCTAACAGAGAGTAAATGCTCAAAACTTGCATTCACATTTAGAACTGCAAATGAGGTGATAGTAATAAAATAAACTAAACATGTTTTTACAAGGCAAATTATTTTGTCCTCAAAAGCATAATATTTTCAAACTGTCAAATACAGTTCAGGGTTGTGGGGTCAAAGCCTATTCTAGTAGCACTGGGCACAAGGCAAGAACCAATCTTGAACAAGGCGACTTTTCACTGTAGGACCCACTCATGCACACAACCACAATCATACTCAAGACAATTTACAAACAATTAATCCAATGCACACACCCTTGGGATGGAAAACAATAATTAGGATACCCATGTTAGTCTTGTATCTTTTTGATAAGCATTTTATGAACATTTGACAGATTTACAGCTATTTTAAGGATTTGTACCGTGTTTATTATTTACTGTATTAGTGTGCGTCATTCAGTGTAGGTTTTCACATGAAACAAGTACTGAATAATTAAAATGGTAAACCCCAAGATGTAGGAATGTCTAGCTAGTACAGTGGAAAAAAAACAAACAAAAAACTGTATAAATATAGTAAATTTATATTTTGACAGCAAAAAACTGTAGAACTATTAATGATTAAAACTTATATGTGCATGTATATTTAAATTTAAAACAGTATTTATCTACTAATATGAATTAATTGAAACAGTGAGAAATATTTTCTTATTTGACACCTCTGGTTATGTAGGAGCTTAGTTTAGATGTTTTTAAAGAGATTAAGAGACAGAGGAACAAAAAAATGTAATTCTGAGTGGACCAATAAAGTAACCAGGTATCGGTGAACAGTACCAGGCCTTAAAACACTGATCAGAGCATCCCTAATTTTATTTATATACACATACATTACACACACTAGTATTAAGTGTCTATGCCAGCTCAATAATATGAAAGAGATATATTTTAAAATTTAAGGTATTGCTAGGTGGCAAAATGATGGCTTAGAGTCCATGCTGCTGCCTCACAGTTTTGGCAACTTAACTTTGAGTTCTCTCCTGGCCATTGTCTCAGCATTAAGTGTATGTTCTTACCATCTATGTGGGTTTTCTCCTGGTACTACACCTTCCTCCTACATCTCAAATATGTACACACTAACCAACAATTCTAAATTGTCCTTCTGGAATTAACTGTGGGTGTATGTGCCTCCTTTTGTAACTCTTCAAACAGACAAGGTTCCCTTTATGATCTGTCCAACCCTGGACACTCAGGATAAAACTCAGGACAACACTTTATGCCTAAAGCAACTGACATAGTCAGTCAAGGAAGAACTCTGTCCGCTCCAGTCACTAATCAGATATCTGATTATAGGTGGCAGCAGTGGCTTATCTCCATGGCAGACACATTCCAGTGGAGCTCTGCTATAATGTAATGGACTTGAGTCCCATCCAGGTTTAGTTTCTACCTTGTGCTAGAATCTTGTGACAAGATTCATTAAAAACTTATTAATCAACCAGTTGTAATTTAACAAATTAAATTTTTCCTACATTTACAATAACTGCCTGTAGTAATTACCCACTGATAATATAAAGAGTTATAAGTGAATAAATAAGGAATATGCCAGACCACAGGTGGGTTTCAGCCTTGTGGATCCCAAACTAGCATGATGCTGGAACAATATGGACACCACCCGTAAAAATAGGGTTCTTGTGGTAACTGACTAAAATTGAATGCAAGAGACAAACAAAAAAAGTCTAAGAAAATAATAGCAAACACCCGAAAAGAGCAAAGATATCAACTGCCTGTATCCTTTAACTCAAGAGTGAAGGCAGTGATGGAATATGAAAGGAGGCAGAGAGAAAAATAGAATACAGTAGTAATACTTTACTGTTGGGCTAAGGAGTGAAGCTAGTAATAAACTGGTGGGCAGCAGACCAACATTGCTGGACAAGGGATAGAGGACAGTGGTTGTAAAAGGTGTGGCTCAGAGTACTGGGGTGAAGATGGCAATGGCAAATAGTAGTCAAAGCAGGCTATTGTCATGATAATTTTTCCATTGGACCTTACAATCTCCTTACATCTGTGGCTCAAACCAACAAGAGGAAACACCACATAAAAATATATCACATTATTGTCCATTTGTTGAAGAATGCTTACTTTAATTTCCTACAAGGGTGTGCAACCATATGAGTTAGAGTCTGTTGTTGGCCTTAAGCCTTGTACAACACAGGGCATCATCCATGTCAGAGGCTGATTACAAGCGAACAACAAGTAGTTTAGTAACTGAAATGTGATAATTTCTTAGGAAAATACTCCTCAAATTCATAATAAATATAGTATAGATGGGAAGCAGGCTGAGAAAGCAGGTTATTCCTCAGCTCACAAAAGGTACAGTTAAGCAAGGAAAACACATTTGGTAGACATCTGGTTTATAGCAATACACTTCTACATAAGACCAACAGAGTGACATACAGAGACTGTCTACCAAGCAGCAACTCGGCCAAGCTGCCCACAATCATCAGAGTCAAAACAGCCTTAGTCAACCTGCTGCCTGAAGTTGGCTTCTCCGACAGCTGCTTGCCCTCCGGCATGCATTCAAACACTACCTAATCAATCCCTGCCAAAATTAAAAAGGCAGACCTATCTCCTTTGGTGGTCCAGTTACTCCTAAGTCCCTATCTACCCTGACATCATTACTTTTGTCAGTTAGTCAGTTTCCAAGCACACACTAGGGACAATTTACCAAACTAGCCAATGCAACTAACCAGCATGTCTTTGGATTATGGGAGGAAACCAGAGCACCCGGAGGAAGCCCACGCAGACACTGGGAGAACATGCAAACTCCATGGAGGGAGGACCCAGGAAGTGAACCCAGGTCTCCTTACTGCGAGGCAGCAGCACTACCACTGCACCACCGTGCTGCCCTCATTACTTTTGTTGACCAAAAATAATGAAGACCTACTGAATTAATCAGTTCAGAGACTTAAGTAATTTCTCAGAAAAACAGACCATCAAAAGGTAACATCCATGATGTTCCATTTTACAACAGGCACATTATAGCAAGTCTCTGGAAAGTCAAGACAATATGTTAATACTGTACTTGGCCCAGAAAAAATATCAAATACTGACATATACACATTGGCCGGCAAAGTGCCAGCTCCCTTCAGCAGCCACAACAGAAGAAGAAAAGAAAAAAAAAAAAAAAAAGGAATACTATAGTGCACAGCAAAACCCTACGGACTTGGCAAAGCAGCATGGCATAATTCCAAAAGACTACCACAGAGACCACCACCTTTGCAGCTTTAGCAATATATTGGAAAGCAACAGGATAGAAATGAGGAGAGGCAATCACTTTCATACAACACCTGACCAATATACTACCATGACCCACTTAATTTTGGTTGTGTTACAGCTTCTGCAAAAAAGCACTTATCCACCATCTTCTAGCATACCAAAATGTAACCCTTTCCTTATTACAGCACCCTTTTCCATATATTTTGGGGGGCAAAAATATTATTACAGCAGTATGATATTTTTTTTAACATTCAATAGGCCATTTATACAAATCATCTCCTTTATAGCAGCTTGACATTATTTTACCATTGCCCAGGCACAAAAATACCACTGTCCCACTTGACTGTACAATTTCCAGAGTGTTCCTTGCGTTCAAAACTTCCTATTAGGGAGCACATGAACCCCACAAATTAATGCTGCTTTCATGTGCTATTTCTGGAGACAACACTGTGAAGTGTCACCTTGCCATTTCATTGTGTTTTTGTGAATTTCGGATCAGCATCTTGGAGAAACAGAAGGTTTCTTTTGACTTGCTACTTGGTCTTCTCAAAAAGCAACAAGAAGTCAAGCAAAATAACACATTTTATTGGCTAACTAAGAAGATTATAATATGTAAGCTTTAAAAGCAATTCTGGTAGCACAGATGCCTCCAAATGTCCCACTGAGATCTTCCACTTCAAAGGGTATTTACTTGGAAGTTTCCTATTGGTTCTATAGCATTGGAGGGCTGTAATATTTCAGGGTGATGTCTTTACTTCTTCATTAAACTAAAAGGAATCATACCAATCAATATCCTTTCTGTAATATAGAGGACAATATTACCATACAAACAGTAAATTTAAAAGTACCAAAATAAGGTAGTCAGACAGGTGCAGCTGATTCCCAGAAAAAAACTGCTCAAGCGTTTGGCTGCAGGTGCATCTCCAATATGTAGAACTGTTCACTTGCAGAAAACCCCCGGAGTAAACAGCAGGACTGACGTCATGCAAGCTATGTCCTGATCTCCGGGGGCTTATCGCATTCCATACTGTTGTTAGAGCAACATCCCTTCTAAAAACAGCCGGGTTAATTCAGCCCACAACACCCAATAAGTAGCCAGATTTAGAGCTGTAAACCTCAGGCATAGTGCCCTCTCACCTCCAGAAAGGATATAAGGAACTGGGTCCGCAGCAGAAATTCCATTAGTGCTTTTGAATATCAATAAGGAACAGCTCATCAGGACCCAGCAGAAAAATCAGAATGAGTACTGTGTATGCCGCAGGACTAACAGCGATTTGCAAGTACAGTCTCTAAAATCCAAAGGAAGGCTAGGCAGGGTTTCTCCCACTAAGAAACTGGAGCTTAGCATATACATACATTACAAACTGCCAGTTACAAAAACACTATTCACCAACTGGGGTGCAGGTCAGTGGCAGTGATATTCATAAACTTGAAAGATAGAACAGTGGTACAGCCTCCTCACAACCTCCACATCAAGCGGTCTCCAAAATTAGCAGTGAGACAAAAGGACCGAGAGCAGCATCCACTACACACATTAACTTCATGTTTCCCTGTGTGCTATCCATCAGAACATAACATTGCATTCCTGATCCTCACCTATACTAAAAAATTTTCCAAAAGCAAAATAACTCCAATGAGACCCACACTATAAACAGAAGCTGCCCAAAGATAAAGGCACCATACTATCACCACAGACCTCAAACAAATAAAAATATGCTTTAAAGACATTAATAAAAGACTATAGCAATCTAACCAGGAGATATTAATAAAATTCTGAAATAAACAATGTAGAATTTCAAACACTGGCAAACTAATATCTGTGACTCGGGTTATTGCTCAGTGTGGTATGCCCCACATGCAAAATGATACTGTATCAGTCCCAGTGGGTAAACTACTAGACTGTCAATCATAAGGCTGCAAACCAACAACCTATATTTTATATAACATCTTTCTACAGTGAACATCAAGTACAGAAAAATATTGTATCTGATTGTACATTAACATTTTAACAGTTGGAGCATGGGTAGGTTATTATGGGTCACATAGTGGATCACAGGTGGAAACTGAAGTCGTAACCTTGTACAGTTCTTTTCTTAGCTGCTATACCTACAAGTTTAATCCCTGCCACTTACACACCAAGTGACCTTGAGAAACTTAGATCACTAGTCTTCACAAACAAGAAACATGCAAAGTACATTACTATAGCAGAAAGCTCCTTATAATAGTGTTGTACAAAGCACACAGTGATGCAGTCTCCTATGTCTCACACTTAAAATAACTTTCGCAAGGTTACTAGACGAGGCTGTGCCTTCATGCTATACATTTCCCCATTATTTGTGAAACCTACGTTGGAATTCTGAAAGGAGCCATAAGAAAAAAAAAAAAATCATCAATGCCTACTTGCTTCCTTGACTAATAGGAGGGCAGCAATTTAATCACGGCAGGAATCTGCACCCCTCATTCACATGAAACCCCACACCTTGAGACTGGCAAGAAGCAGCAAATAAAAGTCTCCGTATTAACAGAGGGAATTCACCTGGGGCCAATGAACTATGGCAACATTTTTTCATTAAAATTAAAAATATAAAGAATAAAATAAATTACGATGCCTAAAAATTTGGCTTAAATTATATTTTTAAGATACACCAATGCAGATGTAAAAACATACTGCACTGAGAACTAATAATTTTATTCATAAGCACACTCAAATTTATATTTTCTGTATTATATACTTGACATACACCTTTATCTTAGGTATCATGCAAGATCGGAATATATTACAACCTTTGGTACAACTTTTAAAAGTTAAGATTGTGCCTTACTCAGGATTGCAGAGGCAATACTTCAACTAGCATTCAACCAAAAGCCTTAGTCACCTAACCATATTTACTATATGAATGCAAGAATTCAGTCTACTTTTTATTTACCATATTTAACAATGAGCACCGTCACAAGAAGCTATACAAAGCAAATAAGATTACAAAAGAGGACAAACAATGCCTTTCTTGTGTAGTACACCTACTTTATAAACCTTTATTGATGTCCCCATTTGCTTTATATCTATCATCTTCAGCACACTGTTGCCTATGTGTTTTGGTAATTTTGTACTGCTGTCTGATCTCAAACTGAAACTTCAACATGTTTTTCTAACAATTTACTGAATTATACTATTTAGCACTTCAGAAAAGTTTGAAGCACAATAAAATAACTAAAGATACTATACTTACTTGGTTGCTAGCTCTACTAGCAGGGCTGTGATTTCCTTCTATGGAGTTGTGATTCCCTATGATCCCCAACAGATTCCTCAAAGTTTTCAGAAGTGATGCAGTTTTACTTGACTAGTTACTAAAATATTTATCTTTGTTATAGTTGTCAGAGTTAGGGTTAGTCTAAATAGGCTCTTGTTGCTGCTAGAAGTAGAACCACTAAGGCACCCCTGTTAGCCACAGAACCACTCATGATAAGTTTGGTAACATAATAAGACAGAAGAAAGGTTTTTTAAAAAAACAAAAAAAAAAAGTCATCCATTTTCTGAACCTGCTCTCCCAGAATGAGGTCATATGAAACTCAAGGCTCATATGGTTAGGCAGCATTCATTGATGGGGGACACGCATGGAGCCTATATTCCTCACACTATAATCACCATTCAGCCATGCCTGATGCCGCAGGATTATAAATCGTAGACTCCACAAATAAGGCACCCTTCAAAGATCCAAAACGGTACCTAAATGCTGCAAGGCAGTAATACTATTAGTCAAAGTTAAAGGCTGCAAAATGTTACCAATTTCATTATAAATACTTGAGGTGCCAGACTTTGTCAGGTTGGGAGCTCTGATTAACAGAAAAGGAAATAGACTGTGCCTAGTCCGAGAATAAAACACATCTTTACGACAGTAGTTTTAATCACTGTCCCACTATGCCACTACATTTTTCTATGTTGACTCTGCACCTTCTTTCCATGTCAGCATAAGTATTTCTCTGGGTACTCTGGTACTACATCCACACCCAAAAGACATTATCGTTAGGTTAAGTTGGAATGAAGATGCATGTTTAAGTATTGGTGTGTGCATGCAGGTTGGATAATGGAGGTGATACATGTATTAAACAAATTACAATGAGTTGTCAGTTTTTCTCTTGATCACATTAGGAATAACCCATGGTATTTTTCAAGTCAAAATTATTTTTCACAACTACAATAATAATAATAATAATAATAATAATGTTTTATTTACATAGCACCTTATGCATTGTATCAGTGCATGCTTCCAACCTCCTCCTCCTCTCCCATGCTCAAGGCACAATCATGATATACATGAATTTGCCGTGGTAAATTGGGTTCTTAAGTGAAGCATTTTTAATATAGTTAAAAAATGTAATGTCAGTTGTTATAGTTTAAAATGGCATTAATAATGCATCATTGCATACATGAAAACAAATGTTTTAAAAATTATCAAATATGACGGTTTTCAAACCAAGAATGTACTACATTATTGAACTATGTCTTGAGGTTGTACACATAATACTGCCTATCCATGACATTTTTGCAATTTGTATTTTATATAATTTTTCTTTTAAGAATATTATATTTTAAAAGAAGCTTGGCTGTATTCTTCACAACATTACCCGTCTCCCTCCATGGTAACCTTGCAGTCCTCCTTGGGCATTGCTTACTATAGTTTATTTTGTGAATGTTGTGATTGCCATTGTTTAAGAGCTGTGCAAGTGCTTAAAATAGGTTTTTTCTCAAGATTTAGTCAAATAAGCTGCAATTTTAGAGCACTGATAAATCTGACAATGAAAAAGAAAATGCCAATGTCACACTAAACCATTTAAATTACTTAATTTTGTGCTATTTCTCTTCCTTAGTTACATGAAAATTCCATCCATTACAGCCACTATGAACAGATACATGAATATTTATCTTGAGCTCAGGAAAATGACAAGAAGTTGTAAAAAAATTGCATTACTTCCAATGTCCTTTTGTTGTCTGAGGTATGTTTGTTTACTAAAATTCAAAACTTGTCCAGATTCAAAACAGACATATTCATGAAATGTTAAGGATTTTATGTTAATAGTGTTCTTTTCATTTATATATAAAAAATGCTTTGCAAAAAAAAATAATTTTGCATGGAAAATTAACGTATACCATGATTGTGATAAAATAACTAGCTTGAACAATACCAAATTGTCCTTTATTTCATGTTTAGATGAAGACACATCTGCTTTATAACCCCTACCACTTGGCTTTCAGCAAATAAAAAGTTTGGTCCATAAAAGTAAACATCCATCTATCCATCTAGTATGAAACCCACTAAATCTATTTCAGGGTTCCGAGGGTCAGAACCTACCTAAACAGCATCAGGCCCACTGACTCACATAGGAACTCAGCTTTGTGTTTTAGGCAACTCGCAACTCTATGAAATGTGACGGACAAATCATAAAACCTGTAGAAAAAAAATCATATAGACCTAAGGACAATATGTAAACTCTACAAAGACCATAGCAAACTGAGATTTAAACCAAGGACTCTAGATTCAGATGGCAGCAGCATTAACCATTGCACCACGATGCATCTCTTTTTATCTAACTAATCAAACTATTAGCACATGTCACAAAGCAGAAAAAATACACATATAGTGGAATAAATATCCAAAAGTTAATTACATGCTGGAAAAAAGGATACACAAAATTTTCACAATAGGCTTTCATATCATTTTCTTTTTTGTTTTTCACTGGAATTTAGTTTCACCTAGTTTTTTTTTTTACCTTCCAGATGTATGCAGGAACAGATTTTACTTACTCCTATGTATAAGATATACACAAACATACAACAGAATCCACTATTTAGCAGTGGGTCAAAAGTGTTGAATACATATTTAGGAGCACATTTTATTCTATATAATATTATGCATATCACTTATAAAAATAAATTTATATGATAAAATTGTTTTTTTTCTTACATAACCATCTATATCCATCATTTTTTTAACATTAGTAAGCAAGTGCAATGATGTAGGGCCAGACAGAACTACAGCCATTCTTGGCAGCATCAGATTCAAGGCAGGAACTCACAAATATGGTAAATTAGTCAAATACAGAGAACCCATAAAACATTTTCCAATTCTTTCATTTAACAGACTATTCCTCTGTCCAGTTCTCTACTCATGCCAATGTATGGATGGCTTGCTATATGAACATAAATTTTAACTGTTATAGGGTAGCAAATAATGTGGAAGCTGCCAATTTTTGATTTATGATATATGCACAATAGACAAATGATGTAAAGATCTGACAATATTACTATATCATGTAAACAGAATATTTGGTAAAAATTAATTTAAAAAAAATCTAATTATGGTTGCATGAGAAGTCTGGTGGAGCTATTCAATATATACCAATGAATAATTACAAATGTTGTTTCTTTTCACATCATGTATTGCAAAACACTTCGATGCAAATTTAGATAAAAAAAACCCAAACAGGACTGACATCTTTAGTACCATCATACCATCCATACACACAGCACCTTCTGGAAAATATGCATACTGTATGGATTACAGATAAGATGGACAAGCCAAAAAGACTAGGTATGTGCAGCAACATGCTTAATGAACATACTCTAAAAAAAAATAAATAAATAAAAATAAAACTAATTCACACAGCATGCTTAGACCTATTCAGGTTTATAGTATCTAGGAAAAACAGATGGAATGAGAGTAGGAGTTCAAAGGGCAACAAAATGCACTGTTAAAGAAGATAATGCTCAATGTGATGACAAATGTATACATTTTGATAGTAACCTATCTAACCCACTAGAAAGAAGCAAGGCGATTATGGGGTCAAAAGGGCACGCCTGCAAAACAATGATATTAAAATTCAAAGGTTATTACAATAAAGTGTGAGCAACATGGACAATAGTCTACAAATATAAACAAAGTCATGAACATGGTTTACTGAGAGCTTTTCCAAACTCCGCTATCAATGAAAAATCAAAGCCTTTCAAGTGTGTATCCTTGCCTGACTTATTTCTGAATGTTCTACTTCATGGGTTAAAGAAAACTATGAGGTTCTATTTTAGAGTACTGCTGGGAATTTCAATGACGAAAAAAAATTGGCTTAGGTCATCTTAGATTTGACATGTCAGAGCAATGATACTTTGTTTACAATCTGCTCTTCAGCCTGAAAAGATGACACAATTTAACACAGTATATACAGTAGCTGGTCCCATGGTGTACTGTGATAGTTTTAAACCCATGCAACAGTGCTGCATGGGTGGGTGTATAATTTGGCTCTGAGATAGACTGAAACACTGTCTATGGCTGCTTTCTGTCCAGAGTTTCCAAGATAGGCCCGGGCTACACCGTAACTGCAACCTGGTCAGTAATTAGAAAAAATAAATGTAAATCCAAATAGACTTTTTTCAGTAACACAACAAACTTTATTGTAGGATAGAGAAGAGGAGACTGGGAAGCTTTGCAATCATAGGCAGAAAAGAAACAAGAAGGAAATTTTGTCCAACAATACCTTCACCTGACCAGTCAGCTGGAAAATGGGAGAAGATTTGTCTTTTAGGTAGGACTTCAATAGAATGGGGAATTGAGAAATATTGGAAAACAAAGAAGACTAATTTCTGCCACATTTCTGCAACATAAATCCTCTCAACTAATAATAAATTCATATGCATGATGGGGATAAAAAAATTCATATTTTATACATACACATGTGTTATCACACATGCGTGCCTGAGGCTCGCCTGCTGGACACATTCAAGGTAATCACTCTCTCTCCTGGACACAAGGGGACACTGTCATTGATGACATCATCTCTTCTTTCCCCCACAACCCTGAGAAACCACCCAATTAAATAATTAATTAATTAATTAACTCACAGAAAACTAGATGGACAGTTAGATAAACTGACAGCTATGACATCAATATTGAGTGTTTAATCTACACCATCTTATAAAATCATAAGTGTTGAATATAACTGATTTCATATTTCTACAGGGTTGTCATGTCAGATGAAGCAAACCATTCACAAAAGTTCTGGGAATGACCAGTACAGATTAACTGGCAGTCTTGTACTTTATAGTTCATGACATCAGTTATTAGGCTACATTTTACTGCTAACACTAGTCTATCCTAATCAAAAAAATGGTAAAATACATTAGAATCATATTCACAATTCACCCAGGTTTTCATCAACAACTATAATGTTGTCTAAGCTTCATTCCCTAGTTTTATTATGCACTACACCACATTTATGTGGACAACTGTGGAACCTGGCCCTTCTGTGTGCTTTTCAGGATCAAAAGAGCACTTGCATCTGTAGTGTAGCCTGTAAATTAACATGTTGTCCTCTGGAAGAGCTTATCACAGTAAACTGCTATTCTAATCCCAGCCCCAATAGTAATGCCTTCTCCGAGAAGCATGGTGACCTTGACTTGAAATAAGTAAAACCTGCTCGGAAAACTGCTCACCTGGTGCCATTTTTAAAATCATTGTAAGACATCTGATGGTCCTGAGACTCAAATACATGTAGATCTGCCACTTTATGCTCAATAAAGTGTTAAGTCATCAGAGCGCAGGTTTTACAATCTACAGATCTGACAGTAATTCAATTGTATGCTGGAAGGTTACCAAAGACAAATGAAAGATCGTTTGCACTATCTCAAAAGCCTCTGTGTTGATTTGCCCAGCCTCTGTGTTGATTTGCCCTGAACTGCACTTGCCTGTAACCCTTCAGTCATAATCAGTTTGAGCCACATGAAGCCATAAAGACAACACTGGCTATACAAAGCCATTCTTCATGCATGCTCTTCAACACTAGACTATACCACAGGGTATCTCCAAAAGGCAGCAAACCCTGTAACCTAGTGGCTGAGGTGCTGGACAGTTACACAGAAGACTGTCATTTCAGTTTGTCAGCAACTTGCCTATTATGCCTGAACTCCAATTGTAGAAATGTGTGAACCCCTGTTTTCTACCTATTTGTACATTAAACTACTATGGATGAAAAAAGCAAATGAAGAGTAAGAAGTGACATGACAAAAACAAATAAGTAAGGTGGACAGTATCTGTGCTGTAACATAAATGTTTCAACAATGAAAACCTGGACACAGATGGAAGCTACTGAAGGGTAAACTTGGCAAAAATAGCAGAAAAACATTTTTACACAAAAGAATGTTGACACATGAAACACGCTACCTAGATGCGTAACTGAAAGTCACAGCTTTGGAAGCCTCCAATCTCAAAATGGCATCATATTGGACTCATCAGGAATTGGCAAACAATGCTTCAGTTCAGGGATAGTGGTAGAGCGGTTAGCATTGCTACTTCATATATCCAGTGCCCTGGATATAAATTCTAGGGTGGCCATTGTCTGAATGAAGTATGTTTGCTCTGCCCGTGTATGAGTTTTTCTCTGGGTATTTAGGTTTCCTAAATATTTCCAAAATGTGTATGTTAGCATCAAGTGGGCTCTCTGACTCCCTCAGTGACTGAATTTAATTAAGCAGGTTTAAGAATATCTGTATATTGGGGTGCACAGCCTGTTTTCATTTACAAAGAATTTATGTTCTGATAGAATCTTCTAATTACATAGCATCTTCAAACCTGCTTAATCCAACTCAGGGAGACAAGGCAGGTCATTTATAGAGGACCAATTTAAAATCACAGATTAAACTAACAAGTACCTCTTTGGGGATGTGGGAGAAAAGCCCATATGCAAAACCCACACAGACGATGACTGGGTGCAGGCTTTGAATTTGTATATGTGAGTCAGAAGCACCAAGTACTATGCTAGTATGCTACCCTTTGGCTATTTAAATAAAACTAAATAAAAAACTGAGCCTAACAGGTCACAAACAGTTAAAGTGGCCTCCTCCAGGCCCAAACATCAAGCTGCACTTCAGACAGGTTATGTAAAAACAAGTGCAGCAGGCAGGCCAAGACAGTAGTGCAGAACACTGCAGACCCAGCTGAGTTAATGTAGAGATTAACAAAAAAACTCTGGAGACACAATATAGGCACTAGGGCCCCCAGCTCTCCAGCTGGAGGGAGCATCCTACTGGGAGCAACACAGATTGCAAATCTTGTAATGGCTTAAAGCAGAGCCATGAAGCCAACAAAAATGTTTCACTGCACAAGGAATAGATATCAACTCAAGACCTCCTTGTCATAGCAGGAGGGGAAAGTGAATTAGGCCCAATTCCCACACCATGCCACTACAACAAAAGATGATAAAGGAGATATTTTCTGTATGGGTATAACAAATCAGTGCACAGACAGATGAAAATCTTTCCAGAAGATATGGCTACTACACCAGGTTTAGCAAGCCACCCTTAGCATTGCAACAGGAACAGCAAGGGAATCAGCCAAACAATGCACTCAAATATAATTATTATATTTATAATAAATAGTTACTATTTTTATGACTTCAGTAATGTCTCAAATAAAAAAAAAAAAAAAAAAAAAAAAAAACACACACACACAGACACAACACAGTCTATCAAGGAAGACTCATCTTCTGCAGCAGACATCCCTTCAGCAAGGGATAAACTCAAAACTCCAACAAAACTTTTGTTATTCTCACTGCAAATCTGACCTCAATCTACCAACAGCTTCTGCCAAAGGGGAGGGGCCCTACAGTGGCCTGTTAGGGAGGGGCCATTCCCTGTGCCACCCTGGGGAAATGCAGGTGCTGCATTTCACCCTAAAATAACAGGCTACATTGTACTGTTGAGCAGCAAGCAACTCAGGCCTGAACAACACACTGCTTGCATTAAACTTTAATCATTATTAGTCTTCAACCTGGTGCTCTTTTTTTACGGAAAATGCCAAAAATTATCTTCAGAAAAATAAGTTGTTATATGAAAACTAACAGCTTAATAAAAAATAGGTCAAGATCAAGCCAGCAAAAAAAAAAATTTCATTTACAACTCTCATTATAAGTTCTGCTCTTTACCTATCACCAATTTCAAAGTTCTAGAAGTACAACATTTACCGCCAGGGCTATGGTCTTATTCCCAGACTGCGGACGTATTGTCCTGTGCATAACAAAATGCTGAGGGCCGCGCTCCCGCAACAGACACCTCTCCTTATTTAAAGATGAATGTAGAAGAAGTGACATCAAATAGATTTGAAGCACTTCACTCCTGAATATATTCAGGACCCCCCCCCTCTCCTTTCCTCTTCTCCTGGAGCTATTGTAAGCCATTCCCATAGAGACACAGAAAGCCTGCATTGTGACTATACAAAGGCTGGGATGAAGGATTCAGACCAGCTCGATAGCCCTGAACTTTTCTTTACCTTTTAAAAATATAAGCTAGACTAAAAAGTGTAAAACTGTAAAATATCTAATTTTTTTTCTTCTGCCCTTCATTTAATTTTTAAAGCGGTCAAGATTTTACAAAGTTGCTCGTATAAGAAAAAGTTTGCTACTGCGCCTTTTTATTTTAATTTCCCTGCCTCCTGCTTCTTTAAGACATTCCCCTTTGCGGGTCCCCTTGTTGCCATGACAATGGACACCAAGTGAGAACGCTTTTATTTTCCCCCTTCTAACAAACTCATAAAAAGCACAATTAACGGGTGGGGGAATGGGGGGGGGGGGGGGGGGG
>JANRMT010062838.1:16213187-16228083 GCA_026402145.1 Polypterus bichir lapradei | reverse complement strand
CCCCCCCCCCCCCCCCCCCCCCCCCCCCCCCCCACTCAAAAGAAAGAATGAAAAGAAAAAAATGTGCCAACCTGCAAAGTTTGAAACTCCTTTGAATATCAGTAGTAACCCCCTACAGAACGTCTGAGATACTATTAAAATACGCATTTTAAACCAAACTTTCAACTCAACACTAGAAAAACTTTTTAAATGAAGCATCAAGCCACAATTTCAAAAAGTAGTGCAATGCAGTATTAACAGTTCTCTCCAGCACCTTGTGGATGCGCTGTAAATGACGCTAAATTAAATAAAACGTGCTTAAGGTACTACCTTTGACAGTTACCGCTCGCTCGAATCGCTTCACAAAGCAAAGCAGCTCTTTATAATTGTACCCCAACCCCCCACCGTTGTAACCCAGAAAGAAAGGCTTACAGTTTTGGAGTCCAATTCGTGTCTAGCCTGAGCCAAGACTTTGTCAACTCCTGTTTGATCTACGAAAGTAACGAACCCGAAGCCTCTGAAATATAAAAAGGAGGAGATGCAAATGGCTGTGATCACCAATCTCGATTCCGATTTTTACGACGGTTCTTTATTCGAGCTGCTCACCTGGACCTCTTTGTAACCGGATCTCTCATCACCATGCACTCTTTCACGTCACCGAACTTGCTAAAATATTCCTTAAGACCCTCTGCAAGACAAGAAAACAACAATCGCAAACAGAAATGGCGAGTCACTACTATAACCTATATCCCCTCCCCCAGTCCCAAAAATAAAATGTTTACTCAGTACAAGTACTTATTTTCATACCTTTAAACTTTTTTAAACACAATGTAGCTAATCCCAATCGTAAAACGTTACCCGCTCCCCTCAAGAAAGGCCGGCTCCTTGTTAACAAAGAATGAGAAGGCTAAGTAGTGCTTATGAGATGCTCAGTATGGAGCGCTTCTAAAATGTGCTAACAGCCGAGACTCTTTTTTGACTTTACTTTTCTACTCACTAGTCATGATACCTTTGTGTTTATTTTTTAACTCCATTGTCCAATTAGTTCAAATTTAATATTTTGCTCCCTTTACTTCAGCCCTAAATACCCCAGTACCTAATTTTTCTATTGCATTCACATTATCAAAATAATTTCGCTCGCGATCTTACACTTCCATCAGCCACACACCCCGATCAACTTTTACATTAAACCTTTTAGAAATACTTGAGTTGTCTTGTCCGTTTAACGGACTGGACCTAACAATCGTATCTACCCATACCCCCCACCCCCCCGGCAGAGTAAGTTAATCTCTGCTTTGCAATGAAGGCTGCCTGTCGAATGACTGACTGGCACTCGCCGTATACCAAGGTGAATTTAGTCTCCCTGCACGTTACTCACAAACGATCCCTTTTCCTCTATTCCAGAGAAAGGGGAAAATAATTAAAGTTGAATCAAATATAATTTTCAAAGTAAAATTTAATCAAAAAGACTTTATTTTTCACCTTTCAATCGTTTTAATCATTGGACGAAGGATCGTTCGTTCTTGTAATTTAAACACCAGTTCATGTAAAATTAATTTTATCCACACTTTCGCTCTAAAAATATAAATTAAATATGATCTACTTTTCGGTTGCATCATGCTAAAAATAAAACGCATTCTGTCCTTCTCGTGTTATTTTGTTTCTTTAACTGCACCCTAAAAAGTTTTAGAAAAAAAAGTTCAATGCGCTTACCTTGCGTGGTCTGCCAACTCAATCCCCCGACGAACATTTTGCTGAACGGGAAAGAAAGGAGGAGAACACAAACAACACAGAAAGAAAACATAATTAAAAGAGAAATACAAAGCTTAAAGAAGCAAGCACATCGGCCATGTTGGCAACGGGGATCTACAATTTAAAAAGAAGAAAAAAAGTAAGACGGCCCGTTGGCTCCTTTTGGCAGAAGGCAGCTTGAAACGTGAAATAAAGTTGCATACGATCGATCCGATTCTCCTTTTCTGTTCCAAAATCAAAGCATCGCGCACACCTCGGCGGGCTCTGCTTAGCCACGCTTGTTTCGGAAATACAGATCCCGATGAGGCAAAAAATTAAATAAATAAGAAAAAGAAAGAACAACAATTCTATCGATTCCGTTTAGATGTAAGTCCTCAGTGCAAATTGTTTACCAAGGGTCGTGGGGGGAATCCGGAGAGGAGAGGCTGCTCTGGCTCCCTTCGGTCTCCATTCGTACCTCTGTTTTCCCTGCCGAGGGCCCAGTAAGTGTTAGAGGTGGGATTCACAGGGGGAGAGAGGGAGAGCCGAGGAGGAGGGAGGGAGGATGGGAGGGAGAGGGGCGGGACACTTGAGTGACAGGCTCCCACCGGAGCCGCTGAGTCAGGGGACGGGACCGCAGCGCATCGGAGACCACGCCCCTTCTGCATCCCGACCGACAACCCCTCGATGAATGAATCAAAGAAGCGCAGAGACTGCCTCGTACCTGCCCCCCTACACACCTGGGAGGGGGTTTTCGAATCCCCAAAACAGAAACTTGCAAACAGAAAGGAATACACAAGTTGCGACCGGGTAAAGTGAGAAAAATAAGTGAACATTTGAACCAAAGAGGAATACGCACGCTATCGGATAGGAGTAAAAAAAAAAAAAAAAAACCGAAAATGGAATAAACGCAAAAAACGGCGTTCCAGCAAGACTGATTAAAAAGGGATACAAGGGGTGTTCTATAATCGGAGAGGAAGTAGAGTAAAAGTGGAAAACTGCAGCGAGAAGATGAGTATAATAACCTGAAAAAACATGACTTTAGGCTACAGAAATTAGGTGTGGGAGAAGATATGCTGAGAGAAAAGAGTGATTAAGAAACGCATTCTCGACAGCGGAGTTCATAAAAAGAAAAAAACAGAGGGAAATACTGATCGAAGTGACAACTAAAAAATAAATAAAAAACAGAAAAAAACACGACGAAGACCAACGGGCCAAAAGTCATTCCATAGACAGGCGCTCAGAAAAAATGTAAGAAGATAAAGACAAGAAAAATTGTTTATGTATATAAACTAGAAGATTTGTGCAAAATTACAACAACTCTTTGATAATTGTACAAGGACACACGAAAGTCACAGGGAGAAACGCTCGTTCGACTTTGCAAGGTAAACTAAAGCAACACGGAGAGCAACAGCAAGATTATTATGAAAGTTTTACAAAAAAAGAGGGCCTGAAGGAGAAAGAAGAAGAAAAATAAACCAAAAAGGCAAATTAAACTTATTGTAAGGAATTTTTAGAATGGCGACACAGAAAAGCGCAGAATGAAAAGAAGTATAGCCTTCTCACTAACATCATATAGGAAGACACAGGGTACCAGTTTGAAAACTAAAAATGACTGAAAATGTTTACAAAAACTACAATAAATGTAAAGGCAAAAAATAATCAGCAAAGGAATACACATTAAATAAAATATCGACCAGAAAAATATAAACTTATACCTCAGATCAGCCGAAAGGAACGCACAAAAGATTAAAAGTGCATAAAAAACACATTTTCAGCAAAAGCAATGAAAATTGCTCTAATTTAGATGGAAATGTAAATAAAGGCAGATTAAACTTTTAGTCTTGGTTTACATAATACTGCCTTAGGGAGTATCCCTTTTATCCACACTTAGAAAAGCCCTTCCTCAGCCACTATAAGGTGACGTGATGTCAGTTTCTCTCTTCAAAAACAACAAACTGCATAATTTATAAACAGATGAAACGTAAGGATCGTGTAACAGACGACTCAAAAACTGTCATTGTGTTAAATTAAGACTTCCCATTCTGCAGTCCACTTTACATCTTACTTTGAATAGGTGGTTTTTATACTCACAAAAACTGAAACGTTTTCTTCAGTTTATAGTGGTATTTTTATAACGCTTCTTTCTCTATGCATTGCCTAAAATATTTTATATAACCACGTTGAATTAAAAACTGTGTTAAATATAGGATCATACTTGGAAGCACTTTGTAATCTGAACATTTGGTGTCATTGCTGAAACAGGTCCCACACAATAAAAGTGTTTAGATAATAAACAGTAAAACTTGTTAAGTGCTACAAATTTTAATTTTAGAAAGTCTTTTTTACAGGGCCTGGGAATCGTAACAAACTTCATCGATCAAGTTACATATGTCTTTTTAAATATCTATCTATCTATCTATCTATCTATCTATCTATCTATCTATCTATCTATCTATCTATCACATGGTATTTGATTTTTTGTTAATTTGATTCGATTTTTTTCAACAGCACAGTGTTACTAAAGCATTGTTGCCCTTGAACGCTCTCCGTTCTGACACCTTTCTTAAAGAAGGCTTGTCTATTTGGTGTTAGAATAAAAGGCACATTAGAAGTGGAAGGGTCCTTTTCATACCCAGACAAAATCGTATTACCATGTTATTACATCAAGTTTTCCACACTCTTGCAAAGTTTTACAGGTAACTATTTAATCTAATCCAAATACTATATATACACACAGCTGCTTTACGACTTTGCCAGGCACTCGATGTCCCCTAGCTGTAAAACAGAGGGAATTATAGATATAATAGGATTTTTCTTTGGAGCGGAGTTGTTTTGACTTTACGTTTCATCTTTTCATAACAGAGCGCCCCCTGTTGGAAATTTAAGGATTTATTATTATACAGTCATTTTTAGCAGCAGAAAAATAAAAGTTTAAGTTAACGCATTACTTTTTGAATTCATCTCTAGACAGAAGCCAAACGTTGTATTAAATCATGCCTGTTATACATATGATTTGAAGTTGCTCCTGAGTAGCTTTAATGAGAGCAAACACTGATAAAGCGAAATCATCTCACATTTGCAGTAGATGTTTAGAATCACAAAGATTAGATACATTTTAAGAGTTAGGCAGTGATTCCTATGTAGTACAGAAAACAAATGTAAGAAAATGGATGAATTTATTATTTTAGAAGTTTATAAAAGTGGACATTGTAGTACTGCAGGAGTTACAGCTTTTGCTTTGCTACTGTTAGGATAGGAAAATTAATAAAGATGACCTGCTACACACACAATTTTCCATACTAGGAGTGTTAATAGTATTCAGTTAACTTAACCTGTATCTCTATGGGATGTGAGAAGAAACTAGATTACCTGGCAAACACCTACAAAGACACTGAGTGGGCTAAGAATTATACTGAGCAACAGTCTGTCAGTGAGAAGACTTACACACACACACACACACACATACTCTCATTCACTTACAAAGGGTTGGTTAATAGTAACCTTTTGACACTTTGGTTGTGGAAGGAACCTGAAGTATACCCACAGAAAAACCCTCATGAACACAACAATAAACAGATCAATATCTAGGATTTGAACTCAGAATTCTGGGTCTTATAGGCAACAGGGGTTATCACTGTGTTATTACTATATAATAAATACTGATTAATGAATCTAAATTCACTCGGGCTGAATGACTGTGCCTATGGGTGAGTATGTCTTCTGATGGACTAGCATCTCATCAAAGGTTTGTCCCTGCACAGAACTGTTGGGAAAGTCTTCTTTACGGAATATGACACCAATTAATTTTAGGGCATTTGTGTGCACAAAGTACAATATATGTTTATCAATAAATGTTTTTGCATGTCTATAGACTGAAAGAAGAAGCAGAAGTTCCTATAAGAACTCCTCAAAAACACAGGGAGCTCAAGAAAACTGCAGCAAAACAGCACTTCACATGATAATTAATGTAGGGTCTAAGTACTGTGACGTTGTGAAGAGACCATGTCACCATCTTCGCCACAATGTCTCACACTGCAGTAATTTATAGTTTGTAAATAAAGAAAACTAATTGTTTACATCCTTTATTGTACACTTGCTATGCTGGAAGATCAATGTGAACTCATTAGCACAGAGGAAGATTTAGTATTTGCTACTGGATGATTGAATTTCAAATTTCTGAAAGCAATATGTGACAACAAATTTTGCATTTTCAAAATGATAGATGCTATATGGTAATTAATCAATTTAAATATGACATCCCACACTTGGGCCCAGTCATCATTATTTCAGTTGTTTTACACTGGATAGTCATTCAATTTAAATGAACACTTTTAATAATGAGACAACTTGTTTTATTGTTTAGTTCAAAATCTGTCACATTTTAGTTAACATCTTTATTTCTAACATATAAGTGATAACTTTTTAAT
The DNA here is from genome assembly GCA_026402145.1 of Polypterus bichir lapradei. Lineage (NCBI taxonomy): Eukaryota > Metazoa > Chordata > Cladistia > Polypteriformes > Polypteridae > Polypterus > Polypterus bichir. Next base: position 16,221,943 of record JANRMT010062838.1, on the reverse strand, counting down.
TTGAGTTTTACTTAGATTTTAACAATGAGCAGACATGAAAAAAGTGATCATAAAACTGCAAGATAATCTATCTCTGTGCACAAAGTATATTTCTATGTTCCTTTTTAAGTTAAAACACACTATGGTGGGTATTCTAGCCAAAACTGAAAGAGTAAAGAAGCAAGTAATTAAATTTTAAATCTACTTATTTTGCCAGAGCTTTTAAACAAAGTAGCTTAAAAGTGCATAGAAACAGATAATTCCATATGTCTCCTGTACTGGCCAATCATGCGACTGTCTCAAGTCACACAGTTAGTCAGTCTAGAAAATTTATGGACTGAGGAACATCTTTTAAGCAAAGAGCACAAGGCTGGTACCCACCCTAAATTGAATTGTAGTCATAGGAAGTACTCACACTTATGCATACGTATGCTGGGTCAAATTAGAAAGACAAGTTCACATATCATGCAAATCTTTAGAATATGAGTGGAAGCTGTATTGCCTAGAAAAGTCCACAGGGAAATGGGGGTATCATGTAACTTCTCACTGACAGTGACAGAATACAGTTTTCAAGCTTTAATATAAAGAACATTGACAGTGGGCTACCCATAGATGAAAAAAGTCTAAAGATACTGGATTGCCCTATTTAACATACAGTAATTTAGTAATAAATGATAATAGTCTGCATTGTAAAACAGAAATGTTATTAATGTTATGTGTAATAAGATTTTTTCATAGCTGCTCCATCCAGTGCAGGACAGCAGTGAACCAGCAATGGGGACAAGGCCGACCTTTATATGGAGAAAATGCTGACCTTCTCCACTGCAAGTTATATAGAGGTCATGCTTTGAATAAGTTATGACTCTTCATCAGAGTAGAGCAACTGTTAAATATAAAATTTACATAAATACTATTTTCAAGCATTATAGCAGAAAATGCACTCTAGAAGGGAACTGGAAAATCATTAAGTTTACTTAGTAATAGATACAAGTAAATGATGTATTTCACATTCATTCACTTTCTGAATCCACTTTTTTTCAAAGACAGGTCACAGAGAGAAAGAAAATTATAGGAAACAAAAAATTGATTTAAATTTAGGTGAACACAGTGAGACAACGAGAAGATTTGCCATCTTACAATGCTTGGAAGTTGTTTCACCTCCTTGTTCTTGTACCTTCTATGAGCATTTGGAATGTTTCCCCTGTTTGTACCTGAGTTTTCTCTATTTTCTTCAATAAGTTCAATGTTACATTTTTGGGTTAACTAGAAACTCTAAATAAATTGTTATGCTGAGTATATTGGGAGAAGGATGCTAAGGACAGAGCTGCCAGGCAAGAGAAAAAGAGGAAGGCCTAAGAGAAGGTTTATGGATGTGGTGAGAAAGGACATGCAGGTGATGGGTGTAACAGAACAAGATGCAGAGGACAGAAAAATATGGAAGAAGATGATCCACTGTGGCGACCCCTAACGGGAGCAGCCGAAAAAAGAAGAAGAGAAGAAAATTAGCAAGATGTACGTTCAGGCAATTAAAAGTACTACATTAAAACTGCAATGGGTATATAAGTTGTCCCCTGCTTGGATTAAAAGCTACACTGGCAATATGGTCAGATGTGAAAGGATATCCCAGCTGTTATATAGGAGAAATCTGAAGGACAGGTATCCTGTAATAGGAAGATGGAGTAGAAGAGGATGTCATCAAATAGCAGAACTTAGATTTTTGATGGTATTGGAGCATTTCGTTGTAATGCACATGGAGAATGAGAGGTCATGTTGTTCCATAACAACCCACACAGTCAAGGACTCAGGTTGCTGGATCTGTGAGGCAGCTTCAATAACTACATGACATTTTGGAATACTATATTAATTTCTATTTTAATCTCTCTGACGATTCCATTGAAAACACAGGAATAGTTTGTACATGATAATTGTGATAATGTACTCTAAGGAGTTAGCAAAGCTGAGGCTGAGCACAATCCATCCAGGTTATCTCAGAGCAACAGGCTGGCACATTCTTGTGCATTTCTGCTTGCTTGCAGAGGAGTTGCTATAGAGCTTAATAGGTGGAGGCAGACAGAAATATCTGGGCTCTCTTTGCTACAAGGTCCAGTGGGAGAATTGTTGCAGGCTGCTGTACAAAATGGGCTATACACATGGAAGCTGAGCTTTGCTTCTCACCTTCTCTTTGCTTGCAGCTGACAGAGGGACCCTCCAAGGGGAGCTGCACTTGGCAACGGGCTGTTCACAAGGGAGCTAGGGCGTGCTTAATTTCCACATGCATGATCAATTCACTTGAATGGGTGAGACAATTCAAGAGGAAGTGAGTGGGGGGAGAGAGACAAGCAGTAAAATGAGAGAAAAGAGAGAGGCAACCAAAGTGTAGAGATGAGTAAGTAGATCTAAGCAGGCAGGCATTGAAACATGAGCTGGTTGTATCAGAGTTTGTCAAAGAATGTTTTATTGCAGAATGATTCAAATCTTTTTATTTTCATGTTATTTGCTGCTAATGATAATTACAAAAAAAAGTAATTTTCTGCTTGTTGTGGCTGATTAGTGCACCTATCCTTCCATCCATCAACCTATTATTTAACTCTTTTCTCCAGTTCAGGGTTGCATTAACTGGTGTATCGGGCACAAAGCAGGAACCAAATCCAGAAAAAGCACTAATAGATGGATTCATTAAAACACATTTTTTTAAATTTTAATTCAATAGATTCTTGAATATCATATTTCTATTGCCATTGCCACCCCCCATGTTTGCAATAACATTGATCTCAGCTTATTACAGATTTTAAGTGGCAAGTATTCACACTTTTTCCAGCTGTACTATACAGCTCTTTTTATCTTTCCATATTCTTCTTCCACAAATTCTTCTCCTGAGCAAAAATTTGCATTCTTTCATACCTGATAATGCATTCTTTTCTTTTTCTAATTGTAAAATGTTCTGTTCTTCTAATAAAAAAAAATCTTATGCTCTTCATCAAATCATCAAAATGATGCACACCAACAATTCCATCAATGAGCTCCTTGTTTACCATGAATAGTCTCCAGAGGAATGTTATTATTAGAAGCATCTCTATTAAAATGCCAAACGTGGTATGGAATAGGCTTTTTCTGCCTTCTATTCAATACAATCAACTGTAAACTAGTTGTTGAATCTCTTCATCATGTGAGGAAACTTTTTACATTTCAGCTATTGAAAAAACATTCACATCAAGTCTAATATGCAAGTAGCCTTCCTACCTTTGTGCAAAAAGCTTTCTCTCAGCAGATTTCAGCTGTGAGGAATCTCTCTAAACCTTTAGTTTGTGTTATAATTGTTAGAAAGCTTTCTTTATTTTGGTAGTTAAAGATCTTTTCCCCCATATTTCTCACCTGTAAGAAAGCTCTCCAGGCCTCTTCTAATTCAAACATTTATACTAACCTTTCTTGAAGACTGAGAAACATTTTAGCACACTCTGTAAGACAATATTAGTGGTAGACCTTTCTCCTAATCCCTATCACTGTTTAGAAATACAGCATCTCCGTATATCTGCTATTTATTGAATCTTCTCCTCTATTGTGAGCATTAAAAAGCTTATTGCGTACCTCTCTAAGTACAGATATTCTCCTAAAAATAATTAAACACACTCCAAGACTACTAGTGGAACTACATTCTCTTAATTTTTCTCTGTTGTCTTTTAAAATTCCTCAACAATTTTACAAACACTAGCAGATATTTCATTTACTGGCAAAGCATTCACTGAGACCTAGTAGAGATAATTCTTTTACAATTTCTTTATTGCATGGTCTTCCACCTATACTAGTATCCAGCTTTTTCATGGTACTAAGGTTTATTTATTATTATTATTATTATTATTATTATTATTATTATTATTATTAAAAGTTTGTTTTAGGAGTCGATGGTGACACAAAACGTTTATTTTTAACATGTAAAAGCTTCCTTTGTCTCCCGCAATGTCAAAATTATCTCAAACTCCCTCAGTCATGGGAAATGTAGAATTTCTGGAAATATTTTAGTACATGGGCTACTTACTGTAGGTACACCCATTAGTCAGTTACTACTGTGTAACATGGCCAGAAGAAATGTTTTGTTTGTTCTTAAGAAGATTTGCAGTGCACTCATGACAACATTTTAGCCTATCTGAACCCAACTCCAGCTTTAAGGAGTTCAGAGACTGTAGCATACCTCATTAGCATCAGGCACAAGATAGACACCCACTTTTGGGTTGACGCCGGCCCATCATAAGGAGCACTTACTTATGCACCAACACTCACAAGACAGAAATGCTAAGAAACCTAACATACACACCTTTGAGTTATCCAAGAGAAACTGGTGTATCTCGAGAAAAAAAAAGCTATGCAGACACAGCGAGAATCTGCAGACTCCCAGCTGAGAGTTACCAAGTGCAAGATTTAAATCCAGCTGAATATGGTACCATGACATTTCTAAATTGAAAAAGCATTTTTTATTCATTACAAATTAGTATTTTTAAGAATAGAGATACAGATAGCAAATTCATCATCAATATCAATCCATGCATGTATACCATTTTTTTTGGTGCTGCTGCCATATGGCTTATATTTCTATGTTCTAAAAAGATGTTTGAGTTATTCAATCTGGATTTTGTTTTCTACTGAAAAGGACTGGTAATCTAATGCAATATATTTCTTTATATATGGAAACAGGAGTAAGGAGAACACCAGGTAAGCTGGCTTGTGTTTTCTATGAAATGAGTGAAGTTATTTATTTTTAACATGCTGCTGCTTATCATGGTACTGGAGAGTGTTGGTTGGACATGCAAGTAAATATTTTCCTGTATTCTGTGCACATGACATAACTACTACTAATACTAATATATGACACCTATGAGTTACTTAACTTCTGCATATCAAGTCCTTAACAATGCTGTGGTTTGTGTTAGACAGTAAAGCACTGACAAATAAATGCAATGTAGCAAGTCTCTAAAATCTCCAATTTTAAAGTTTTTTCTTAAATATTCTCCTCATGTCTCTCCTTTACGAAAAAGTCCTATATGTACCTCTACTACTAGAAGAATAAGTATACTATAGTAAGATGGCACCAATGCCAGTCAAGTCTGTTTGCTAATCCTTCATGCCACTGTTTGCTTTGTGTCTATTAAAGTAACTGTTTCCATGTTTAAAAACCACAGCACTACCTTTTTATTGTTTTCCTTATGAAACTTTATTAGATAAAATTTACCTTTGTGTAGCTTGCCATTACCATCAGTTAGTAAGTCCAACATCCTCCACCTTCATACTACTACACAGATTTTCCAGCTGTGTCTCTTAGATCAACACCTAAACACATTTGTGTTCTAAGGGCTAACAGCAGATGAGAGTTTCTCTCAAAACAATTAAACATCCCAAAATGTCTTCAGTATGCAATCCTGTCAAAGAGCAATAAAGTGCTAGTGCTCTCGTTCTTGGAAACAAAAGAGCTAACTATTGAAGCTCCCAAGCTCAGCATCTTCACCAGCAGCAGAAGAGAACATTGTTTGTATTTGTGCCAGTTTTCGATCCCTCCATTTCTGGTTCTCCGGAAACCAACATTGTTTACTGTAATTTGGGGATTACGCCCTGCAGGCGACAGAGAGAAAGCTAATCTGCTTGGCCCATCTGTTGTGGTTAGACAGAACTAATAGAAAAAAAAATGAAGTCTCAACAAACACTAAAATAAAGAGAGATAGGGAGTGAGGAGGACAACCAATGAATGAACAAGAAGGACTGAGTGAAAGATGGGAAGATACACCAGTGAGGGGATGAGCAAGAAACAAAACAAGAGAGTGAAAAGGGAAGACAATATATGAGTGAAAGAAGATGGAGATGGAAATGAAGTGATATGCAGTAACAATGAGAAATGAAGAGAAATGGCATGAGGAAAACAACAGAAAAGGGTGTAGAAGAAATGGAGTGACACCTTTGCTCAGTAAGACATAGATGGACAGATTTATTAATAATTTGTGTCACTGAACTGCTACTTGAAGAAACCAGACTAAGGATCACTACTACTCCATGTTTCACCAGGTTATTGGAATTACTCCAGAAAACTGGAGACTGGACAACTAACCTACCTCATCATGAGAGCCTATTGAGAAGGCTGTTATGGGAGCTAGTATATAAATGGCACTGAAGCACCAGAAAAAGTAACTAGTGGGAAAACTAATACTTTACTGAAAAATTCAAAATTGCAATGAACATCTATGAAGAAGAAAAGGATAAAAAGTCAAAACCCAATTGCATTTTTTCCATTTTGTTTGGTTTCATGCAAATATTAAAAATGGATGCAGAGTGAACAGCTCCTGTTTAATAAAGCTGAAATTCCCCAAAGTGTATGAATGGGAAAGAAAACTGGCAACATAGTCTGATGGAAGGCAATGGAAATGCAGGAGACTAATTTGTGCACAGAAATATAATAGGAGATGCAAGAGGGAGAGAGACAGGGACAGAGTAAGCTTCCTTGCCTGAGGCAGCGGAAACAAAACAGAAAAACAGGGCAGCTTTTCTGGGTTGTGTCCTGATTTTACAGGCATCTTCAAATAATCACACGCTGTTCACAGTCCATGTACTGGAGGCCCAGGCAGTGGCCTCTGTGTACTTAGTTTACTAAGTAAAAGAAAACAAATGGCTACACATAGGCTGAATTAAGTTTTTAAACTGTCATTTTTAACAAAGTAAAAAAAATAAAGATATTCAGCAGAATCAACTGTGGCCCAAGTAAGGGTAAAAGGGATCCTGCTCTATATATCTGCTCAATTTGAGACACACTTTAAGCACAGCCATAATACTGGAGGACAGTTTTTTGAGCTCAGAAAATTATTTTAAAAAGTGTATTAAAGCCAATCAAAAACTTCTTTTTCAAGAGTCATCTAAGTCCTGGGAAAGATTCAGAATGATATAAATGTTCAAGTTGCATCTTTAACATATGCAGTAAGTGAGACTTGCTCAGAAGTCAACACTTCCTTGCCTGGACAGGAGAATCAAGGAACAGAGAGACAGAAAGCTAACTGTTCTCCAACAGTAGAAGGGAAGAGATGCTGTAGTGTGAAACTTTATTTTTCTGAGCACACTACTGGTATTGCTTCACAGAAAACTGGATTTGTGCACTGCCTGTGAAGAGTCTGCTCATTCATCCCATGTCTATGTGTATTTTTTCTCTGGGTTTTATGATACTCTCCCACATCTCAAAGATGTGCAGTTTATGTTAATTGCTGATTTTAAAGTCACTCAGTATGAGGAGGTCCTATGATAGGCTGAAACTCTGTCCAGGGTCAGTTCCTTCTATATATATATTGCGGTCTATGGCCGGCTTGTCATCCTGTTGCCCCCTCAGAATTCCAGCATGTTAGTAAAACACAACCTCCCTCTTCTGAACTCATGCTGACTGTTCAGAATAACTCCAGTCTTTGCCATGTGTTGCTCAATCTTATCCTTAATAATTCCTTCCATTAATTTTCCTGTGATGCATGTTAAGCTTACTGGCCTATAGTTGCTTGGCTCTGCCCTGTCACCCTTTTTATATAATGGGATGATATTTGCCATTTTCCAGTCCTTCGGAATCTCTCCAGTGCGCAGTGACTTCCTAAAAATATGTGTCAAGGGTTTATATATGTACTCACTAGCCTCCTTAAGAACACGAGGATAAATATTATCTGGTCCTGGTGATTTGTTTGATTTCATCTTATTTAATCTGAGAAGCACTTCTCCCTCTACAATTTTCAAATCCCTCAGTAACTCCTTAGTAGTCGTGTTTACCTCTGGGAGGTTGTCCACTTGCTCACTTGTAAACACCTCAGAAAAATGTAAGTTTAGGGCAGCTGCAATTTCACTGTTTGTATCTTTTAATTCCCCTTTACTATTCCTGATCAACTTGACCTCCTCCTTAACTGTTCTTTTATTACTAAAATACTGAAAGAATCTCTTGGGGTCTTCTTTCGCCTTATCTGCTATATTCCTCTCCAACTGTCTTTTAGCCTCCCTGATATCCTTCTTAATAGTTGCCCTCATCTTCTCATACGCTCTACGATTCACTTTGCAGTCATTAGTCTTATATGCCTTATACAGCAGTTTTTTCCTTTGCAACTTCTTTTTTAAATTTGTATTAATCCACCGTGGAGTTTTTTTTAGTTTCCTGTTAATTCTAAATTTAGGTATGTATCTGTCTTGCATTACATGTAAAACATTTTTAAACCTGTTCCACTGCTCTTCGACTGTCTCCACATTTAAAAGCTTATCCCAGTGTATCCTACTTAGACTTTGTCGCATCTGCTCAAAATTAGCCCTACCAAAGTTCAACTTAACAATTTTAGTCTTTGTATCTGCACTCTTACAAAATACTAAGACTTGTATTACATTATGGTCACCTGACCCTAGTGGTTCAATCACCTCTACACCCTCAATTCTATCCTGAAATGACTTCATTCCGTAGTGAAGAAGAGGACTTTTTATCTGACCCAGAAGTGATAGGAAGTCACATGGACTGAAGGATTGGAAACACTTCCGGGTCAGGGACTATAAAAGGACGATGGAAAATCCCAGACATCGAGCTGAGCTGGGTGGAAGGGTGGCAACGCATCTGGGAGTGGTGGAGTGTTTATGAGTATTGTGGAGAGGAGGGTGCTTTGTGCACTGAAAATTAATAAAAAGTCAACTTATTGGACTTTTATCTGATGTCTGACGTATTGTCTGAGGGGTCAAGAGGACAATAGCGCCCTCTATCTGTCACTATATATATATATATATATATATATATATATATA
>JANRMT010062838.1:16121631-16212787 GCA_026402145.1 Polypterus bichir lapradei | reverse complement strand
GGATAACTCCCGCTCTTACGTGCAAGTCTGCGTGGATATTATGAACTATCGTATTTGTTCAAGTTCTATTTAAATTTTAAATAGAAGGAATTTTTATTTAGTCGACAGAAATATCTTTGGTAGGAATGGTAAAAACAGACAGGAATATTATTCCTGAATAAATCAACTCAAACCTTAAACAACTTATAATATTTTGCTCTCCATAAAAATATATCCTGTCTAAATTATACAAGTTAGAAATAAAGTAAACGTTAAAAGAACAAACATTCAAATTTCTTTACTCTTATGTAATTTTATATAAAAAATAAACTTAGATTTTAAATATCCCAAAAGATTTTGCTCTCCATAAAAATATATCCTGTCAAAATTATACAAATTCAAATATGAACATGCTGCATAACAAAACCTGGAAATATAAATAAAATGTGTTCCTTTCAGCAATAACAAATCAAATCATTCAGTTGTCTTTGCTCATATGTCATTTTAGAGCTGGACGCCTGGCATCTTTTTTTGGCAACAAGTTCGTTTATGTTTGGTGTGAGGTTCTGTGTTGTGGAGATTCTCAGGATGGACTGCAGGTGCTCATTAGTGAGGCGACTCCTGTGTGCTGTTTTGTTAGTCTTTATCACTGAGAAGAGCTTCTCACACAGATATGTGCTACCAAACATGCACAAGGTTCGAGCCGCATGTAGACGGACTTTTTTTGTTCTTCAAAGTCACTAAAGCGCCGTGCGCTCAGTTTATCAGCAAAGTGCGTATTTGGGAACACCGTAGTGACGACTTGGTTCAACATTACTTGGCAACAGGGAAAGTGGGGCAAATTGCACTGGTGCATTTGTGTCTCCCATAAAAGCAGCTTCACTTGAAATCACTTTGTGATTGTGCACGGGTAAAAACGTCCGCTGAAGTGTCAGATTCTTATTTAATTCTTCTGCCTTCTGTATCTTCTGCATTGCATTCAGGTCTTTCAGGTTACCCTGATGTTTTGTCTCATAGTGCCGTCTTAGATTAAATTCTGTAATTACAGCCACATTAGCTCCACAAATGAGACACACGGGTTTAACGGCAATGTCAGTAAACATATACTCAGCCTCCCATCGGTTTTTAAAGGCTCTATTTTCAGAATCAACTTTTCTCTTAAGCATCGTGTGGGCTAGCTTGGCAATAACTTGCAAGCTAGACTTGATTAACGCGGTAAGTGTTCGGCAAGGCAGCTGAAGCGCTGCATTATGGGATCTGTAGTTTATTGTGTTACCAGCGCTTCATATACCCGGGCCATTAATAACAATAATACAGTATATAAAATGATCTCGCGGGCCGGATATAATTACACGCCGGGCCGGATGTGGCCCGCGGCCCTTGAATTTGACACATATGGACTAAATAGAACTTGAAAAGATATATTTTTTCGTACATCGAGCCCGCGTGCTAATGTGGTTTTGCCTGCATGCCTCAATAAGTGACCCTCCCCTCGCTCTTACTTTTTTACCGTTCATCTAATGAATACACTGAGTATGGCTTTACCAAAACAATCATTGATTGCGAATAAAGTATTCATTATTCGAGTATGTAGATCAGGGTATATATATATATATACATATATACATATATATACCCTGATCTACACACTCGAATACATATATATATACCCGCGTATCGCAGCGGAGACGTAGTGTGTTAAATAAGCTATGAAAAAGATTCGTTTCTTACTGCATCAATAAACAGCTCGTCTTCTTCTTTATCTGAGACCTGACACACTGCATGCACGGGTTTTTTTTTTTAACACTGTCTTCCTTTAGCGGGACATTCACTTTTTCCACCGTGTGCTTTGTTTCTGCAGTAGCTGTACTTATTACATACTTATCTTGTATTTATCAGATGCTTCATATTTTTTTGCTGCCTTTTCAATTGTGTAATTCGGTTTTTGTTCAGCGCTCTTCGGAACTGTTGCTTTTTGTCTGTGCACTGCGTCAGTTCACGTGAGCCGCTCGGTGTACATGCATCGAAGGTTCCCAGCTGTGCTGTTGCCATGTCGTGCTATGTCCATGGCTGTATCTAATGCTACCGAAGTCCCGGTACTTAAAACTTTCTCTCGCAGTTTCGCTGAGTTTGTGCCAAACACCACCCTGACTATCTCATCTTCCTCTGCATAAGCACAGTCCTTCACCCGTGAATATTTACCCGTGGCAGTTTGCTATTGGATTGCCGCTGACGGACGGCCTTATATGGGCAGGCACTAAATTACAAACGCCAGCGGCAGCCTGTCTATGAACTTAATTTAAAGTGTAGGTTTACACTGTGCTTTGTTTCCGAAGTAGCAGAACTCATGAATATGGTTGTATATATCACTCGCTCGCTTCTTATTGTTTCGCTGCCTTCTCAATTATATAATGCATGTTTTCTTCAGCGCTTTTTGGGGCTCTTCCTGGTTTTCTACGTACTGCGTGATTACGTGGGAGGCGTGATGATGTCAAACTCCGCCCCCACGGCTTTCAAGCTCATCTCCATTACAGTAAATGGAGAAAAACAGCTTCCAGTTATGACCATTACGCGTAGAATTTCGAAATGAAACCTGCCCAACTTTTGTAAGGAAGCTGTAAGGAATAAGCCTGCCAAATTTCAGCCTTCTACCTACACGGGAAGTTGGAGAATTAGTGATGAGTCAGTCAGCCAGTCAGTCAGTCAGTCAGTCAGTCAGTGAGTGAGTGAGGGCTTTGCCGTTTATTAGTATAGATATATATATATATATGTTTATATATATAGTGACAGATAGGGGGCACTGTCGTCCTTTAACCCTCAGACCATACACCAAACACCAGGTAAAAGTCCAATAATTAAATTTATTAAGACTATAATGTGCACAAAGTACCCTCCACTCCACTATACTCATAAATAATAACACAATCCAATCAATAATCAATACAATCCTCCACTCCCAGACGCGTTGTTCCCTTCCTCCCAACTCAGCTCGCCCGTCTGGGATCTCCCAGAGTCTTTTATAGTCCTTGACCCGGAAGTGCTTCTGATCCTCCCAGTCCATGTGATTCTTGGCACTTCCAGGTCAGATCAAAACTCCTCATTTCTTCCGTTTCCGTGATTGTGAATTACTTCCAGGCCATATAGATAATATAAGTCCATGGGCCTCCCTGCAGCATCCCCTGGTGGCGCCCACGGTATCCAGCAAGGCTGTGAAGAAAAACTCCAAGGTCCAGAATGCCGTGCTGGAATTCGGGGCACCTTCATGTTGCCAGGAGAGCTCCATCTGTCGGCATGGGGGTATTGGCCGGGATGAACGGCCGGCCATATACCACAGTATTCCCTCCCCAGCGAAGAACCATGGTTCGGAGCGGCCAGTCCCGTGTGGGTCGTCTTCCTCCATGAGGAGCCTCTGGCTGTGGCCGGTCCTTGGCTTTGTTCTGGTAAATAATCTTGGGAGAAACTACGGGAAATATCATACACATAACTCATTTTATCCCCAGTTCTCCTAGGACAATCCCGTCATATGTGGCTCGGCCGGCGACATCCATAACACTGCCGCTTTCCTCTGGTTTGTCTCTCCCTGAGAGACAGGAAGCATTTTGGAAATTCGGGCTCTGCCCCTTTTTCTGCTGAGGAGGGTTCCACAGCCACACCTGAACATTCAAGTCTCTTTATTCTTTCATCAGGAGACCCCCATTTCTCATTTGGGATCTCCTTTATACTCTGGGGCTTTTCCACAGTCTGAGTCTCTCTATGTGACAGAGAGAGACCCTTTACTGTTTGAACCCCTTTAGATTTAAATACAATTGGTGTCGGGGTTTTCAGGATCGCATCGTTCCAGGAGGCAGCACCATCCAGCTGCTCCGGCTCGATCGTCCCTTCCCCCGACTGCTCTGTTAACGTTCCGAACTCCCTTGTAGGGCTCGCGGTGACTTTGCACCCACTACGAATTAATCACGGGTCCGGTTCACACTGCATCCCTCTATGATGTACGGCACAGGTATTGCTTACCTGTACCACTGAATCAGTCACTAGGGGAGGCTCTCAACCAAATCGCTGCAGGTAATCCTCTACCTTCTTTAAAGGCGCTCCGGCCGCTGCTCCCAGCTCTTAAACAAACTTTTTAATGGTCACTGCGATCTGAAAGAAACTACGTACGAGCTCGATCAGTTTCTCGAGTTCCCGCATGTTTACAATATTATTTAATTCAGCCGGAAGCAGGCTCAGGCAATCACTAGCCTTACCTTCCGGCTGGGAGCCAATGAGCACGCCCGTTACTGGCACATGCTCTGTTGGGCTGCGCACAGGCTTCTGGGATTTGGAGTTCTCTTTTTTAGAGGACTGGGTTGCCATCTTTGGCTGAATATGATCTGCCTGTATTAATTTGTCGGCGGATTGATCAGTCATTTCCCGGCCCTCCTTACCTTTTTGTGGGGTGAGCAGAGCTTCACTTGCCTCCCCCTTCCCCTATGGAAAGCCGAAATCCGTCTTCCTGAGGACGAAGTCGAAAGCAGCAGGACGCAGACCTTCTCCTTCTCACAATTCATTGGGTTGGGTCACGTGTCCCTCGCCAGCACCCGACATGTGGAAATCCTTTGTTGTTCTCATCAGCTCGAACGAGAGCACACCACCATCTTCGGGAGTTTCTCCTGCCTCCCGCAGAGCCTCCAGATGACCTTCTCTAAAGTATGTGCACAGTACAAAATGAGTTATTTTAAAGTTGTTATCTAATATATCCCCGGCACATACCTTGTTGTGGTCTTCTTTCTCTGGAGGCTTCTTCCGACCCGTGTAGCTGCTCCGAAGCTCATCCTGAGCATTGGCCATGATGAGTGGGGCTCCTCCGCTGGTGCTGTCGCTCTGCTTTGCTTTCTTCGTCCCCTTAACGGACTTGGTGAACGTGGGCTCTGGCAATTTATTCTGCGTGTCCTGATGCTGTCTTCTTGGGGTTCTCTGTCCACAGAAATTTTTTTCCAGGTCCTCTGCCAAACCGACGGTCAGAGAATTCTGTCAGCTATGCCACTGTGACAGATAGGGGGCGCTGTCGTCCCCTTGAACTCTCAGACCAGACACCAGACAAGAGGTAAAAGTCCAATAATTAAATTTATTTAGACTATAATGTGCACAAAGCACCCTCCACTCCACTATACTCATAAATAATAACACAATCCAATCAATAATCAATACAATCCTCCGCTCCCAGATGCATTGTTCCCTTCCTCCCAACTCAGCTCGCCTGTCTGGGATCTCCCACAGTCTTTTAAAGTCCTTGACCCGGAAGTGCTTCTGATCCTCCCAGTCCATATGATTCTTGGCACTTCTGGATCAGATAAAAACTCCTCTTCTCCTCAGCCCAGAAGTATGTCATTTCTTCCGTTTCCATGATTGTGAATTACTACCGGGCCATATGGATATTATAAGTTCCTGGAACTCCCTGCAGCATCCCCTGGCGGCACCCACGGTATCCAGCAGGGCTGTGAAGAAAAACTCCAAGGTCCATAATGCCCTGCTGGTATTTGGGGCACCTCCATGTTGCCGGGAGAGCTCCATCTGTCGGCGTGAGGGTATTGGCCGGGATGAACGGCCGGCCATATACCACTATATATATATATATATATATATATATATATATATATATATATATATATATAAACAGATATATATGTTTGTGCATAGGTATTTTATTTTTATGTGCAACTAAATTTGTAAAAGTTACTCATATCTTCTTACAATCTGCATACAAAAATTTTTTACAAAAATTTATTTCAGTTCATAAAATTGCTTTAGTTTCTTTTTATAAATCTAGCTAAATTATGGTTATCAAATTAAAAGTAGTGTAGAGAGAAACACATCACTTTTAGGTGGTACAGTAGAGTACTGATTACTACAGCTACTGGATACTGGGTTTGAATTACAAACTAATCCTTGTCTATTTGGAGTTTACTCATTACCCGTGTGTCTGCTTTCGGTTTCCCCATTTAGTTGCGTTTGCTCTTACGTTCCATAGGCATGCTGTTTATGATAAATGGTGAATTTAAATTGGCTAGGTGTGCATTGGTATGTCATGCATTGTACTAGCATCTTATTCAGGGTTGGTTCAAATTTGTATCCAATGCTATTGGAATCGGCTGTAGCTCTGCAACTTTGAACAGCAAAATATACAAGTTCAGAAAATTAATGAATAACTGTAGAAATAAATATAAAATTTATTTACTATAAATAAACATTACTACATAAATATTAAATACACTGTTAGTCATACTAAAGTGTTATAAAGAGACTCTCTGGCACAATGATTACCACAGAGGCCTCACAGCTCTAGAGTCCTGAGAGCAAATTCTGGCACCAAATTCCCCATCATTCTGGAATTTGCATGCTCTTCCCATGCTTCAATGGGTTTTCTTTAGGCACTGCAGTTTTCTTCCACATCCTAAAGACATGCAGGATTGATTGGCAGCTCTAAATTGGCCTTGTATGGATTGATGAGTGTGGATATGTTCAAGAGCACTGTGATTAAATATCTCCTTATCCTATGTTGATTCCTTCCTTGCAAATGATGCAGCTAGCATAGGCTATAATCCCCAAAACACTGAAATGGATTAAGTGAAGACCAAATATTAGAAGAGAATACACCTAAACCTATTACCCCAACAAATGTCTTTCAAATTCACTACAGTATATATTTTATCACATATATTTTACTGACTACAGTAAAAAAGTAAGAAAAGACAAAAACATTCTTGCATAAAACAACTTAGTGTTATCTTTTAATATAACCTCTAAAACAGTTTCAGTCATGTTCTCATTGCTATGTGAAATTTAAGGAGACAACTACTTATGAAATGAAATTGACTCTTCATCCTTGAACAGCAACTCCTTTCCACATCCTGATGTGCTAGTATGCAAAAGGAAGTAACCTACCCACAGAATCAGCATCCCCTATCCAAAGG
This sequence comes from Polypterus bichir lapradei, assembly GCA_026402145.1. Classification (NCBI taxonomy): domain Eukaryota; kingdom Metazoa; phylum Chordata; class Cladistia; order Polypteriformes; family Polypteridae; genus Polypterus; species Polypterus bichir. The sequence goes on along the minus strand of JANRMT010062838.1, from coordinate 16,205,858 downwards.
TTTAATCCTTTTTCCAGCCCCTCCTTTTAGGAGCTATCAACACAATTCCTTTCCTCCCAGACTTGCCTATTTTTAGTATCTATTCATTCTATTACCCTCTCTTTCTGCTTCTGTCTCTCTCAGTCTGCATGTCATCAAAAGGCTTTAGAAAATGGGAAAATCCTGAAGGTCACTTTGGGGATATTTCACCTCTACCCTTTGACTTTACTGTTAATGAAGAGAAGCCCATCTTATGGAGGCAGATTCACACTTTTTTAAAGTTCACCTAATACACAAAAAATTAATTATAAAAGTGCATTTTCTTCAGGGATGCTCTTGTATCGTGATATCTAATTTGCTCATTTTTTGATACTTGACTTCAAACCAAGATACTATAAATATAGAGCCAAACATGAATAAAATATGTATTACAACTTGTGATATTTCTTCCTCAATGGTCCCTATGACACAATTGAAAGATCATGATCGAATGACACAAGGTCAGTCCCATGGACTCCTTTTTGCTCATGTTTGTTTCATCCAATTTCTCATTTGATGTGAATTCACAGTATCTAACTTATTTTAATTTGTGGTATAATCTACTCATGGAACTAGACATATAGATGAATATATATCTGGATATGCTTTTCTGATTTTGTTTGTTCAGGTTTCCACACCTTCCAAAGGAACTATAACTCCCGGTGGTAGAATCTGAGTCAGGACCTGGGAACTCAGAAGTAAACAGACTCTACTAAGCGCCCAGAAGCCTCTCAAATAAATAAGCTGTTTCTCCCATACTTTAGAATTGGTACTGGATACCAACCTAAAGAAATCATTTGGTAAGAAGACCCTTTTCAGATATAGAGAATTGAAAGTACAAGAAAGGTGGGTCAGGATTGGACAGAAAAAAGGGCCAAAAGAGGCTGTAATGTCACACACCTATATTCTGTACATGTTTTCCATATTTTATATGTCTAAAACGAAACTATAAACTGGAGTAATATTACTTTATATATAACTTTTTTTGTTTTCTCTTTTTTTCTTCAGAATGTATTATGAGCTAATACAAGTGCATATCACATGGAATGAGCTCCTTTGCTTACTATTTGTTAGTGTTTTTTTTTCCTCTTCTTTATTAATTTTGTAGTAATTCATTACAATAGGCATGGAACAGAACAACTGAACATACTATAAATAAAGTATTTTATATCAGATTCAAATTCAGCCTCAACACCATCCACATCCCATCTGGAGAGTTATGAAATTGTATAGCCCATTATGTATTAGTCATTCAAATATACTGAAGCATCTAGAGGGTTAACAGAGGCCCAGAATGCTTACTTAAGGAAAATATTAATACATTCTTGCCAAGTTATTATGTAGCTTTAAACCAACTTTTCCTCAAATTGATTTTTTTCTAATTTAAAAGAGAATAAGACATTCTTTTTGTGTGAATTATACTTTTTACATTTTTGAGAAGATATAACACCAAGCAAGTAAGATATCACAACAGAGTTTTCACCACATCAATATTACTCTGCCCAGTGTGGCAGAAATCCGGGACCCAAGCCCGGTCAGGACGCCCCTTTGACACTGGATCCAAGTCCCCCTGGGTTGCATCGGGGCCAATATTTTGGAACACCAGAGCTCATTCCTGTTGGGCTATGTAGCTACCGCCAGGGGGAGCGGCACGGCCTAATGAGCCTGTCTGGACAGGAACGCAGCCACACCTGGAGGTGCAGGCGGTAGTAGCTCAACGTACACCTGCAGCACTTCCGGGTGGGCTATAAAAAGAGCTGACAGTCACCACTCTGGGCACCAGAGTTGGGAGGATGATGACAAAGCTGCCTGGGAGGAGTGAAGGAAGAGGAGTGATTTCTGGGTGTTTTTGGTGTTTTCTTTGGTGATGTTTTGGGACTGTGTTGGGCCTGTGGGACACAGAGAAGATGTGCCTCACGGCTGAAGAAAAATTGAAAAACCTTTTTGTTTATTTTTATATGTACCTCTGCTGTCAGTTTGTGTCAGGTCGACGCCTATATAGCACCTTTGCCACACCAGTAATACTCTGCATGCATAATATGTATAATTGAACATATACACATGTTGCATACTATGCACATAAGTGTGTGTGTGTGTTTTTGTGTTGGTATTGTTTTATTGTCAACTGTTCTGAGGAGATGTACAGTTTTCACAGCAAGACTATAAGAAGGAGAAGAATGCCGAACCAGCAGAAACACTTAAATAAGTAACACATTATAATATTAAAGTATGCAAGTTCTTGTTAAGGAATGGAAAAAGAGAATATGCTCATTATGAAAACAGACAGATGAAAGATAAACTAGCAGATGTTTCAAAACTTACTTTCTAAGATGAAATTTATGATACATGACTCTTGATACTGGCATGTAAATGTTAATAACAGCAAGATGGAAATGCTTCTTATAGTTATAGAAGAAATTTCCATAGGTTTATTCTCAACTAATTATTAGTAGGTTTCTTCCTTTCCTCTTTTCCTGTGGAAAGCAATACAGATTTGCCTGAATGTGTCTTCCAAGGCCAAATTGCCTCCCTTGGATGTATTTAATACGACTGCAACAACCTCACTGGATGAGGTGTAGATTTTGTCTTAACACACCTGTATGCATTAGCTGTCTAAGTCACAGTCAAATGATGCGAAATTTACTTAACAACTGTTTTTTTCCATAAAAAATTTGAACCAGTGACCCAGCTGCATGAATATTTAAAGTATGCTAGTTTTTTTAATTTTCCAGGGTGTCCAAGAGTTTGCAGTGTTGACTTAATCTGTAAATATGCTATGGATGCATAATCTTTACACATAAGGATTGCATACTTTTATCACTCACATTTTGGCTTCTCAAAGCTTCATTTCTATAGTTGCTCCAGATCAGAAAAGTACACTCCAAACAGGTTTCAGCAGATTTAGATTTGAACAATGACAAACAATTTCCTTGTTTTTTTACTTCTTTCAGTAAGTTCAAAATATAACCGTCATTTGACATGCCTGACAAAATGGCATTTGGATTTAATCTATTTAACAGTGTTTTAAGAGAATAGGTTATTGGACTGGTCATTTAAACAGTCTCTAGTTTGCCGTCAATGTGCACCTTATTACACTGGCTGGTTTGTTGTATTGTTAAAGACAGAAGAAAGCATTGCCCTGTAATCTGTAATTATATACACCAAACATAAGGGACAAATGGTGAATGGTGTTCATTTACAATCCACTCTTCTGTGACAACCAGTATAAGCAAAATAATATCAATTATCGTAGGCAGGGCTTGCAAGTATAATTAATTAATGGTTTGAAATGTGCTGAACTGATCTCTGCAGCTGCCCAGCAATGCAGATCATCAATGCAGGCCTTCTCTTTTTTGTTTTTACAAACTGCACATAGTCATGTATTTTAAAGTCTATTTCTAGGCACTTATGAACTGTCAAAGAGAAACTAAACACCAGTACAAGTTTCCTGTCAAAACCATTTTGTCCTAAATAAATTATTAAATCAACGTGAAAGGCGAGAATTGCGTACATCTGCTCAATCGGCATTGGAGGTGTAGGGGGTGGGGGAGGGGGGTATCTAATTTCTAATACACTACTGCATAAAGAGAACTGCGAATGCAGCAGCCAGGTAACCAGGCTCCTGGAGAGGCTAGCAATCTCCGCCCACATGCTCAAGTCTATAGAGACACATCTGCGCATACACAGACCCAAAGGGAGACCACAATGTGAGAGGCTGAAAGCTAAATGCAAGTCTCAAAAATAAAGAGACGGCTGTATGTTTACAGAGAGATAGCTGGAGAAGAATATGTCAGTGAGCATGTACAAAAGAAAAAATGGGAAACAGTCAATTCCATGTTTAAAATTACAAGAATTTTGAAGAATGACATTTCTCCTGTTCATCAAATTCTGATGAAGGTTTAAAAGGAACTGCTATAATAAGTTTCCAACCTCTTTTTAGTTTCTTTCTGTAATTAATTGCCACCTATTTGTCATTTGCTGGGACAATTAAGATAAGTAGTTGCCTATTTTAAAAAATATACCAGATAAGTAAATATCTTTCAGCCATTCAATGATACTATAGTATATAGCCCATGTAAACAGTTCTGTGATTGCAAATTCACGGTGATTATCTGGATTGTATCTAAATCATGCTTATATTACCAAGTGTTTTCAAGGGGAGCAGTGCATCACACAGATTCAAAGGTTTTATGCTAAACAACTTTTATTGTCCTAATTCTCAAATACTTTCAGAGCAATCACATCAATAAAATACCGTGGGGAAATTTGATGTAAAGGTGCATGATTTCAAATATAAGCCATAAGAGTGTCTGTTCAATCCCTACCACTGACTCACTATGTAACCCTAAGCAAGTCCTGAATAGTTGCAATAAAACATCTTTACTTGAAAAGCATCTTGGCATGAAGTTCACTTTACAAAATGGTTAAGTAACAGAAAGTCTGTGCATTTTAATTAAGCTTTATTTTCATACAGCACATTCAAATGTAAGCACACAGAAAAATATGTTTATGTCTATACAGCATTTTTACAGAAAACATCTTAAGTAAGAGTACAGCTATGTTCCAGTTTCATATAACAAGATTTGTCAGTTGCTTTTTAATAAATGATAGCAATGCTAAATTTTCATATGTTATCAGTTTGATTAGGCCACTTTAATTGATTGCAGGCATGGAAAAGAGAACCAGAATTCCTATGTTTACAGTATGTTATGTGTTAAAGCAACAACATTTTACTGCTTGGAAAGACATAAACTGACAGAAGTAAAAGGTTATTTTATGAGTAGCATAGAACAATTATGGGGAAAAACTAAAACAGGAATCATACAATACAGTCCAAACTATAGTAGTTTATGTAAGCAGTTACACACCTACCTAAACTTAATACTGACTAGCTACATACCTGACACAAAACCCTAAAAACATTTGTGAGGCATGCAGCCATTCATTAGCACTAAAATCCTCTTTACTTTGATGATCTCCTGACTGTCATTCCCCTGCCGTTCTCTTCAGGATAAAGACGTTTTTTACATAACCTCTTTGTTCACTTCTAAGGATAGTTTTAGGTTGAGCAATTAAATTGTAAAACGTGTGCCTAACTTTTTTAATATACAGTATTTGGCTTTCTCATATTTGGTTTCAGATCATGCATAAGATTATATTTAAATATTTTATTTATAGATGATATGGGCATTGTACCCTCTGCTGCAGTATTTAAGATTCAAATTCCCACGGGTTCCTAAAGGAGAAGGATGGGTGTATAAATGAAGTCATTTGTAATTATTTCAGTTACTGGTATTATTGTATCAAGTAGATGAAAATTAATATCCTTCTATATATACAAGCATGTCACTGAAAGCTTTCAACAACAACAACATGCTCATTATGCACGAAGCACATCATACCACATTAGGATAAGAAGAATTCTCCACATAAGTCATAGAGTGAATCTGAATGTGAAGTAATTTAAAAAAAAAAAAAAAAAAGAAAACAACCTATCCCAGCAAGTGAGAAACTATGTGTTTTTTCACAGGTACATGTGAGCTGGTGATGCAGGGCTTTATGGGTAACATGGCCTGTGAGGGATTTGTTTCTCTGTATGTTTCTTGGCTCACACTGTGCTCCCTGAATGTATGACCTTGTTCAGTGTCTCGCTTACACGTGAGAAAGCCAGAGAGTACTTGGTCGTGTGGGACCTGGCCTCCAGAGCTGACGCCACTCAACTCTTTTGCCGATGTGGCGCTTCTCCCTTGGGGAAGTAAGCAGAGAGGCTTCTATTCTTTAAGCTCTGGAACATTGCAAAGACAAAGAAACAACAGGCTCTGCCGTTCCTGCCTGTGGGAGCTGCTAGCTTTCATCTGCAACATAAAACCACAGCTAATTCACATGCTTTTATTCTGGAAATGCCAATAGGGTTCTTTATGTCGGAAGTTATCCTAACAAATCAGCAAGCCATGTCACAGGAACCTAGGCAAACTGGCTTTGTAGAAAATGCTGCTGTTTAAAAAGTGGGTGCTGGCCATGATACGGAAACTATGCGTGAAACTTCATAAAAATCAATACTATTACAATATAGTAGTTATATATTTGCTCAGTTGAATTGCATAACAATGATTCTGTTCATTACAAAAAAACACACTCACTCCAGATGCAGAAAAAAATGTCCATGAATTAGTGACACATGTATACTGGTCATACACCACACTTTCAAAGGCAAGCAACTTTGTAGACTTCAATTGGTACCTCAGTCTTTAAAATTAATGGCTAGTCATGCAGTTTGATTAATTTAATGCACACTAAACACAGAATTTTTAGAGTGGGAGAAAAAGAAATTAAATTCTCTGTTTAAGTAGAAAAGTGGTAGAAAAGTTGAAGTGATATTCAGAATTGCTTGGTATATAATTTAACCAAGAAATGAATCTCAACGAAACTCTTAGCCAGCCAGGCTCTGTAACAGTTATGCTGACATCTGGTGGCAAAGTTTTGAATTTTATGTGCCCACTAAGTTATTGGCACTGATTCTGGATTGAAGCTATACTAAATTATATTATGCACAAAGCATCAAACACAGATGATTTCTATTTTAAAAAGAACAGATGGAGATTGTGTATAGATACATAGTTATTAAAAGTTCATCTTTGCAGTATTACCTTCCTGAAACCATGCAAATCTAAGTCTCTGGCTTGCTATCACATATAAACAAAACATTCGTTCAAGGCTAGACAATATAATAAAAAAGAAAACGTATTTTTTGGCATTCTATAAAAAGAGAAAAAAATTATAATGTTGCTTCCAAAGTGGTAGCTATTTGGAAAATCCAGTACAATAGTGGAGATGTAAATGAGATTTTTAATATAGAAAGTAACTATGTTAAGTAAAGTTTGTTTACTAAAACAGACAAGACCTCATGTTTAATGATATTAATTGAAAACCTACAGGAAACTAGGTTAATGTCCACCAGATACCTGTCTGCCCTTAATAGATTAGTTAACTGCCAGTGCTACCACTGTAGAAATATAAGATACCTTCGAATGATATCAAAATTGAAAGATACTATACTGTATAAAATACGGTGTGTTTGTTTAGATAGATAATGTGATCTGCTGGCTAAAGAGGAGGAGTTCAAAGATCAAGGTTACTGATTCTGTCTTCAAACACTATTTGAGTCACTTATCCTAAGTAATCAGTTGCAGAAATTCAGGAAGCATTACAATGTACTTGCAAAGTACCTTGGGATGACACTAAATACAGAAAAGGATTACATACATGTTTTGTTTAGTTAAACATGATCACTAAGCAGTTTAAGAGGAGGAGAGTAAATCTCGGAAATATTGGTTGTATTCTCATGAATTATTTACTCTATGACTATGAGCTAGTCTTTTAATTGGCAAGTTCTAATTTTGTAAACATAAGGAAAAAATTTCAACAGGTGTAAAATTTCTTTGGATGATAGTCAATATGTGACAGCTGTATATATAAAAAAAAAATAATGAGTATATGTTTAGACGGAGAATGTGACCTTTTAGCTAAGGATTTGTACTATAAACTAAGGAGAGTTCATTCCCCACCATCGACTCACTTGTAACACCTATCTTGCAGGTGCTTACATTACATTGTATATGCTTTAATATATTATACAATATATAATATAGTACCCTGCCTTCAAATTTTTTACATAGTATCTATTGCATGTGCTGCTTCTGAAATAGTTGCACCCCATGGCTTTACTCTTGTTTGATTTCTTTCAGGGCTTTATTGGCGCCATTTCTGGCTCCATAATGGGGCTCATGCTGTGCCAATGTGTACAGGGTAATTTATCAAGGACAATTTTGCTGCTGAAATTAAAATGACAGCTTGGAGTTAAAAACTCAACTCAAATGCAGAACAAAGATTCCACGGTGACTTTGTAATAGTCAGTTTATTTATAAGCATTATAATTAATACTTATTTTGGTTTTAAAAAACCAAAACTTTCTTTTTGAATCAATTTATTATAATAAAAACATGGTATTACAAATGAGTGCCAAAGTCAATGTCTGCATATAATAAAACAGGCATATCTTTTTGTAACTGATCTTCACTCTGAATATCAACCCATGAACGTCTCTAGAATGTAAAGAAACAGCACACAATGCATACATTAGGCTGTGTTTGTAGTTTCTCACTAAAAATCCTACCATCCTTCTGGAAACAAATTTTGCAGGGGGTAGTGACCTCTGACTCGAAGTTTCAGTTTATCTTCACATGAAGGTTTTTAAAACTCCCCTCCGCCCTCTTTATTTTTTCTCAACAGGGCATAGTGCTGACTAGTACCACAAAAGTGACAACATCTTGCTAAAAATATTTAAAAAATCACATGGTTTCTCAATTGGTACTATATAAAAGGCACTGGAGAGTGGCGACAAATTACATGTTTGCTGAACATGCAAGTAACAATTCTGTTGTTCTCTGTCCACTAGACACCACCACTACTACTACTACTACTACTACTACTACTACTACAAGAATGATGAAGAGAACAGTGTAGCACCAGTTCAGGAACACTATAAGCCTGCTACATTGAGTATTCAAAACACAAACAACCCTAAACAAAGTTTTAAATCATGTAATAGCACATAGAGTGGATACAGTAAGTATTCAGACTCCTTCATTTTCTGCCCACTTTATTATGTTGTACATTTAATTTTCTAAAGGTAAATTTTCTATTTCTGAAAATATGCCTTCACTTTGTCATAATGGGCAATTGAATGTAGATTGATTGGCAAAAATGACAAGTTTGTCCATTTAAAATTAAATTTTCAACACAATAAAGTGTGCAGGGACTGAAGCGGTCTGAATACTTTGTGAATTGACTGTAACTTAAAGCATTCTTTTAGCACTCTAATCCAGTTTATAAGTCTTAGTTGTATGAAAGCCCTGAATTTAAAGAGGATAAATCATTAAAATGTGGAGTGACATGAAAAGCAGTATCAGTGTAATTGGTGGAAATTGCTCAATATGTAAAGCCATACTGAACAAACATGTCAACTTAAAAACATACTCTGACCTTATGGCCTTTATTTCCAAAAAAAGAAACTGTAATTCTTGATTGTAAATGGAGTAGGTACCATTAAACAAAGCACTGGCAACAATCCTTGGATGTACTTTTTAAAATTGGATGTACATTTAACAATCACATAATGAATGCATTCTTTCAGGTTATGCAGTTTATAAAGACTATCACTTGTGTCTTAACACTTCAGGACTGGAGTTACCCATCTTTTGGTAAAGTTGAAAAATGTGCTACTGCAAAAAGAGATTATAGTCAATGTAGACTTTCAAGAAGCCTTTCTTCAGGTAATCTGCAATCTGAATAATATTACTATATATTTTTTCACACAGCAAAATTCTATAACAATAAAAGATTTTTATGGACATAACCTATTGGCTCCACCCTGTTTAAGTGAGCTGGGGACAAAGACAATGTAAAAATGAAAACTGAAATTCCTCTTATTTGACAGTTGTTACCATAGATGCAAGCATTGCCCAGTATGTACAGGACTTCCTTGGGATATCAGAATGTTTTGTCAAACAGCTTGTAGTGCATGTCTTCCCATTAGGGTGTGTGATGAATACACATAGTGAAAGGTTCAGCAGTGACCTTTATGACTTTCATCTCACTGACACTTCTCTGATCAAGAAAATACAATAGTTCTTTTCTGCTGTATTTCAAGTTAAATGATCTTCAGTTCGATTGCTGAGAATCAGATACAAAAAATGTGTATCTTATCCTAACAACAATTTGGGATAGGACTGAGTTGCAGGAGAGTGGTGCTTAGACACACCACGTATATTTTATACCATCTGAGTAAATTTATAAGCAATTGTAGTACACTGTTCATTATTTTCAATCCATAGTTTTTGGGATAATCGCTTCTTTAAGTCAACCGGTGAAGTGGAAGCTACAGTAGTAGACATATATGAGTGCCACAAACATGTGTTCTATACTTACAGGGCATTACTTAATATAAAAATGGCAAATAAGAAGTAAACAGTTATAACAGGAGAATAACTGAAGTGTCTGGACATTGTGCAAACTAGAAATCTGGATTGCTGAATAAAAATAACTAGCCAACCCGCGGCGTACCATACACCGCATAATCAGGCCAGTTTTTTAATGATTTTTAAGCACAGGGAGAAAATTAACATTTGAAAAATCGGTAATGTAATAAATCAGCAAGAAAAGTAATATTGTAACAATGCACGGAACGAACCAATACACAATCGTCCGTGACTGAATTTCTCGTTTAGTATGCACTGCCTGCTCATGTGCCCACCTCCAACTCGGCACTTGAGTCGTTGTCGTCTTTGCACAGTCCAGATGCACCTATGACTCACATAGACTTTTCACTGCTCTGTGCGGTTGTGGCTGCTTTTCTATATATAATCAACCAAGACACCCGACCACGGTAGTAGCGAGGTGGGGCTTCGTTGTTCCTTTTGCATGGTTTTTTTAATGGTGGACGTGGTCGGGTGTCGAAACCGAAAAGAATAATGAAAAGTCAACGTGGCTCAGACGTGCATGTGGACTCCTAGCACAGACGAAAGGGACTAACTGGGTGGTCGGTGAGTTTTTGCGTCCGGGCACATGGGCAGGCAGTGTGAATGCCAGGAGAGCGAGGGTGGACGCGGGCCGGTGAAAAAGGAGTGTTGGTGGGCAGGGAAACGTCTTTTGTATTCCTGCAGGAGCATCTAAGATTTCCTGGATGGTCCTGTCGCGTCCATCCTCTCACTCGAAGCATACACACTGCCTGGTCATGTGCCCGGTCGTAAGAGCAACTGACAGAGACCCGCCCACCAACTGTAAGACCATGGGAAACCCCTCAGAAACCGTTTTACACGCTGCATACAGCGATTCACATCTGCAACAAACAAACTGTTTTACACGCCGCTTACAGCGATTTACATCCGTGACAAACATGCCTGTTCTTAGATAGTCCTGCCACGTCCACCCTCGTTCTCGAAGCATACACACCGCCTGGTCATGTGCCCGCTCGCAAGAGAAACTCACGGAGACCCGCCCATCAGCTGCCTGTGTGTGTGCCTCTGTCTGTCTCTTGCGCTGCCTGTGTGTGTGCGCAGCTTTCTCTCGCGCTGCCTCTGTGTGAACCGGTCAGGCACAGAGAAGGTCAGCTGCTGAGAGAGCGTCTCGACTGTTGCAGGGCCTGCATTGGTGAAGCAGGTGAGACGGTAATGAAACAGAGGCACAGGGCTTATTGGTTTTTAAAGACTGCTTCCTTCATTGTGTTTTAACCTCAGTTTTAAAGGATTGTTTTAAGGATCCCATGGGATACCCCTCGCAAACTGTTTTACATGCTGCATATAGCGATTCACTTCCGCGAGAAACATGCTTCTATGAACAGTCAACGTGGCTCAGAGGTGCATGTGGACTCTACAACAGACGAACATAAATGACACCGTTTTTCCTGTGTCATCGCGTCCGAGTTGGTGGGCGTGGTTCTGCGAGTTGTCGTCATATCCAATGGTCTTAGAGTTGGTGGCCGTGGCTCCTTCCTGCGTGCGCCTTGGGCGTCTTACTTGTCGGCGGCTTAGTGGATCCACGCCCCTTCCAGCGTGCTTTCCATGGGTTTCTTGCCTTTCCATGAGTGTCTTGCCTTTGTGAATTATATATATAGATTATAAAATGAGATTGCTACAGTTGCTAAATGGCAGATTAAATAGTTTACCTGAACTTCACTAAAATAGGAGGAAGGGGGCAGTAGACCTAAATTTGACATTGGTTAGAGCAGGGTGTGGCTGCAAGTTTTCATTCTAACTTTTTTCTTAATTAGTGACCAGTTTTTGCTGCTAATTAACTATGTCCCTTTATTTAATTGACTTTTTTTGAGACTCTGACTGCTGAATTGATTCTTTTTTCCTTAAACATAAATCCGCTCACTAATTAAGAAAAGGGTTAGAATGAAAACCTGCAGCCACAGTAGCTCTACAGAACTGGAGTTGGAGACCACTGGGTTAGAATAAGTGGAAAAATACTTAGGGCCCCATAAATTTACTGGCACTGATATTTAAAATTGAATCTGAAACTGATAATCATAAATATTCATGGAAGGTAACTGCAACACCCATAAAAATGCCTAAAAAAAAGAATTAAGGAAAACATATTTTCAGATTTGTATTGTGCAACATCTGAAAATGTCTCAAACTCACTTCACTATTATTTGTAAATAAAAAAAGATAAACTCTATTATTTCATTTTGCATTTCATCCTAATTTCTGTTGGCTTTGTGCAGCTTAATATCACATAATATATCTTAATAAATTTCCATCCAACATTTTTTTTTACCTGGTCAGTTCATTGCAGCCTTGTAAAGTGCTAAATAACTGAAATAGTACATACATAGCCTGCATATATTTTCAAACCTGTTTAATTGTACTGCCTGACACCCTGTAAAATTTTGCATTTTAACAAAAAATATATTTAAAACACAATAAAAACCAGGCCTCTATGCATATATGTCTTATTCATCCAAACTGTTTTCATAATTAATGATAATCTTAAAATCACTTTTGTGTTGTTATTTATGAATTTTAAGCCATGTTTAATAATGTGTCATTTTTCACATTATTACAGTTTTAGCAAAACACATTAATGCCTCATTTGGTCCCAGGTTGAGAGAATGTGCACTGTTAGATATATGATGCATAATGTATCTAATTTACATATATTTTGTTGGGACAGCAGTAAACCTATATTGCATATCATTCATTCTGAATTGCTCTATCACATCTATATACTGTATATATTTCGTAAAATTTATTTTGTAAAAAAAAACCCTACAAATGCTACTTGCTGTTTTGACACACTAATAAATTATTTGGTTCAAAATTAATTTTCTCATTATTTAATAAATAATATTTGTCTTTAGAGAAAAAGATGCTTATAATATAGCCGTTAACCGTTCAAGAAATTAAACAAAAGTAGGACGTCACCGGTGACCTCCGACCGCTTGCGTTACAGCCATAAGTACGTTTCCCTTATCACGTGGGGGTGGCACGCACCGCGCAATCCGCAGCTGTAGTATTATGGCGTTGGCCGGGGTGCTGTTTTTTCGAAGTGCTGAAAGTGTTTTCGCTCGTTGTAACAGGTGTGCGCAGAGGACGCCCGCTTTTTACAGATCTTTTCAGCCTTTTATAACAGTCCGGCGGTTTATTGTCGAAGCACCACAGCATAGTACTCATTTTGGTTTTGAGAGCGTCTCTGAGGAGGAGAAGACTGAAAAAGGTCGGTATTCATCAGACAGCGCCCTCAAGTGTATAAAGAAATAGTGCTGGACGGGCTGCCTACCTGTAGAGTTGGAAAGAATTATTGTTTGGACAGATAATATTCTGAACCGCTTGTAGCTTTGTTATTCAAAGACTCATTTGCAAAATCTGTGTGGCGGAAATGTGTTTATAAAGAGTGGATGCTGTCGCGATTTTGAAATGGTGCCTGTCAATGGCAAGAGTACCTCATACGTTTTTGCTAAGATTTTAAGAAATATTTTTTGAATGTTGATTGATAAAAAGCGCACACGCTATTATTTTACCAGCGATGTAAGAGAGACTTATTTTTTACTTTTTAGAACACTTTTTAAGTTAATATGTGTGGTTTAAAAAAAAAATTATATATATATATATTTTGAAGTTTGGTTCTATAATGGTGATCACGTAGCGAGTGCCTAGAAAGCACAGAATCTGGTAAAAATGTCAATGCTTAAAGTGAGCAACACTGGAGTACAACTTCGCTTATTTGTTCATCAGTGTTCTTATATGCTTATCCTGTTTAGGGGTACGGATCCTGGTGACAGCACTAGCCACAGGGTAGTAATCATCCCTAGATGGCTTACATACCTACCACATTTACACATGCAGGGGATAATTGGGAGTTGTTAATTAGCTTAACTTGCATGTCTTTGGAATGTGGGTGTAAGTGCTAAGAGCAAGTGTGAAAGATAGATTTTGAAACTGCAAGACAGCCGTGTTATCCACTATGCTTCACAACTTCGTTTTTTATTTTATAAATGTACTTTACATTAAATAAGAGCAAATCCTTGTCAAGTAAGTCCAGTATGACTGTTTCATCTTCAGGCACAAATTGCGTCAATAATTAAAATTAACTAATGAAATGAACAAATGTTTTTGGGTCGTTTTTGAATTGATTCAATAAAGCTGCAGAAGTTGACACAAAATGATTTTGCAGTGAAGCCTGTGAGAGGTTATTTCTAGTTAGACTGGTATGTGGTTCTCCAATCTGAAGTTTCAGACTGTAAAGCTTGCCACTAAGGTTCTTAAATAGTTGTTAACCGTAAATGGTATGTGACAAAAAAATTCCAAAATAACCCAAATTGTCCGAATGGTATGAACAAATCCCTCAAGAGTCAAAATAAGTAATTACTTTATACCATATGGAATACATATGAAAGTGAAATGTCACTGTAAATGGCAGATACCATTTAGACAATTTTGGTATTTTTGGCCCATATTACTCTCTAAGCTACTGTCTCAACCTGTCCCACCTCTGGATGGTTAAAGTGAGCACCTTGGCTCCTTGGGATTAGAGTGCTTGGCTCATCTTTTCATCTTGTTCACCAGCATCATGCCATCATTTTTATCAAATTATAAAGTTGGCCATGCAAGAATGGTAGTGACATTGATTGAACAAAGGCAACATAAAATAAGGGCCAGGTGACTTTTTACACCAATTCAGCCTTTCTTGAAAGTTTAGATACATTGCTCAGTATAGCAGCTTAACATTATGAGAGAAGCATAGTAAATGAGTTGCAGATTTTTCCTTTTTGGGTTAATATTTTTTACATATTCATGTAGAAATTGGTACTATTGCCCTGTCTGCAATATTATTGTTATCTTGCCATTCCAGTTTCTTCCTAAAGAAAAGTATTTGAAAGTTAGTTAAAGGAGTTGTGGCAGCAGTACATGAAAAGAGAATTAAAGTAGCACAGTTTAATAAAACGCATACCAACATGCAATACCAAAGTTGTTACAAGATTGTGCATACAGTAATGCAGTTTATAAAATGAAAATTATAAAAGTCACCCGACAGGTATCAAATATGGTTTGCTTTTAGCTGTTCAAAATATGTATCATTCTGTTTTTTGACCCATCTGCCCCAAGCTTATACTTGGTAGGTGAGCCTGCCCAAACACTGAAGAGAGAATTTATTGTTGTTCTAGTGTGCTTGGAATTTTTTATTTGGATGAGATTTTGCTTAGATCTCCACAGGAGTAACCAAAACAGGCACGAATGAGTAGTAACCAGCTGGCAAGATAAATATAGTGCGGTTTAATCAATGAAACAGTTTAATTTTTCTGTACTATTTTGCACAGCGATTCTAACAGATTTGTTTATAATGTAATATCAGAATGGAACTTGAAAATATAATATATATATATATATATATATATATATATATATATATATACACACTTTCACTTTTTTACAGTTTTTTGAGAGAGATTCAAATTAAAACTTCAGAAATGTTAAACATCAAAACTGCAAAATTGTCTGATATGTAACATTTTGATAATGATTAAGAATGTGTTTTAAAAAAGTTAAACTATCAAGCTAAAAAGTGCTTCTTAAGCAAAACTTTTTTTCCCAGATAGCACAGGGATTCTTTTTACCCCAAAGGTGTAATTCCTTCCCAGTTTAAACTGTTTCTCTCCATATTAGTTCAGGTGAAAAAAATGTGAAAATCTCAGCAACCACTTCATCTAGATGGTAACTGCTTGGCTTATAAAGCTAAAATGAAAATCTGTGAAATGCATAACATTTTTAACTTTAATGTTTCCTTGATTAAGAGGAATTTTATTGTATTTTTGGCCCTGTTAATGAAATTGACGGAAGTGGCAATTCCTTCAACTAATCAAATATATGTAAAATGGCCTTACATTTGTTAATTAGTCATGAGGTAAAAACAACAAAAACTATTTAGTATTTATGACAGAATTTAATATGTGACGCATCTGAAAAAAAATGTAGACAAATTAATAAAAATGATACAACATAATAAACCTTTATTTATTTTGACAAAGAGCACGTTGTAAGACAATTAGTAAATGTAGTGTGGGTGACCAGAAAATTGCAAATAGTTAAAGCAGGTCAACATACATCAATGATTAATTAACAGAGTAGTTTAGAAACAAGTTTTTAATTTGGTTATCTGAGTGAATGTTTGTTTGGGAACCAATTAATTAAAGCCAACTTTAAAATATCTTGAATGTAAAAGTAGTCTCATTTTTTGAAACTAAAGTTTTATGTTTATGTTCAGTTTATAAGGTTTTTGCAAACGTAGCCGAGAAGTATGATGTGATGAATGATGCAATGAGCCTCGGCATCCACAGGCTGTGGAAGGATGCCCTCTTACACAAGATGAATCCTACACCAGGAACATTGCTGCTGGATGTCGCTGGTGGAACAGGTGATATTCTGTCCATCTTTCTGACTTTAATTAATAACATTTACAGTGTTTTCCAAAGGCTTTTAAAAACATCTATGTAATGAGTAGTATAGATTAAAGTTAATGTAAAATATGCACTTAAGCAACATTTGTGAATTTTATTATAGGGGACATATCTTTTCGTTTTCTGGAATATGTTCGCTTCCAGCTTAAACAACGGACAAAACAAGATGTCAGATCTCAGCAGACACCTTCTTGGAGTGCAATAGCAGAAAGCTATTCAGCAGGCCACCAGAATTCCAACACTGTGTCACAGGCAATAGTCTGTGACATTAATAAAGCGATGTTGAGAGTTGGGAAGCAGCGAGCAGCTGAACAAGGCTATAGCACAGGTGAAATATTACAATGTATAAATAAAAAAAAATCCAGTTCTTTGTAACTCATTTTAATTCTTTCTAAATTCCAGATACCCAAATTAAACTGAACTTTTTAAAATATATACAATTTTACTTGTTTAAAATGAACTCTTCAGCTGAGAATGTGAAAAGCAATTATCTCTAATCTTATCATTGTCCCACCATTGGTGAGCTAATAAAGAAAAGATGATGGCTGAGCATTCACAGTGGAAATAACCCAATTAAGGATCCAGTTATGAAATGTTAGGAGTCTAGAAAGAAAAAATGAAAGGATAGGTGCCTAGGCTATCAGAATCCTAAATATGAAGCTATACATATTCATGACATTTATATTTCTTGTTAATTGCAAATGTGTTACTGTATTATTGTCTTATGTATTTCATATTTCCCTAAAATATTTTTTATGTGTAGGCTGAAACAAAATTTTCCCAGTATCACTGTCTTAAAGTGTTTTAGTTCACAGTGTCACATGACTCAGAAAGCTAGATGCAGCAATTAAAATCCTTTAGTATTGAATTCATAATGTAATATCCTACAGGTCTTTCCTGGGTTGTCGGTAATGCAGAGGAACTGCCATTTGGTGACAATATGTTTGATGTGTATACGATTGCCTTTGGAATCCGTAATGTTACTCGTATTGATCTGGTAAGTGACTAAAAGAATTCAGGCTAGAGTTTTTAAGTATTCTGGCACACTATTTAAAATCCTTGTTGAAGAAATGAAGTCCTGTATGTACTAGAGCAACCTCTTAATTTGTCCATGCATATTTAGTCAACTGGTTCACATTTTTTTTTTTTTTTTTTTTGAATGAATAGTTCCGCTATTGTTACTTTAGTGAAGAAACTGTCAAATCTATTTTGGGGGAAAAAAAAACCACTTTGACCAAAGCCATGATTGATAACTTTCATATTGTGGTTCAGCATTTTTTGAGTACCTAGTTTATTAAGTTATTGTTACACAAGTAAAAAGCACACAATATCTGCAGGTCAACAAAGAACAAACACAAGTCACTCCATTTATAGATAGAAATTTTGATCAGTAAACATTTCCCTCCAAACTCTGCATTAATTTGTAGCCAAACCTTAGAAGTAAGTTATACAGTTGTGTGCAAAGGTTTGTTTTCTTTTTCTCTATAGTAGAGGGGTTAACACCACCTCTGGTGGGAACAGACTTAAATATGACACATTTCTGCAAATTACAATGACCAGTTCCTTTTATTTGGTGAACACAACACTAGAAAAAGAACCTGAAATGTGGCATGTGCAAATGTTTTGGCACCCTTTCGGTCAGCACTTAGTAATACTCGTTGGCGTCCATATTTTTCTTGTAGTCCCTTAGCAGTCTTTCTTTTATTTCCCCCATTCTTCCTTGCAAATTGCTTTTGGTTCAGAAAGATTAGGTTGCCTTCCATGCACTGAATGTTTGACGTCTATTCATATATTTTTTCAGTAATGTTTACATCTGATTCTATAGAGCCTGTTCTTGAAACTTGTTCTTTTCTATTTAAAAAAGTAATCAAGTTGATTTGAGGTATGTTTTGTATCATTGTCTTGTTTTAGTGTCCACCTTCTTTCCAGTTTCATCAGTGATTGAGGATAATTAGCTTCCAGGATTTTGAGATATTCAGTAGAATATGAAATTTCCTCTAGCCATAAATATTACCTGAATCATTAACTGCTGAACAACTCCAAAACACAACAGATGTTATGCCAAAGTGTTATTTTCTTCAAAGGCTTCTCTTTTTTTTTCTACCTATGTACCTTGTTGTAAACATCTATAGGATGATTTACTAATTGTTTGTGGTCGATCGTATATATACCTATATAAGCTTAGAAATCTCTTTCTAGTCAGTGTGGTTAAACTACAATGGGGAAACCACTTGTTGCTTTTCCAGTAGGTCAATTGAATAAATACATATACACCAAATCCCTTGCATAGTGACTTAAGAACATCAACAAGAAATCAATAACACTAATCAAAATTACTTCAGAATTTGAGAGAAGTTGTACCCCTACATGAAGTACTTTCATTTTCAAACCAAGTAGACTCAATACATTAAATGTTGCATATATTTAATTTCTTTAGGCAGTCTATTTGTATGTTACACAATGTCTTTTATGGTGGACCCTGTATTTTATTCTACATTTTCTGTAACCAGATTTAAAATCACATTATTCAAAGGAGCAGAATATCAGAAGGATACAATTAAGACAGAAGAAGAAAATACCTGGCTTTTAAGGTTTAATTGTTCTAGCATATGTAGTATCTGCTACTTTAACTGACAATTATAGATTAATTTATGTAATGGGTGTACCCTGATACTTGAATATAATTGCATTCTTATGGTAAAAGAATATCGCCAGTAATGCCTTGGTAAAAACTCTTTATTTAAGTAGTATCATTTGTACCCAGTAATATGATGTCAGCAGGTTAGTTGGGGAAAAGGACAAATGTTATCTGACATTATCACCAATATCACAGAAGAGACTTTTAACCCTGAACAATGGCAGAAGTAAAGTGAATTGCGTTTAGATTAATAAATTAATTAAAATGACATTGTATAGTGCAGCCTGTTGTAAGGACTGAATGTTCTGGGGTTTGTCAGTAGTAGCTTGATATGCTTGAACAAGAAAGGATGAAGGTGGGCTTTACTTGTTTTGGTTTTGCAGACTAATAATGAACTGCAAATTTAAAAAAATAGATGGATACTGACAAAAATGTGTATTGAAATCAAAAAGTGTATATTTCCGTTTTTATCACCATTCTTAATTCAAGCTGTACTGAGTGCAGATTTAATTCTATTTTAGGCTCTTCAGGAAGCTCACAGAGTGCTGAAGCTGGGTGGCCGTTTCTTATGCCTGGAGTTTAGTCAAGTTACCAATCCAATGCTGGCCAGGTCTGAAAAGTTCAGTGTTTATACCCACAGGAATACAATTTAATTTCAAGAATGTTGAGTAGTGCAAACTAAAGCAAGGATGTTTTAATGGGGAAATTTTTGCAATGCATTTACTTTTTTTTTTGCTTTCTTTGTAGGCTATATGATGCCTATAGCTTTCAAATAATTCCAGTTCTTGGAGAGGTGATTGCTGGGGACTGGAAGTCCTATCAGTATTTGGTTGAGAGTATCCGTTGCTTCCCAGATCAGGTAAGATACCCTACAATGCATTACAAACTGCTAATATTACAGGCTGCAAATGCAAGTAGAGAAAGATGTAAAAAAAATGTAAAAGCATTCCGTGTACTGGACATGTTAAATCTGAATTAACATGATGTGGATGCAGTGAGTGGGTATCTTATATATAGTGCTTCTTAAAAGTGTGTGTATCCCTATTGTTACTTTTGTGTGGTGAAGTCCTTATTTAATTAGTACTAGTTCTTGCTTGTGTAATGAAAATGATTCATATCAGCAAGTTGTATGTATTATTTGTGTGAAGTGAATTGGGGGTGAAAAAAATATATAAATAAAAAATTGGTTCTCTTGCTTAAGCAGCCACACAGTTCATTAGCTCAGCCTGTAAGAAAAGAATAACAAGTTGCTAAACTAACTAAAGAACCAGTGTTCAGGATAAAGTTGGAGATGTAAGTAACCTGGCTGGTCCGTCACACCCCCATCCCCCCCCAAATATAGAAAGGTTGGGAGCATGCACTGATACAGGGTTTTGCCACACCCACCACATGATGAACCATCCGGATTGGGAACCGAGTGCTGCCGTGCAATGGGTGACACCTCAGCACCACACTAGAACAGTGTCAGGTTTTTTGGAGTGCCAATCCTTCCAACTCCCAAGTTTTTCCTGCAAGTTGTAGGGCCTGCTTACAGGGCTGCATGCAGATTAACATCATACCCAGCACAAAACAATTGTAGGATAATGACCTTTCTCAAGGGCCCAATGGAGTAGAGTCACTTCTGGTGTTTATGGGATTTGAACCGTGAACCTTCCAATTGCCTGTGTAGATCCCTAGTCTCGGAGCCACCAGAGTTTAATACTCTATGCCACGATATGACAAAACCTCATATGATGTCTGTAAGAGTGTTATGCACAATAATCTGCTTGGATCATGTCTCTCTATTATAACAGAAAATCCTGGGAGGTAGACTAGGGTGAGGAGATGCGATCTTCTTGGAAGACAATTTGACGTCCCGCACGAGACACTTTAACATCACACAAAAACAATTTGACGTCCCGCGAGACAAGTCAGTGAGACATTTAAAACGTTGTGAAGGTGGAACTGAATGCACGCTAAGGAGATGCGGACAAATCAGCTGCTGGCTGTCTGCTAGCTGCTGCCGTGCTACGCGAACTGCATGTTGTGCTGCGCGTCAATCATTTAAAAACATGTACAGCAGCTGTCCTTTAAGCCAGCTGCTGCTGCCGTGCTGCGTGATGTGCATGTTGCGCTGCACATCGATCATTTAAAAGCCTGTACAGCAGCTGTCCTTTTGTCTCATTTCCTTGTCTCGTGGGATGTTGAAAATGTCTCCAAGAAGTTTTTTGTAAGTAGGGAGTGACGTGCAAGAAGTCTTGCTGGACTTCGAAGTGTCTCGCTGAGACGATCACGTCTTGACCCATGATGTTTTTATATAATAGACTACGGGGCTTTGCCTCCTGCTCGCTTCACTCTCAAACCCCCGTGTTTGGTTTTCCGGATACACACTTTTAAGATTTTTTTTTTCTTTGAATTGTTGCTATTTCATTAGTTTCACTTTTATTTCAGAACTTCTGTAAAAACAATATTTGTAATCTTTCGAGTCCTAATATGCTGAATCTTTTAATCTTTTTTTTTTTTTTTTTTTGCCTTTTGAATTCCACTGCTTTCATAATCTCTAACCTGTTCTGCATGTGTATAGCGCCAACGTTTGTGAACGTCTTTGAAGTTCTACTCTCTTTCTTTTAATTCTGAGCCCGATTGGACTTGCTTTTTTTTTTTTTTTTTTTTCCTTCTACAATTCCACTTGCTCCAGGCTGATAATTACTTTCCTTATTTTCTGAATTTGCACCTAGATTATTATTTTTCTTTTTTTCTCTTCAACGCTTTTGAGTCTCTTTTCTCCGTGCTGCTTTCTTCTTCACTTAGTCGTCTACGTTTAATCTATAATGTATTCTCCTTATATGCTTTATATGCGAATGAGAGCCCTGGATCTGTGTGTGCTCAAAGCCTTTGCACGACTGAGTGTTTTGCTACCCGTGATCTTATTTGATATTGGTTGAAAGTAGGGCGTGTCTTGCAAGAATCTCATGTTCTATGTCCTCGCGAGACATTCCTGGGTCAATCTCTTGGCACAAAGTCTCATGTTTAAGGTCACCGCGAGACGCTTCATAGCTAATCTCTTTCGTCTCGCAGGTCTTTTAAGTGTCTTTCGTGATCTTCACGTGAAGATCACGTCTCGTCTCCCTAGTGTTTCTCGCCAGGAATTTTTTTTTTTATAATAGAGAAATGTGTGTGTGTATATATATATGTATATATGTGTGTATATATACAGTGCATCTGGAAAGTATTCACAGCGCATCACTTTTTCCCACATTTTGTTATGTTACAGCCTTATTCCAAAATGGATTAAATTCATTTTTTTCCTCAGAATTCTACACACAACACCCCATAATGACAACATGAAAAAAGTTTACTTTAAGTTTTTGCAAATTAATTAAAAATAAAAAAACTGAGAAATCACCTGTACATACAGTAAGTATTCACAGCCTTTGCTCAATACTTTGTCGATGCACCTTTGGCAGCAATTACAGCCTCAAGTCTTTTTGAATATGATGTCACAAGCTTGGCACACCTATCCTTGTCCAGTTTCGCCCATTCCTCTTTGCAGCACCTCTCAAGCTCCATCAGGTTGGATGGGAAGTGTCGGTGCGCAGCCATTTTAAGATCTCTCCAGAGATGTTCAGTCGGATTCAAGTCTGGGCTCTGGCTGGGCCACTCAAGGACATTCACAGAGTTGTCCTGAAGCCACTCCTTTGATATCTTGGCTATGTGCTTAGGGTCTTTGTCCTGCTGAAAGATGAACCGTCGCCCCAGTCTGAGGTCAAGAGCGCTCTGGAGCAGGTTTTCATCCAGGATGTCTCTGTACATTGCTGCAGTCATTTTTCCCTTTATCCTGACTAGTCTCCCATTTCCTGCCACTGAAAAACATCCCCACAGCATGATGCTGCCACCACCATTCTTCACTGTAGGGATGGTATTGGCCTGGTGATGAGCGGTGCCTGGTTTCCTCCAAACGTGATGCCTGGCATTCACACCGTCTTTCTGGAAGGTTCTCCTCTTTCCTCCCTGACTAAGGCCCTTCTCCCCCGATCTCTCAGTTTAGATGGCTAGCCAGCTCTAGGAAGAGTCCTGGTGGTTTCAAACTTCTTCCACTTACAGATGATGGAGGCCACTGTGCTCATTGGAACCTTCAAGGCAGCAGAAATTTTTCTGTATCCTTCCCCAGATTTGTGCCTCGAGACAATCCTGTCTCGGAGGTCTACAGACAATTCCTTTGACTTCATGCTTGGTTTGTGCTCTGACATGAACTGTCAACTGTGGGACCTTATATAGACAGGTGTGTGCCTTTCCAAATCATGTCCAATCAAATGAATTTACCACAGGTGGACTCCAATTAAGCTGCAGAAACATCTCGAGGATGATCAGGGGACACAGGATGCACCTAAGCTCAATACTGAGCATCATGGCAAAGGCTGTGAATACTTGGGTACATGTGCTTTCTCAATTTTTTTATTTTTAATAAATTTGCAAAAATCTCAAGTAAACTTTTTTCACGTTATTATGGGGTGTTGTGTGTAGAATTCTGAAGAAAAAATTAATTTAATCAATTTTGGAATAAGGCTGTAACATAACAAAATGTGGAAAAAGTGATGGGCTGTGAATACTTTCTGGATGCACTATATATATATATATATATATATAAAATATTAAAAGTAGCTTGCAAGCCAAAAAAGTGTGGGCACCCCGATCTAGTGTCACCACTGCAGGTAGCTATTGACTATATGAGAGTATGAGAGGTTCTTGTTTTGAGTGACCTGAAGTGTGGGGATTTATTATACTGCCTGCCTGATCTATGATGTACATACAGATAGTTCCTGTGTAGGGTGCATTTTCAGATCTGGAATCCATCTCATTGCAGTTTGTACTTTGAGCAGTTGCACTACAAATCCAAACCACTGTGGATATTTTCAGTAATGATGTACAAGCTCAATTTGAAGTAAATCTTTTTAAAATCACTGCTGAGCTGTTAAAGCAATATTGTCCCTCTTGTACATACTATTTGTACTAGTAAGCCTGTGAGTGTTAAAATGATTCCTCTCCATTGACTGTGATACCATTTACATCATTAGATTTAAAGGGATGTCTCCTAAAATCCACAGTCATTTCAGCAGTTTTTATAGCTTTCAGATCTGCTTTGTTTAGGGACGATCAACTGATCCATCTTAAACAGAAATGATACCAGGCTTATCAGAGGGGTGTCGATACCCAATGATTTGCATCATTAATGCCTGAATGCTAAAGTTTGATTCAAATCCAGTCCACATCAACAGTATCTGCTTTGCTAGTTTGCTTTCCTATATTTGTGCAAAAGAGAGCACAATTTCTAATTATTCCTTCCTTTGCATTGACTATCAACTAGTCTTACAATGTAATTTTAAGATCAGTTATTTTTTATGTTATTCCAGTCTGCACCTATACACGTTTTGTATAAAGTTTCAAATTCTCATTTCTGCACCGTGTAAGAAAGCTTCTGGTTTTGAATTTTTTAAAGGCTGCTTAGTCTAATGGAGGAAGAAATGAGCAATGGAATTTAATATTTTTAAGCAGGGAAACAGAAAATATTTTAAGTTGTTTTCTCCCCTTTTATATTCCAGGAGGAGTTCAAGGCTATGATTGAAGATGCAGGGTTTTTTAAGGTCCAGTATACCAGTTTAACAGGAGGTGTGGTGTCTATTCATTCAGGATTTAAGTTGTGAGTTTAGGTAGCAGAATGCTGGAAAAGAAGGCTTTGCCGGATGAAAGAACCTGCAGTCTTTACGGTCCCTCAACCTTTGACCTGGTTGGTAGAATGCAGGTTGATAACAATACAAATCCACTGTGCAACATGACTATACAGGTTTGGACTGATGTTTGTGTCTGCAAGCGGGCATGTGAAGTATTTCAACTGGTACATGAGAATCAGTATGTTTGCACAAGAAACAAAGCGGACTGGTTTTTGATTTGGAAGGTTTTGTGAGTAGAAGGTCAAGGGCTCTTCAAAAAATGGTATTTTTAATAAATTGACAAAGTCACTCTTAATGACCTGCACCTTTTTTTTTCACCTGATAATTCATATGCAACATCATCACTGTATAAGTGGATACATTAGCTAGTTTTGACTCTCGTTGAGGCAACTGCTTATTTTAGGATTTGGAATGGTTTGTTGGTAGACTGAAACATTTCTATATCTTCATTTGTTGTGATTATTGAATTAATTATTTTTCAAAGATGAAACAGTGGATAAGAACAGATTGGCATATCTGGCAAGTGAGATGCATCCATTCCTAGTTTGTAAAGGTAAAATAATTCCACAATTACAAGTTTGCATTCTTGCACAAAATGCTCATCACTGAGGAGGCACACAAGTTTGTTCTGGTTAAATTGTATCATGGTATTAACTATGGTTAATATTACTCATGTTATAATGGTAGTTCATCCCAATTTAACAAACAGTAAATGGAGTAATGAAAGTTCATTTAGCAAGTTCAAGGCACATTTTTTCAATAAAAAGCATAATTTATCCAAGATTTTACTTTCCTCTTTCAAAGAAAGTAACCATGGAGATGTTCTCCATACCACCCAACTTTGGCTTAATTGATAATTTATTTACTACAACTAAAATTGACAAAATTTTTTTTTGAATTGAGACAATAGCATAATGAAAATTCTGCATACAGACTATAGTTAATGGCATTTTTCATTCATTTCATGTGGTGGTTTCAGTTTCCTCGACATTTACAACACTTTTTCAACTACATCAACAAATTTTCCACTTGGTACAGCTGTGTTCCAGGTTTCAGAATGGTATGAATAGTTTTTCCCTTTTCATATTTGATCAATCTGATAAAATGTCATTAACTATATTGCCAGCAATAGCATTGATAATTTTTGCAGCATTCATTAGTGACTGGCCTTCAAAAGTGCTGTCTCATAATTGTATCATGCTATACATTGTACTAATGTGGTATAATTATCTTTCACTGTAATAGGGCTAATATGAGCCTATAGAATTATTTCATAACCATTCTTCCATGTGGTCCATTATTATCCCAAGAAGTATGATCAGAGATGCCATTCAGATTATATATCATATTCTGATTCCACCTAACCCACCACGAGGACAAGTTTGGAATTGCCAATTAATAAACCTCCTGTCTTCTGGAATGTAGGACAGCCAGAATACCCCTAGGAAAAAAAACTTGATTCAGGGAGAATGCATTAACGCCATATAGTTATTTGCCCATTGACTTCTGTTTTAAATTTCCTAGATGGAACATTGGTCTAAAGACTACATCCACCCTTGCCTCAAACAATGGCAATTTAGAGTTAACAGACAATATCTCTAGTTTTTAAGTTAGTTAACTGTGTCCATTGCCAAAATTTAGTTGTAATTTTATGTACATTTAGTTGCCTAATTAAAGATAATAATCTACTCCCAATGTTTCTCACTTTACCACCATTTACTGTAGTTTTTTTCATTGCTGCACCACTTTTTAAAATTTGCCGCCTTCATGCTCAAGAGTGCTCAGATTTGGAATACTCACTTAGGCATTGGCCTTCTATCTGAAAACGCAGAATATTTATGACCCCTTTGTATAAACACACATAGACAGGACAACACACTTCAGTATATTAAAATGGGATAGAACATTTTTGTGCCAAAATATGGAGGCCAGAATTAAATCAAATAATATTAAATCAACTAACCAAAATAAAACCTTACATCACTAAAGTGCACGTCTGTTTATCTCGAGTCTTTATCAGCAGGAGATTAAATTTTTTTTTTTTAAATAAAAAATGGTTTTATTAAAGTGTCCTCTGATTTGATCTGCTTTGCATAATAGAAAATTCATGAAAATAAATACATGTAACAAGTCTGCATCTCCTAACAGTACTAAACAAAGACTGGAAGCAGCAATATATGGGTCCCTGAACCTTGAAAGAAATAAACTTTATACACCCAAAAAAAAAGTCAAAAATGAGCCTGTCCCTTTCTGCAGTCATAAATCTAGGTGGGGTAAGCAGTTGTTGTAGAATTGAAAAAACAGGCATCTCCAGTCTCTTTCTATCCAGACTTAAACAGCAGGATGGCCACTTGTCCAAGGTAGAAGTAAATGAAGTGTTTAGTTTCATGAGTCACATAGCTTCCAAAATTTCTTCCCACGATGCAATGCCATGTGGGGTTATATTTTTTGTCAAATTCCTGCAAGAAAAAGAGAATTCAAATCTGTCACATTTTATTCACATACAATACTTCCAAGTCTTGTGAAGAGAAACAGCTAAATTCAATATATTTATGTGCAGAAGAAAATAAACCAGATAACCTTAATACATCACTGCTAAATATATACCAACTGTTAAAAGATAATTGAAATGTTTGTGACAATGTTTCCCAAAAGTACATTACCTTTACTAAAAAAAAGATCAGTTTTTTCCATAAATTTGACTTAAAATAAATTCTTGCATAAAGCTACTAAAACAAGTAGTGTACTTCAATTGATCTTTAAAATACTGATTGTTAAGTGATACCATCCATCCATCAAGATTATATTCCAGGAATCCGTCCAGGGGTCAAATTCCCAATTTACTGTTTTGGTTATCCCAAAAAATACACGACCTATTAAGGACGTTACTTGCTTGATATGACAACCATGTACCTTGGCAGTAGAACATCTGGTAGAAATGTCAAGAGTAATGAGAAAATGACACAGTTCTATTTCGGTTCTAAACAGTGACTGTGTTATTTTAAGGTAAAGCAAAACTGTAGTATATTTACTCACCTTTTTGATGTAGGCTGCAATATCTTTCTCAATGTTGTATTTCTCCAGTGCTTGGGTGGCGCACTCTACAGCATCTTGCTGCATCTCTTCTGACATGTCGGCATTCTTAATGACTGCTTTTCTGTCAGACATGGTCTCCTGTTGGAATCATGGGTTTATTAGATTGGGCTTACTTAATCAAAACCCCGAAAACCCATAAATACCGTTACAAACGTGACGTCACGTTGTGAGAATTTTTCGCCATGACGTCAGCAGACCACGCGCCACACTAGTAGTAACTGTAGAAACTTCTAGAGTCACCCATAAAATTTCCCGGCAGTAGGCGAGATTCCCAAAAGGCGCTCCAATCAAAATCCCGATCGCATTTATATACGAAAAGTCAAAATTAGCCGTTTGGAATGCACCACGATCAAAATGGTTACAATCTCTTATCAGCCTGGCCTCTAATATTACCAGAATAAATCACATAAACAGAAGAAAGAAGTTTAACAGTTATATAATGATAATCGCTTTGATCTTTCTTTCTAATTATGTTAGCCATATACTTAAGTAAAAAAAAAACTAGATTCAGTCATCAGCGTTCACCAATGCTCCATTGCTGTAAAAATATTTATTTCCTAAACGGATAGGTAATTGAATTCAAATACAACATTTAAAATTAACTTACATTACCACGTTCATATTCTAGATAATAAACAAATGCTGCAATTAAATAAAATCAGTAATGCGTGCAAAAATTTAATAACGGCGTCACAGTTACCTGCTGTAGTGTTTACGCTTTCGAGTAAATGAACACGCTCGCGTTTCGATCAACTTCTGAGTCTGGCGCTGCATGTTTGCTAGTGGGCTACCTTCAGCTGTTGGTTCCTGCCCACTGTGTTCCCTGATTGGTAAGAGAGTAGGCAATGATTCCTTTCAATTGGATAGCATATCTTTCCTCCCTTGGTTTTTAGAGTTGCATTTTATTTCCAACCAGCATGCACCGCGACATGCACGGCGTCTCTCTCCATGGAAATGACTTGAACGCCGTTGTAGATTGGATGTTTAAGCATACGTTTCCAAGACACGGCGTGGTTGACGCTGCAGAGTTCAAATTCTAGGGCAACAGACACGTGTGTTAACACGCGCAGAGCAGGAAAAATGCCTTTCTTGTATTGTAGCCGCAACGAATGTAATAAGTACGCCTACTCTTGATTTGAAGTTCTGAATGGTATTATTATTTAATAATAGTTTTAATGTAGTATGGTGTTGTATCGTGTTAGCCATAATGGGTGCAATGAGAAGTCATGCAAAATGACACATTTTATTGGCTAAGTGAACAGATTACAACATGCAAGCTTTCGAGGCAGCTTATGAATTTGGTTTGACTGAAAACCTAGGTTTTAGGAACAACAAAACAGCATCAGAAATGACCATGTATGGTGTTGGTAACTCTTCTGGAGAGTTGAAGCAATAGTTCTGTCAAGACATCCAGTTTTTAAACTTGTTTTATTTCACGATGTTGAGGAACAAAATCCTACCTTTTAAGATTTGTTCAACCCTAGTAAATATATCATTGGAGAGTAACATGCTTAGTTACAGCCAAACAAAACGTTGTATTGAGGATATGCTTAAAAGGAAGTAGGTGTTTTCAATTGCAAATCTCCAGCATAGCTGGCAAAATGAGAGTGCTTTCTCATCAGCTCTGCTAGCAAAACACACTATCATTAGTTTATGGTATATGTTAAATTCAAATAATATAAACATTGAAATGCTGTGCAATCCTTTTTTTTCTTTTTTTTAGGTAACTAAGAGAGCAGGTCAGATCAAAAATAGTAACATACTGGTATTTGGTAATAAAAATAGCTGGTTTTAAAGATCATTAGGAAAAAACTTGTAGCAAAACTAAACCAATTCAAAACAAAAGATATGTTTGTGAAATAACGCATAATATGTATATTAGGTTGATTACTGTCACGGCATACATTACGTTTTAGTGTGCTTATTAATACAGGGTATTCTTTAAGTGACGCAATGCAGAAACCTATAAAACATACTTTTAACTGAAGCAAGTAGTTCAGCTCCAGCCTAGATTTGGCCTCTGGTTAAGTAATATCTTGCAGGTGCTCAGTGGATTAAGCCAAATTGCCTTTGCATTAGACTTGAAGCCACAAGACTGTAGGTTTGTATAGCAACCCTGGATTTTCATTTGATTTAGAAAATCACCTTAAATCATTATGCATCTATTAATGAATATGTTACTTAAGTATGTAAAGTGTCTGGATGTGATATGTTGCCATAACAAGTAATAAAATAATTTGGTTGTTTAGCAAGCATTTAAAAATTAAGGTTTAAATCAAGGGTGCTATGGGGAACAGGAACCTGGAGCCTTCCAGGACCAAACCTGAGCATCCTAATCTAAATGCTCTTTTCTTCAACTATGTGTGTTTGTTTCTTCGGTTGATTATAGTATTTAAATCACTTTCTATGCCTGTCTCAGTCAGGTAGACCATGCAGTCACAAGAAAGATGTTAATTCATAGGTCAGAGGGGTCAGAACTCAGTCCCTGAAGGTCACAGCAAGTGTCTATTCCAACCACATTGATAATGAAAAAATTAAGCACACCAGAGGAAAGAAAGAGTAGCTTAACTGAAGCCTGTATTTAGATGGATTTTTTTTAAATTAATGATTAGTATTTTTAACAAAGGTTTACTGAGATATATCATTTTGCAGATCTTCACTATCACTTGGTTCACTTCTTTTTGGAAACATTTCTCATTAATCCCTTATTGCTTTGTTGCCTATGTGTTTAGCCACCATCCCAGCATAGCAAATCCATTTTTTTTAAATGACATGTTACTCTTATAAACATATAATTAAATTACCTTTCTTACTTTCACTAAACTTTGTTGGCTAAAAGAAGGCATTTTCCTAACAGTCTACTTTTTCAGAAATTAAAGCAGCACTTTTAGAGTTAAGTATGCTGAAGTATATTCTGTCTGTTCAAACAGCATGGCCTAGTGGCTAGGCGCAGGAATTGAAAGGACATGTTCATTCCCTCAAATTTGTTGTTTGAATCTGAGCAAGTCACTTAATCTGCCTGTGACTGAAACATAAATATTAAAATATAAAAAGTATAATTTTAAATGGGTCTGAAAAAGGTATGTTAAAATATCATATGATATATGCTTATGGTCATAAATATATGAATGTAGTACACTTTTTGTAGTACACTTACTGTTTGCTAATGCTGCACATATACCCAATGATGTGTTGTCCCCAGTACACTTCTAGTCAGCAGCCTATTCCACTTTGGTGTAATAAAATGCCCTAATGAGGCTGTTTTTTCCTGCAACTATTAGACTATATAATGCATACACCCATCATACCTGTCAGCCAGTTATCATAAACACATTACCATAAGGACAATAGTACTTTTTATTATTGTGTTTGCATTTTTATACTGTGTGCACAGTTCACTTCTGAATATATGTAATTTTTTTTTTTTTTTTTTTTTTTTAACTGTTTTACACTATGCTTATTGTTACATGCTGCTTCTAGAGCAAGAGAATCCAGTTCCTTTGGTGATGAATGAAGTACTGTCTTTATATCCACATATGCTTCTATTTATTCCCCCATCCTTCTGATTTAGAAACTCTTTGGCATTTGCTACAGAGGACACAAGGCACATATTTGTCCTCAAAGGAATGCTGTTATCATCATTGCTATAATAATATTCTGAAATAACAAAATTCTAAAATCAAATATGACAAAGACAAATAAATGAAAAAGGGACAATTTTTATAATACAATTTCTTAACTAAAACCCATCCTTAGAATAAATAATGAGGTTGCTTAAAAAGAGAAGGGCATAGCAGTTGGGAGAATGACAAAAAACTGATATTAATGCTAGTGACTGGCAATATGTCTGACCAAAACTTTTTGGACTTTAAGCTGAGAACATACAGTAGATAGTCTGTTCTGGGTTTATCTAAGTGTCTTACAGCTTAAAGGATAAAACTACTACTGTAGATAGGTGCCATATAAACTAAAAGTGTTTTGGAACTTTCTCGCTATTAATTCAACACTAGTAAACCTCAGGAAGTATGACAATAAACATCCTACAAACATCTGATACATTTTTACAGTCCATCTGAAATCAATGGTTTGAATTCTGACTAGGCTATGAAATTATTGTAGTTTACACTGATTGAAAATGAATTTCCAGAACAATAAAAGTGCAAAAAAATTGCATTTTTTCATTTTATAGTAATTTATTCATCTTACTCTTGATCCACAAAAGAGAATACAAAAAATAAAGCACACTTACAACCTGCATTGCAGTGCTGTTAGATTTATGTTGCCTGTGTGCATTTGTACCACAGCATAAATATTAAAGTACAAGGTTAAACAGAAACTATTACTATAAAATTATTTTAAAAAGTATATTAGAGTATTTAATATTTTCACAGAGGGCCTACTAATCAGATAATAATTGAAAAATGTGAATTATTGTAATTCACTAATGCATCAAAATTTCCAAATGTATATGTGACGAGTCAAGCCAGTTCTGTCTTCTGGCTATTCTGAACTTTTATTTCTTAACCACATTCTTAAAATATTACAGCCTGTAGTAGTATTTATGTGATAGTAATCAGAGCTCTTTTTAAGTTGCTTGGTGACTTGGTAATAACAAAAAATGGTTACTAAAAGAGAAAGTGTTAAAAGCAGAAAACATATTCTGGTTACATGGCACAGAGGTAAGCACTAATGACTCATGGATCTACTGTAGGTTGCTGGCTGTGAATCCTGTGACGGGTGGGTTTCTGTGTGGAGATCTTTCTTTCTCTCTTGTTTCCAGGTACTCTGCTTTCCTTACACATCACATACCTAAGACATTTGTGTTAACTTAATTATTGAATCCAAATTGGCTCTGTGTAATTAATTGTGTGTATGTTATTGTCATGAAATGGCACATTTTCAGGGATGGCTTCTGCCTCGTGGTTAGTGCTGCTGGGATATGCTTCAGTGCCTAGCAACCATGAACAGTATTAAGCTGGTTTGAAATTTATATTATGATGCTTTCAGCTTCTTGTAATCTTATGCTCTTAATTAAATTAAACATGTTTCCATTGATTACAAGGCCATAATCCTAGATGCTCTGCAATTTTATATGTATAATTCTATACCTCTATCACACATAGACAGATAAGAGTAAATGCGCAGATATTATATAAGATTATATTGTAGGAAAGCCTCAGCTGTGAAGTACAAATTTGGCTGTGCAAATTGCTAGCTGCACCATCTAGTGGAAAATGGTATGAGAAAACGATCATGCAGTTTGTGATTTGCACAGCACCATATTGCAAATGTAGCCAGATATGCAATTTAATTAAATTAAAAAATTATAAGTTATTGCCGGCAGCAGATTGGTAATAGCAATGTAAAAGTCTTATGGCTTGGTTCTCATTTTATAAATATTTATGTCCGGGTTTTTTATACTCCTGTCCCATTTGCCGTGGATAAAGAATAGAAAAAGTGTATCTCTGGGGTGATTGTAATATTTGATTATATTGCCTGCTTTCCTGAGGTGTACTATGACAATATTTTGAATTGTGTAAACCATCCAGGAAATTCTCACAGAGAACTTTGAAGTTCTGGGTACTCCCCATTTCTTTATAAAGCCTTACTTTCAGAAGCTGAGTAAATGTTGTGCGAGACAGTTATAAATCCAGTAATTAAACTTCTGTTGTAGATTGTTTTAGATTGATTTTATGTCACTTTCATATTTGAGTATATCTATACATCAAATTCAGGCTTATGTGTAATAATAATAAATTTATTTTCTTTTGATGGAAAGATTTCTGCTTTCATGACAGTTTAGATGCAGTAAGCCATCTTGGCAATAATGACTCTAAAAACATGTTCGTATTACATTACTGTTGTAGTAAAGTTGTGCAACCTGTCCTTAAAACATTTTCCATATCTATGTCTTCACTTGATGTACAGTAATGAACACCTTGAAAAATGCTGTTATGAAAATTAATTGTTTCTAATGGATTGTTTTTGCCTAAACTGACTCTGTTCTTCTTTAGCATGTGCGTCATTATTTAATTAATGCATTCTCGACAATTGTTTTAAATTGTGCAATTTTAGCAGGTACAGGAATTGGTTGAGCGACATTTTGTATTTGTACATTTTACATGTCAAGTAGCATGTTAAAAAATGCTCTTCTGATATCTCATTTTGTCAATAAGCCAATCATTCTACTTAAGATTTCAGCACTTCTTCCCTGCTTATGTCCTGTAATATTCAGGTGGCAACGATATGCTATCATTGTAATTATTTTTCCTTTTTACTGACTTGAAAGAGGAGGAGCTGAATGGTCTTTAGAAAGTTGAACAACTAGGACATTTTTATTTATAGTCTTTTCCATTGCCTGTTTGTCAGAGCAGAAAGCAAATCATTCAACAAAAACATATGCAAGCATTGAAGGCTGCTGTGCTCTTAAACACTGAGATTGCTATCCATTTTTAATTGCCATTTGATCCTGTCCGTGGTTTGCTAATGCTCCTTTCAAGCCTTAAGCTGCTGAGAGAAGTCTTTGACATGCTTATAATGGAGGTGAGGAGGCCAGCAGGGTAAATGGGTAGATCAGGATAGTCTAGGCCTGACAGTGCCAGTTCAGTTATGATGCATATTGTACTGTCTGTCCTTGATACATACTATCTTATACCTTAGTACATGTCTTAATATCTTTTTTAGTTAATTTGATGTTTATACAGTGCTCTTACAAGGGGATGGTTTACATCAGTGTGCAAGTGATTATTCTTTTACCAACAAATGAAAATAATTCTTTTTTACAGCTACAGCTTCTTCTGATATATATATTGTGACTACCAAGGGGCATTGCAGCACCCCAAACTCCTGACACACTTCTGGAACGGGCACAAGTTCCAGTGTTACTTCATAGTTTATACCTTATACACAAAGGTTTCAAAGAACCCAAATTAATCTCTGCAATTCTTCCATTTCTCCTCCTTTCCTCCAGGCAAGCTTTGTTCACCCTCACCCATTTCTGACTCCCTGTATTGAAGCTGGCTGCTCCTTTAATATAAAACCCGGAAGTACTTCCAGTATGTTAGGACTGTGACTCAGAGTACTTCCAGGTGAGGCTGAAGCCCCACAGAGCAGGGATCATTAATCCCTTTGGTGCCTTCTGGCTGCATCCACAGAACCCAAAATGGCTGTTCCCAAAAACTACAGTTCCCAACATGCCCTGTGGGTATCTATAGAACAGGTTTAACTCCGGTCCTGGAAGGCCGAGGTGGCTACATGTTTTAATTCTATCCCTTTTCTTAATTAGTGACCTGGCTTTGCTCCTAATTAACTTAATTTGAATTAATTTTAATTGACTTGCTCTTGAAGACTCAGATCCCTTAATTGTTTCTTTGTCCTTAATTAGCAGCCCAATAATAATGAGATGCAAAATGAGTCAAAACATGACCAGCAAACTGAATCCATCATAAGATATCTGAAAATAAAGAAACATGAAGGTCTCAGGAATATTGATCTGCTCAGGTGCCCAAAACATTTTAACAGTGCTATTAAAACGAGAAAATCATCAATTTCAGAAATGTATGCTGTTGCACAATGAAAGCCATGGAATTAAAGAATGGGCTATAAATGTAATTTCTGTGTATAATAAGTTCAAATAAAACACAGTTCAGTGTTAGAATTCCATTGTTTGGCAAAAAAGACTGAACATGAAAACAAATACTCAAACACCTAATAATAATAATATATACTCAAAGTTCACATTATTCCTACCAATTGCTCATTTCATTTAAAAAAAATAGTTTCCTATAAAATTCTGTTTTGTAATAATCATCAACAAAAGATAGGTTAGTCAATAGGAAAAGCACAAATTCATCTATAGCAGGAATGTTTTACTCATGCTCAAAAGTATGTAGTATGTTCAAGAGTAATCAGTTCCTCTAACCTAATATTAGCCCCTGACTTAAAAAAATACAAATATTGAATACAGAAAAGTACTTAAGTTATGTAGTACTTTTGATACATCCAATTAAGTTTCCACTCTATAACTGAGGCCCATTGTGTTAGAAAATTTCCCAGATGAAGTGAGGCAGCACAGCTAGTTAATTTAATATCAGTCCATTTGAATCTTGTTATAAATTCTTGTGCAAAGTGGACAGATGAAAGGGTAAGGCAGGCCAAGATGGACATAAAGTATGACTGCATGAGAAACCCTTTCTCCACATTCAGTCAGGTTTGAGTAGCATGCATAAGGATCAACAGTCCAGTTGACAGCCCAAAGAGATTTTGTTCTGCAGCAGGAAAGCCAAACTTCCTGTACATGGATTTGTGCAACCACGCTAATACTATCATTGGCAAATAAGTGGTGGACAACCCATCCTGGAAAATGACTTCAGGGCCTGCACTTATCATGCTTCTCAGAAATACTTTTAGGAGTTGCACTAAACGTCAAATTAGAATAGAAAGTTTTCCTACCTTAGAGTGGGACAGGAGACATATTTACAAAGTGTCCTAGTCCCAGTGAGTAGTAGGAATTCACATTTGCGAATGAATGACATCACATTTTTAGGCCCCACCCTGGCCATAAATTGACACATTTTTTTAGCTTTCTGATACTAATGCTGAGGTTTCACCATGAATATAATAATAATAAAGTAGAAGAAGTAAAATAGAATAAGGTAGGACATTGCACAAAGCTGCGCATAATTGTTGCCAGTTTTCAACATCATGAGTCATGTAATGAACATTGAGATGGAAAGATAGAGACACACACACCAAATAAGAGTGAATGTTTATTTAACAATGAATGCTATAGGCATTGTTCCTGCCTTGTACATTGTTTGCTGGGATAGGCTCCAGCTTCCCCACATCCACGGTCAGACTAAAGCAGGTTTACAAAATGGATGGATGGGTGATCTTCAGCTGTACATAATTACCTTCCTCCTGTTATGTCAACATAATAGGCCTCATAAAGTGTAATTGAAACTATCCACAGCTATTGTGCTATTTTTGCAGTTACATTCACTCTTCTAGTGTCCCAATTGTCTTCCATTGTGCCTTGCCTTGTCACTATCTGTTAGCCCCACCTATCTTTTGTGAGGATCTGTTTATCCAATGCCATAATTTAAAACAAAATCAAATATAAAATGGAAACTGACTACTCAAGAGACATCATTATTTTCATGCTTTCTCACAAAGCAACTCTTCCTTGTTGTTAAAAGCATTCTGCCCCTAACAAAGACGAGTCTGTAAAGTCAGTGGTTTGCTCTCAGAAAGAAAGCTTTATTTTCCTGATGCTCAATAGTGTTTGCTGCTTTGCAGGAAAATGGGTCATGTATTTCTAGAGCATTCTTGTTAGAAGTACAAAACAAGGTAACATTTTTGTTGTTGTTTGGCTTTAGCAGGTTTATCAGTCTTTGTTCATATTAGTCCTGCTGGAAAAAAACAGCCTTAGTGAATGGAATGAGGAGGTCAGAGGTGAGCAGAGACTGATGGAGCAGGTATTTCAAGAACGTTATATATGTATATATGTATGTATATACGAGTATATGTATGTGTGTGTATGTGTGTGTATATAGTGTATGTATATATATATATATAATATAATATAATATAATATAATATAAATATATATATATAATATATATATATATATATATAATAAATATATATATATATATATATATATATAAAATAATAATGTATTATATTTATTTGTAGGCGCCTTTCTAAACACTTAAGGACACCGAACAATAGACAAAACACAGATGAAAAAACACAGTTTCACGTGAAAGTTTTAAGCTGAACAAACTGAGTGCGGCCTGAGAGGTAGGATCTGAACCAATCTAGTGGAGTGTGGGTAATGCTAATCGAAGATACACTACTCTTCTCAATAGATTAACAAATAGTGTCAAAGGCTGCACTCAGAGCATGCAACGTACAGTTGGCCATGTGGGAAGAAATCTTGTGTCAAGTCAATGCCGACCTTTTTTAGAGTCTGGCCCTGTGACTCATTTATTGTCATAGCGAAGCAGACCCTTACTGGAAATTGGAGGCATTTGAATTGGAATGGGAGGTCAGAGAATATGAGAGGGATGCAAGGAATAAATACAGTCTTCACTGAGCCTGTTTCAGTGAAGACAGTTGCCTCAATGAGGTTCTTGTGCAGAGATTCGATCTAAAGCCTGGTGCCATTACAAAGTTTTGGTGGTTGTAAGTTTCGTAGTAAAGCGGTGGAGTAAACGAAAATGTAGGAGTCACCAGCAGGCAGACGTAAAGCAAGGTGAACAATAACGGTCTGGAAGCGGTGGAGTAAAGAAGAAGGGAGAAAAAAGGAGAGCTCAGTTCCTAAACTTGCTTATGGCGTAATGGTGAGAACCGCCAAAAAGAAGGCGTTATTTTCAAAAGTTCGTTACGGGGCACAACAGGAAATGAAACATACTTAACGTTTGTAAGTACAATGTAAAGGATGAGCATGGGAAAACTGGAAGTAGCAGAAAAAATAGTAAGGAGGGGTTTCCCCTATCTATATATACAGTTTAGGGGGTACACCCGTTTTCCCCCCCTTGGGTGTTGTAATAGGATATGAAACATTCATAACTTTTATAAGTACACTGCAAGGAATGAGCACGCACAATTTCAGTTTCCTATATACAGTATATGGAAAGTGGGAGAATTAGTGATGAGTCAGTGAGGGCTTTGCCTTTTATATGTGTAGATAGCAAAATACACGCGCTTCGCAGCAGAGTAGTGTGTTAAGAAGTAATGAAAAAGAAAAGGAAACGTTTTAAAAATGATATAACCAGCGGTAAAGCAAGGAAGACTCCGTAATAAGGATGGTTGGGTGCACGTAGAAGGGGTGCCTGCTAACCTAAAAGGGATATTCGGAGCTGACGGCTTAACTTGTATGTTATGGAGCGGGTGTCGGCCATGGATGGACGCTAACGCTGAGTCACCCAGGTGAGATGGACTTCATTCTTCAATAAAGGAACTGTCGCCGAGCTGGTGAGAGCACCTCTTGACATGTAAATTAATTAAACGTGTCCGCGGCGCACATTAGGATTGGTCGCTGGATTTACTGCAGACTTCCCAGGCCGTGTGATTATAAACTTTTAAAAGAAGGTTCAGATAAAGGACTGGGGAACGTGTGGGGATTGTGTGTGTCTGGGTGTCTAATTTATATGTGTATATAGTTGTAATATAGGTTAAGTACATGTGAAAATATTTGCGCTGTTTATAAATAAGATATTCTTTCCGTTTCTTTACCTTGCTTTCTTTCTTTTCTGCTTTCTTGCATTGTTTCGTTTTCGGCAGCGTCTCTATGAAGTTGTGGATTTGCCTGCAAGTATAATAAAGGAACTGTTGCCGAGCCGGTGAGATTGCTTCTTTACATGTAAATGAAGTAAACGTGTCTGCTACGCACATCAGGATTGGTCGCCTTATATGGGCAGGCAGTCCATTAAAAACTAGATCTGTTTCTTTCTCCTTATATATGTGTGCATATATATAGACTTAGCTGAAAGTGCATCATCAGTATGAATTTGGGGTTGCAAAACAGCTAGAACTGCTGCTTTAGCTCCAGTACTTTTCTCATGTATTTGTCTTATTGCTGAAAAACGCACTAGATTGGGTTATAGGAGATCTGCTGCCCAGAAGACAAGTTTTTAGTTTTGTGGAAAAGAGCAACTCCAGAACAAAAAGCAGATCTATTGTGTTTGGCTGGGTGGAACTCCGATTAAAATTTACAAAGACCTGACAGGGAAGTTAATCTATCTGAACCTTGAAAATTCCCATCGGATATAAAAGACTAGTTCTTGTGTGGATAAGTTACACTTATTCTGTTATACAGCAAAGGGACATTTGGTTCTGCCATCCCTCAGACACAAGAGGTTTCTTGTAGCTGTAAAAGTGACAAATAGTTTGGTCTTCTGAATGCCTCTAACCAGATTTAAACAACAAGATGGCCACTTGTCCCAGGTAGAAGTAAACAAAATGCTTGGTCTCATGAGTCACTGAGCTTCCAAAATTTTTACCAACAGTGCAGTGCCATGTGGGATTGTACCTTCTGTCAAATTCCTATAAAGAGAAAAAAATATACAAAAGTTAGTCTCTTAGTTATACGGTATAGTAGCTGAGAACAATTCAGAATCTCACTGTGAACATTTCTATTCATCATGTTGCTCCATTATTTAGCATTTCCCCCATGGGTTTTGTTTGTTACAGAAGAACCTAGTAAAATCACTAAGATGTTAACCAATAAATGTTTTATTTATACACATGTATACTTGCACCTACCACACAACAAAACAGCTTGAGATCCTGTTTGGCAAGCCCCCAGGCAGACACATGGTTCAGTCCTACCCTCCAGAAATGACCATCTATCTTCTGCTGCAGCCAAGCGTTACGTGGACATCCCCTTGTCTTGGTCCAGCCTTTCAGGTCTTCAACAATGAGGATCCTACAAGCCGGATCACACTTGGGGAATCGAGCCACAAAGCTGTAGTGCCATAACTGATGCTCCCTCACAATGCAGGAAATGCACTTCATTTATGAATCTGTGAGCAACCGCTTGTACAACACAAAGTCAAACCAGCGGTACTCAAGGATTCTCCAAAGAGACGCAGTACCGAAGGAGGTCAGTCTTCATCTCAGGTCACTGGATATCGTCCATGTCTTACAACTATATAGCAAGACAGGAAGCACCAGGACTATAAAAACTTGGACCTTTGTCCTTTTGCATAGGTATCGGAAGCGCCACACACCCCTTTCCAGCAACCCATGCTCTCCCAATCCGTCTACTGACATACGAATGTCGCTGCTGAGATAAGTAAACCTCTTGACACGGCCAACACTTCTCCACAGACAGACACACTGTTAATGGCTGTGCCCAAGAGGTCATTAAAGGCCTTTATACTTGCAGCTAACTGGTACTAATTGATTGAAACTTTTTGCAAAATGCTATATGGCATTAGTTATAACTTTCCCTTATGGAAATATGGTAAATGAGACTTTTACTTTGAAACATTACATTTTTTCAAGGTAATAATACAAATATTAGAAAACTGCATTTTGTATAAATATAAAACCTACTGTCAATTGTGGTTAATCCTGATTTGCAGCATCTCTAATTTATAGGGAAACCCCATCAGAAACTACACGGCAAAGCATGAGGAGATATTTTGGGTTCTGCAATCTGTAGTTTTTGAGTGTCATCTGAAACATTGAAGTCTGTTCCCTGATAATGCAGCTCATATTTGACATTGAAGACTAGTTTAGAATATTAAAGAGGTGCACAGACTATGTCTTAGAGAGTACAGTTTATTCTGCCATAGACGTGAATAATGTTTAAGTGTCACTTTCCATAACAAACATGCAGTAGTCATCAACAGGAAAGTTTAGTTTAAAAAAATACATTAGCCTTGTTGCCTCACCTTTTTGATATAGCCTGCAATGTCCTTTTCCATGTTGTACTTCTCCAGTCCACGTGTGGCACACTCTACTGCAACCATTTGCATCTGCTCTGACATGTCAGCATTCTTAATGACCGCTTTTGTGTCAGGCAAGATCTCCTGTGGGTAACAGTGAACTCTTTGTTTAACATATGTCAAGAATGTCACAATTTTTTTTTCTTCCACTTCCCCAGTTTTTATTCTGCATGATGCCATTAATTGGCACAATATTTTATAATTCCCCAGTTTGAGATGAGATTTCCTCTGATTTAAATAATCTGCTGGATTTATTAACAAGCATCACATTCTCAAATTGCTTAATCCAGTTTAGGTTCAGTGGACAGAGCCTCTCCCAGGAGGTTTGGAAGCAAGGCAGGAACAAGTTCATGAGAGGGCACCAGTCTGTCTTAGGGCC
Source organism: Polypterus bichir lapradei (assembly GCA_026402145.1). NCBI lineage: Eukaryota > Metazoa > Chordata > Cladistia > Polypteriformes > Polypteridae > Polypterus > Polypterus bichir. The sequence continues at coordinate 16,164,043 of JANRMT010062838.1, read as the reverse complement.
CAGTCATGTACACATCCACAGTCACCAAGGGTGAATTTATAGTGTTCTGTTAATTTTAATTTAATTGGAGGTAGTTAATTTAAGGGAAAAAGACCCATGCAGACATGAGGAGAATGTGCAAACTTCACATGAATAACAAGAGAATCCGAACCTAGGATAATGGACCTGTCAGATTATCAGCAAATATGTGCTTCTTGCCTATTTGCTAGTTGATTTAATTTATTTAGTGTTAGTTTATGAACAGAAAGAAGATATTTGCTTAACAGCCTAGTTAGTCTCCCTTACTTGTTTTTGCAGGATTATAATGAAAAGAGAATAGTGGTATATAACAAGGTTAGAGAATTTTTTCCAGTAAAATAAACTGAATTACAAATACCATGGTATTGCAGTTGCACCAACCCAAAAGTCACCTTTCTGATGCCCTGTTGCACATCTAGTCCTAATATTGTAGCTGCATTAATTTATATTGTCACGTATGTAACTCCGCCTCTCCAGAGCTTTCTGATTGGTTCCTTTGGTTTCCAGGACTTGCATTTCATTGGATAATAGGCTCTGTATCTATGGTGATCATGGACAATAGAGACAGTGAATCAGACATAATGTGAGAGTGAATTTTGCCCAGTTATTCTATTCCAAGGTGCCTGTAAATGGCTGTATGTAATGGTACTGGTTTTAAAACGTCTTGTTTTAGTGCATTCCATGAAAGTGGCAAAAAATATAAATGGAGAAACAGAACAGTGCTTAGCTCTGCAGAGGTATAGTTCCAGGGACCTTGGTGCAATTATTCTGGACCACGTCTATGTGGACTTTTGTGACTGTGCGTGTTTTCTCATAGTACAGCATTTCTTTTTCTTGCACATCCCAAGAAAGTGCATATTAGCTTAATTTTATTTACTGGTAGTCTGATCTCTTCTTTCTTTCTTTCTTTTTTTTTTTTTTTGCTTTTTATAACTCTAAATTGTTATTTTTCTAATGAGTTGACATCCCCTTCAGGGTTTGTTTCTTCTTTGCACCGAATGATGCTGAAATAGAGTCCAGTATCCTATGACTTTATAATATAGTAAGAATATAGGTGATGCAAAGCGATCGCTGCCACCTGCCATTAGAGAGCCCTGGGTTCACATCCCAGAGGACTTTATCTTCACTCTATGCTTTCAAATTTTTTGAATTTCTTCATGGGATTAATAAAGTTGATCTAGTCTAATCTAACCTAAAATGGACAAAGAATCAAATGACTAACTGGCCAATCAGAATCAGAAGATTTCAGTGTTTGCTAGTCAAATAAATCAGTGTGGATTAAAGATGGTGGTGTGTGGTAATGCAATTAGCAAATCACTCAAGAAAAAATGAAACTTGCATATTCTAAGTTTAATTTAGGAAGAACAAAATCTGTCAATTGATTTTTCTGATACATTGACTATATATAGTGTATGGTCGTGTTTCTTAAATTATGAGTTACATCCAAAATTGGGTCACAGACATGTTTAAGGTGGGGTGGCCACATGATTGTGTATTAAAATTAAAATTTGTCCAAGCATGAATTCTGTGCCGGATGATATACTGCCCTCTATTCAGCATACTTTTTATTGTGGTAGTATGCAATATGAGATTTATCTTATAAACAATGCCACTGATGCATCACAGAGAGCTTTTGTTTCTATGATATGGAAATATAATTAATACTTCTTAAGACACAAACCTCTGAAACAGTAAAACTGAGATGAATGACAAGCAAAGACCCCTATAAGAAAGGGGGAGAGAGGTGGGAATGACAGACAAACGTGTGAGGTTAAGGGATAGCAGCACTAGTTTATAATGTTCAAATGAAAAGACCTGGTGAGATGCAAGGATTTGATGATTTTTGGGGTGGGAATAATGATATTGCAGTGTTTTATGCTAAATACAGCTTCAGTGGTCATGTACAACTAATTGTGGGCTTCACTGCATGTTTGTCATTATGGCCTACATTGTTCTACGGTAAATCAATAACAGAAGTCCAAACAAGATTTTGTATTCAGTTTAGTGTGCAAGAATGAACTCCTTCTGTTAACAGTATTTAGAAGTGATATGATACGTTTCAAGCCACTGGCAATCTGAAGGACATGCTTGTTGGACCAAGGAGAAATGTAAAAATATAGGAAAATGTCAAAAGGTTGAGATAGGCTGTAGAGCAGACTTTGCCATTCAACACTGTCTCAGTTGGATAGCATTGAAAATTTCAAAATGAATTGTTCACCAAATTCGTCATCACTATTTATCCTGTAACCTGTAAAAAATGCAAAGAGTACATGAATTTTTAGGAAGAACTTAGCTATGCAATTCAACCTTTTGTACTTTTAGTTTATTGAATTGTTAAATGATAAGTGAAGAATTGTCAGTGACATGAAGTATGATTAGTGTTGTCTGACTGAATGCTAAATAAAAGGAGGAAACTAGCTCTGAATGATATGCCACTCTACCACAAAACACAGTCGTACAATTGTCTAGTTCAGAGTTGTGCTCATGTATTGTCACATTGTATTTATAGAATCGCCCCATCCGCCAACCACCACCCCTTTTGGCAGAGGTATTCGAATATAAAGTAAATGTTTCGGGTTCAGTTCCCACCAGAAGCATCTTGTATGGCAATAGTAACTTAAACTAATGGAAACAATTGTATATTACCTCCAAAGTGCTGTGAAGTTCTATTCACTACAGAAAAGTATTATTGACTATTGATAGTCTACCTGTTTATTATCAAATTCAGTATATACAGTTTAGGACTGAGGGATCCAGAGCCCATCTGGGCCCAAGACAGGAACCAGTCTAATCATAGAACATACTCACCGTTATTGTGCTAATTTAAGGGTGCCGTTTACTCTAAAGTCTTTGTGTTGGAGAGGGAAAAGTGGAGTACTTGGAGAAAAATCCACACAGAGCAATGACCAGGGGCCTCATGTATAAACGGTGCGTACGCACAGAAATGTTGCATAAGAACTTTTCCACGTTCAAATCACGATGTATAAAACCTACACGTGGCGTAAAGTAACACACTTTTCCACGGTACCTCATACCTTGTCGTACGCAAGTTCTCCGCTCGGTTTTGCAGACTGGCGGCACCCAGTGTCAAAGCAATGCTACTGTTCCTGTGTGGTTACTCCTTATTTTCCTGACGCGGCTTTATAAATACACTGAAACTAACCGCATATTGTTTATTAGTGTAATGCATCTGATTGTAATTAACTTGTAACAATATAATGGTCCAGGGAATAGCCATAGAATTCCAAATACCATAACTGCTTTAGCGTTGATACTCTCACTGCACCTTCTTCTTCTTTTTCTTCTTTCAGCTGCTCCCTTTAAGGGTTGCCACAGTGGATCATCTTTTTCTATATTACTCTCACTGCACCACTCGGAGTATTTATATCACTGTATCTGAGTGTGAATCACAGCCGCAGCTGATCAGAAAGAGAATTATCGGTATACAGACTCAAGCACACGCTACCTTAGCCACGGCAAAACGTTTCAAAGCCTTTCCTGTATGGACCTCGCTGTTCAGAAACAGTTTCATCCCAAGAACTATAAACGCACTCAATCAATTGCTCCTTGTAGAACTGTTTGTACTTATAAGTACAATTACCTCACTGTAAACTTGCACTACAGTTATAATATTGCACAACCTGAGCCACTTTATAAAGTGCACATTTACATATGATGACGATATCATTTTTAAGATGAAATGCAGCAAAATATGTTTATTATATTATACAGGCAAAACTTTAACTTCATTTAAATAATCCATATTCTTCACTGGGACTGGCGTGAAGGATAGAATAATTAAACATGTACTACGAAGATAGTTCAATGTTCCTTAAACGTTTTGAAGAATCGGCGCTCTAAGCTTACAGATGGCTTAACATCTATTACAGAACTGATTGTGTGGCGATCGGTTACTTGGTGAAAGAAAAGCAAGGAGTGCAGGGGCGGCCACGCCAATATATATTGAATATAAAGCAGACAGAGAAAATAACGACACAGCTAAAAACACAGCAGCAAATTCCGACAAAAGTTAAACGCTTGTGTCATGAGCACGAGGCGGCTATGCAGTGTCCGCAACGGACGTGGCCATCCACCGTGCATAAGATACCATATTGACATTGGCGGGCAAAGGGGCCACCGATTCTTTCTCTGCCTAGAGCTACCCATGAGTACTGCTGCAATAAATAATTTCATCGAAGGTCGCACACAATCACTGTGCCGTGAAACCCATGTTTAATAACGTGCTTTAACTCCTATCATCATTAAAATGATAACACGTATACATCTCAGTATTTTAGTTATTCAGAGAGCTGTAATATCACGAATGTAATGGATTCTGTGTCCAGTCGGAGGAAGAGAGCCGGTTTAAGAAGCAAGTAGTGATTCACACACATAGAGCACATAGAAGATCACATACAAAATAAAGCATTTAACGTGCTACTTTAATTATGATGTGATTTGAGAAACTGGTTAATTAAATGATTTTAAGATGACGTTTATGATGTTCTACTTTAATGACAAAATAAACTACGTAATTAAAGTGGAAATTACTAGATTGAAGTTGACATTTTGTGCTTTTTTCCCCACTGTGTGCCTATTTTTTTTGTCTGTACCCTAATAAGCTTTCATATGACACTCAGATGGTGGGCTACGACTCGACTTTTCATGGTGACTTTGATATCTGAGCTTTCTCCAAAATGCTATGTCACTCGATCAACTTCTTTTTGTTGATTATACCATGGTTTAATTAAACAAATAGTATGTTTTTCTTTGCCTCCACTTGGTATTCGCTGAAATTCTTATATTTTCCCCCGTGATTTTTCCCATTGTTTTTTCACAGAAGGCTGAGCTTAAGGGTGATTTATATTGATTTGCATATTCAAAGAGGCATAATTCTGGGAGGAGTTGGGGCGGGACATAAGGCGCGTGCACGAGCGTTAGTTTTCACGCTGACCGGGATTTATGTAGCGGAAGAACGTGGAAGTTGGATTACGCACAGATTACTACATCTGGATTTTTCTGTGTGTAAGCACATTTTGGCTTTTGTGCTTACGCCATGTTATAGTGAGAATTCTATGCACGGCGTTATACATGAGGCCCCAGGACAGTGTTTACTTGTTGGTATCATGTTTGATCTGATCATCCAGTAAGAGACTATAGATCAGTCACACTATAAAAGTGTGCAACTTCAGGAGACAGAGATGTGTCCTGAGCCTGAGACTTTAAGATGTTACAACTGCAGGAAAATAAGATTTCGTTGACTCAGACTCCAGAAGAAACACAATGCTGAGACAGATTGGATGATGTTTTAGCTTCTGGATAATGAAGTCTAATAGGTGTTTTGACTCTGAATTAGGAACTTGTAAAAGACTGTAGGCTGACCAAGTCAGGTATTTGAAATCCAGCTGGCTTTGTGAGTCCTAAATCTTACCATATCAGGCTCCGTAGATAGTAAGGATACCGAACAGTAGTGGCTGTCAGGATTAGATTCTTTAGTACTAAAACTACAGAACACAGAGCTCTTACAGCACATAACTCCAGAGATTTAAAACTACCTGAAGCCGAATTTTAACAGGATCAGGTCCAGAGGTGGCAAGATACAGAATGCTAGTATCCCCCAGGGTCAGACTTCTCAGGAAAGAAGCTGAAAGATGCTGAGCAATAACATCTGCCACCAAAGTTTTTAAGTCAAGGCCTGACAGATTTCACAGATTTCAACTAAAAGCAGTAAAACCTGATTTGTTGGCATCAGATAATTTCAGGAGACTCCAATAAGTTAGATGAACAAGAACAACCTGAAAGGTGTTGAACACATCAAACTGCAAAGCTTAGCCTTCACATAGTAAAGTAGCAGAAGTGCCTGGATCAGACTTCAGGGTCAAGAATGTGCCAGATGCAGAGATTCAAGGTGGTGACAAGACTTCAAATTTCTTGAGATCCAAGGTGGTAAGATCCTGCAGACTCTGACTAGAAGATGATGTAGCTGTTTAAGAAAAGAACAAAAAGCTGCAAGATTGTGAGATTCTGCAAACAACGTGGCAACATGCATATTCTGCTGGTGATGGACTGTGACCAACTAGAGCAGTAAGGAAGTGGTTACAAAGGATACTACAGAATAAAGTGCTCCAGTAAGATTGTGCTTTTCAACTGCAGTCCGCGGGGACCAGCAATTTGAGCTTGGTTCAATCAAATAATTATCCCTGAACTGCATTATACTTCAAACGTTTCCAGTGTGCTTCTTACTTGGTGACAACAGGACATGGCTGCTGCTTAAAAAAAATGCAACAACTGGTCAAATATGCCTAAACTGGACTGTGAACTACATAGCAGTTGTCTTAACCAGATTAAAGAGCCTTGCTGTGATGTCGTTGAGAGTTTAATAGGAAGAGCAAAGTGGGCGGCCCAAAGAAAAACTGTAGAAGGAAGGAAGGGTGGTGAAGTGAACAGAAGAGCTTCAAGTGGGGGAGTGAGAGCAGACAAGGAATAGCCAGGAGATTAGCTGCTAACAGGGAGAGCCTGAAAGAGCTTGACGCTTAACTTATTAAACATGGGATGTAAGGTGTTCATTATGCAGTGTTTTGTGGGCTTCTGGGACTATGAGACACCAAAGATCATGGTGGTTAAAAATATGACCCTGGGAATAATCTACAGAATCGTACAGCTTCTCATTGTCACCTACTTCACTTGGTAAGTGTCCACACTCTGTTGCTTTATGCTGGTATTGGTCTGTTATATGAGGGTGCTTGTGATTGTGGTATTTCTTGAGGGAGGCTTGACATGTTCTGAAGAGAAATGGATCTCTTATTGGAAACGGAATGTGAGAAGCAGCAGACCTGCCATGGAGGGCAATTCAAGATTTAGATAACTGACGTTATTATAGCAGGAGAAGGGGAAATCCATGTGAAGTTTTCCTAAAATAAATATCTTGAAGTTGGAGAACAGAGAGGCAAAGAGTTAAGATGAGGGTCCCTCTGCCTGAGAAGGCAACACCAACAGTGATTACAGCCTGGCTACAGAAGTCTCTCTTGCTTTGTACCTTATGGTATGGCAGCAGCAAGGCATTTATTGCCACAAAATAAAAAAAAAAACCCTGCAAAGTAATTTCTGGAATGAGTCAGAATGTCTGTAACATGGCATATTTGTTAGCATTGCTGCCTCACAGCTCCTGGGAGATGTCTTCAGCTACTGGAATAAGCACTGTCTTTGTAGAGTTGCGTGTTCTCCTGGTGTCCATATTAGATTTTTACTGTTTGCACCTTTATCACAAAGTTGCACAGGTTAGTATAATTTGTGATTGTCAACTAGTCCAATGTAAGTTTGCCCTGAAAAATGACATCCCATCCACTGTTGCTTCCTGTGAATTCTGCAGGGCAGCATTTAATTCAGTTTGATGCTATAAAGGTAAAAATAGTATTAGTAAGTGAATTATGCTCCACTCTTGTAATGTGCTGGCCACACACTGAAACAACTTGAAGATGTCCTCCTTTTTCTGGTCTTAAATAAAGTAAATTTGGCATAGTTTCTGAAATCATCCATGGCTGTGAATTATTTTCAGAAATTGAGGTGAATTATTAGCCCGTGTTTTCTAACTGAACAGCAGAGTAGTGTAGGAGGCAGTAGTCAAATTCAGTGTGATCACTATCTCTGCTAAGGATGCATGCTCTCTTTTTTATCTGTGTGGATTTTTCTCTGAGTGTTGTTCTAAAGTAAAACATTTCAGGTTAAATACTATTACTTCAATGGCCTAGTGAGAGTTGGTGTGGATGTGCTCTGTGGTGGACTGGACCCTGAATTGCAGGACCCTTAATTGGAGAAATGGTGGATGGATTTATGACTTGGAGCTTACATTACCAAACATCTACCCATTTTCTAAATTCACTTTATCCAGTATTGGGTTGCTAGAAGCAGGTGCTAATCCTGACACCATTTGGCGATGCCTAAAACTAACTCTAGATGAGATGAGTGACCAGTGAAAGGTGTATTTGTTGTCAGCCATACTGGGCTAGGTTGGCCTTGCTAATAAACCTAACAGTATGGCCTTCAGCTATGAAATGAAATCCAATCTCATAAGGAACTCCATACAAATAAAGGGAGAAAGTGCTGGTGAACAGAGAACATGCACTATATGACAACACTGCCTGCTGCGCCACCATACTGTTTTCATTATCAGGTTTATTATTGCTAAAATCTGTGTGGTTAAATATCAATATAAAGGGAGGGGGGAATTGACATATTAGCAACATTATAATGCATAAATAATCTTTATTTTATATAGTGGCCTTTATAAGGCTCTTTAGAGCAACCAAGAATAAAATTCAAAATAACAGATGTGAAATTGCAAGTAAACATGAATGCATGAATATTAATAACCTATACTTTGTTCTCTTTCTCAAAGCACACCATGATGTTTTGCTTCACAAAGCAAATGATAAGATGAAACAAAGCAGCACAAGCTTAGATTGCAAGATAAACTAAATACATGAGTAAATCTAATAATAGAGCAATTCGACCTTGAAACTTTAATAGTGTCCTAGCCCTTCTTTGATCCTATTGTTCTCCACCTTTTTCTGGGATATAAATAGTTTTTGTTTGTTTAATTTCATCAATTTGAATTTCTTTAGATCTCAAGAATTTTTCTAACAGCATTGGGTGAAAAGCAAATACCAACCCAAAATGGGGCACCACTTTATTGTAGGTCAAATTCCTGCTGGGCTACTTTAATAATTTACACAGAATCTCTTTGTGTTCTTTTGTTCTGGGAAGAAACTAGAAAAAGGCAGAGCTAGAACATGTTAAATCTACACCGAGAGCACCCTAAATATAGTTCAAGAAGATTCAAGTGCTCTGGGAACGTGTTGGTGCATGCTGTGTCAAATGGTTGACCCAGTTTAATATTCCAGTCCAAAAATTGTACAATTTTAATCTCCTTGTCATTGGCATTTATTTGATCAGTAATGCAAAATATTGCCTAGTGAAAACATTTAAAAATCATACATTTTGTATTGTCTGCCTTGTTTATCTCTTTTAATGTAAAACACCAATAAATTCACCAATTTCCCTAACTCGGGCAGTGTGTTTGTTTTCTGAAGTGTAACTGGTCCTTATGACTCACTGTATATTCAAGCAGCTGCTGTGTCCAGATGGCCAACCCAGTTCATTATTAATTCAAATGTCGCTGAATATTAAGACGTGCCAGTGATGTCATTCATGAGTGCCTGTACTCCACCGTAGTAAGCCAATCTATTTTAATGGAAACCTCTGACTCCATTATACTTTATGTCTAATGATCAGAGATTAAATATCTGGGGTGGATACATTTTAGAGAGAAAAGGTGACGAGGCAGCCATTTTATTGTTCATATGGTACCGTCTCCTGATTAACATTGCAGCAGATGTGAATGTCATGGCTTTCACTGACTGCTTTAGTAATGATGATGACAATTTCTTCTGGACACCTGTATCATGCTACCTTATCAAAGGATGGCAGGTAATTTTATAAACAAACAAGTATTAATAGTGGCAAGTTTATCTTTTTTTCTGATTTAAATGGCTTAACCTTTTGAACTTTAAGTTTTGCTCCATTAAAACACATAAAACTGATCCAATCTGCCTACAGACAATTCTATTTATAATACCACTATCAGTGAACATTGTCCCAAAATGATTCACATTTACTGCTTTGTCCAATTAAGGTTCACATGAGGCAGCAGCCTCAGGTGCAAGGCAGGAACCAGCATGGTATGGGGGGCCAATCCAACAAACATGTGCACACAACTGGATGACAGGTTTGAACCCAGGAAGCTGGACCTGCAAGGGATCCACACTAACCACTGTAGTACCATGCTGTCTGTGTATTGTATTACCAAGTTTAAAACGGCTACAGCCCCAACTGCTTAATACTTAGGCCCCATTGCCCACCTTATAAACTGGTCAGCAAAAAACATCTAACACTGTTTACATACAGATCCACAATTATGCTATATACCTTTATCACATCATACTTCACATATATGGTACAGTTGTTTGTATATTTCTACATTAAGGGTGCAGGCATGTGGAGTGACTAATTGTAAGTGACACAGTAAATTGGTGGTGGAGATTAAGGCACATCATTAACCAGCTGGAGGTCATACCGGCTGCCAAATAAATGGATTAGCAATTGTCCTATGTAAAACAACAAACTTTATTTAGTGTAGTGCCTTTTATAATGAACACCATCCTAAAGTGTTTTATAGACACAGTAAAAAATTGTGTATCCCAACCAGAGAAGAAGCAGATGAAAAAAGTCATTCAGAGCTAAATAGTGAGCAAGTGGTGGGGTTTGAAAATGCAGCCTCTGTAAAATGAAATAACACTGCCCATTTAACATATTTGTCAGCTAGTGGGAGTAGTGGTGAAGTTTTATTTATTTATTAGCTCCTGCCATAAGAAATGATATTTTATTCAGTACAAATAGGGTGCAGCTTTTCCAATATTTTACCAATCACACAGGTTAGGTGATGCACAACAGTTCAAACGGTGAGTCAGAGATGGGACTTGAAGTGGCAAATCTCATGCTTTGAAGTTCCATGCCTAAGCCACTTGGGAACCATTCTGCTCTAAACAAAATTTGCAAATCAAAAGGCCAAACTGCTAGCTAATAGCAAACAATTACTGTATACTTCTTTCTTTATTTTAATAACTAGTTAGGACATGATATTGATTGTGCAACCTTGGATTTTACAATACAGAGGGACACACTTTGTTCTCATCCAGACATGCATCTTTACTAACTTCCTCATCATCTTCTTCATTTTTCTCAAAGCTCTTTTACTTCATGATGCCCTTGTTGTTTTGTCCCTCAGACCTGCTGTTCTGCTCCATCTATATTTGTCTGTTTTGTTTTGTCTCTTTCAGGTATGTATTTATCAGTCAGAAGGCCTACCAAGAGAGTGAAACTGGACCTGAGAGTTTCATCTACACCAAGATGGAAGGTGCTGCCATCTCTGGAGATAACGTGCAGGACACTGTGGAGTATTCAAGGCCACCTGAGGTGAGAACTGGAGTCACTTTAGATTGTGGTGGAAGTGCTACCACACAGGGTATGGGTTTCTCACAGATGTTGTCAGCTAATGAAGGGCTTAGCTGTTATTACATATAATCCTGCCTTTCCAGTTTTCATTGGTTTACTCTCACTTCGACAAGTTGACTGTTAAAAATGGAACAATAGCAAAAATATTTATAAAGGCATACATAGGCACAAAGACATAAAGCATTAAAAAAAGAAAAAATAAAGACTGAGCTGGATAAGTGAATTAGGAAATGGATGGATAGGTAGATGGATAATTGTTCCTGCAACTCTGCATGATGCACTCTGTCCTATAATATGCTTGTTTCTTTCCTTTTGGATTCTTTTTGCAGGGTGGTGATGTTATCAGCGCAATTCTACGGAAGGAAGTAACGCCAAACCAGAAACAAGGGGTATGTGCAGAGGTAAGTTGTCCTTGTTTGGAAAAAGTTGCCTTTATTTTGCCTCATTTTATTTTTACATTGACTGCCTGTTCTGTCATGTCCTACCTTGGAGCCTGCCTTTGAGCATATACACTCATGTGCTCTTTAGCTTTCATCACACCTCCTGCTGTGCTGTTTGACTTGACTGTGTTATGATTTATGGTATTTAAAAATGAAGAAGGTTTTGAGGTGTTTTGCTATGAAGAATTGAGTCTCTTTGTTATTCTTCTATATTGATGTGTATTTATCAAAGTTGGATTTTATTTTCATTTCATTAAATGTTTACTATGCTGCCATTTAATGGAGCTGTCCTCAGGATGTGTTAATCTGTTGTTAGAGAAGTGACTTTGAAAGGTGTGCAATGATTATGTTGTGAATGCAATGGCATAAAAGTCTGAACCAAAGAAACAATCTTCTGCCAAGATTGGGAATTGCACAGAAGTTTGGTGCATTCATTTATGATCTTTTTTTATTGAAAACCTTAGCATTTTCGTTTAGGCTTTGAGTTTGGTTAGTGTTTGGGCTTTGGCAACATTTACTTTGACCTCCTGGTTTGGACATTTTTTGGTGGTAATTAAAGTTCAATCCATCTCCTGGCCCATATATAATTCTAAATCTGCTCAGTATTCTGCTTGGTATAGCCCAAAATCACACAAGGAATGCCCCAATGCACTTTTACAGGACCTGTTTTCTGACAGTCCCCCAACCTTGAATGTCTAAGAAGACTAGAAAAATAAATCTCAAAAAAAAAAAAAAAGTACAGGTAATACTCTTCACAGAGCTGGGTGGCCAGTCTATCTCTCTGCCACCTCAGAAATACAATACAATAATATAAAATGGTTTGTTCTAGCACAGTGCTCATCGCCAAGTACAGGTGCAGAGCACCGCAATAACTCTCAAGGCAAAGTGCAAGAACAGATTATACCACTCACTAAATACAGAAGTACGACATATAATGATACAGATTTGTTGAAATACATCAAAAGCAAAGTAGAAACTAATTAACATAAGTGATAAATGGGAATACATACTGTATGTACAACAGACTCCTAAACACTTATCTACAATGACAATGTCTGAACTCCTTTTTTCAGATTACCATATCCCCCTGTATAACCACAGCCCTTTTCTAAAGTTTGTTTACTGTTTATAGTAAATTGCCTGTTTACAGTGTATACTTTAATTGAACTGCCAGTCAGTGATGTTGAACATTGGTGGTGATTGAAGTGGCTGTCCACTCTCTATATAAAGCACTTTGAATAGTGCTATACAAATATAATCATAGTTGCTAGTTTCTTATTACAAACCTCCTTAATTGTGATACCCATAGAAATTTTAGCTTACGGGTGCACTACTAACTTTGTAAAAACAACTGTGTAATAACTGTAATATTAGGCATTTGCAGATACTGTATTTGCTTTTTATATAAGCCCAATAAATAAGTTTACTTTACATACTTAAATGTTTCCAAATCATTTAAGTCATACACCGTGAGTCAGTAGAGTACTCAGAAAACAGTATTAGCAAAAACGAACTAAGGACAACACAGTGATCTAATAGGGTGCTGCAGCACCTCACACTTTTTTGATTCTTAACCATGGTGCCTTTTGCGAAGTTCTGAAACTTCCCTGTTGTTCCCATGGCATTCCTTTGCAGATTTTCTTGCTGCAGCACAAGGAAATGCTAGTAAGAACTTTGAACTATGTCGGTGGAAGTAATGGTGGATAGGAGTGTAAATATGCCTTGTGATGCACTAGAGCTTTTTTTGGTGTTACTACAGGTTTGGAATAATCATACTGGCAAACAGTGATTCAGAAAATGGATGAACAGAGTTTACTTCAGTTTATATGAGTAAATTGCATTCCTTCCCTGCAATGATGTGCATTTTTACTCAGGTTCCTTGGAACTGCTTGACGTTTACCATAGATCCAAGAAGTACTTTCATCACATTTCATTGTTTTTTTTTTTGTGGATCCCAGGAGACATCAGTTCCATGTTTTGTTTGTCATAAACAGATGTAATTTTAACCGTTCTTATTGCAGCTAAATTAGAAAAGCTGCGGTGGAAGTTTCAAGATTAAAAAACGTTGATATGTTTGGCTACTGTGCCCATTGTTTCACCCCATTACCCTAAAACAAAACAAAATGTAGTGTGTTTCTAATATAGTTAAGTTGGCCAGATAGTGATTTGCGCTTGCCAGTATTTTGTATTTTTTTTTGGATGGCTACAGGCCAGTTTATCAATATAAATTTGCTAATAGTCTTAAATACATTGATAAGTATCAGAGTTCAATTGCCACTTTATCCCGTGTGTGGTTTGCTAATGTGGCTTTTAGGCCCCATCTGCTATGAAGAATCTTTTACACACTAATTCATTTTAAATTAAAGTGGGTTCTCTGTTGCATAGACTACATCACAAAGCCTTATTGGCAAATGCACTAGTGAGCCTGTTGGTCACTTGGACCAGGACTGTCATTTACATATTTAGATATTATATATCATATATATATTCTTAAATTAATTCCAATGACTTTTAAGACACAAAGCTGATTGAATGTCAGACTTTAAACAGCTGTGCTCTTGAGGAAAAGCCCATCCTTTCCTGAAGTGAAACAGTTTTTGCAAGATAACAAAAACTGAGTCTTTACTGTAAACAAACAACAGTTTATTGCTGATGCAGATGTTATTTCCTTATGCCATATGCTCCAATTTCCTACACAGTAGGAAGTGCCAGTTTGTATAGGAACTGGGCTATTCCAAAAAATTGCACAGTGGATTAATGGAAGATGTTAATATGAAATCAGTTGGTGTTGTCAAATGTGGTGACTGCCAATGTGTGGATTTTCTGTTTGTTAGTAAAATGTCATTCTGTTTCTTTAACTAAATTTATAAAAAATTGGCCATCACAAAAAACATTTAGTGATGTCCTGTTAAGCAGTGCATGACTCCCAGCTCATAAGGCTGGGAGTGGTGAAGGTGCCTTCAAAGTTGAGATTATTGTAACAGGCAGGGACAGTGCTAACAGCATCTTTGCATCAAATATGTAAGATTGCAGAGTGGCTTGTTAGCAAGGGTTGGGGTGGCAGACGAATGTGGTGTTGTAAGAGAATTGCATTGTGGGAGTGTTCCAATATGAAGTCCTAGGGTACTATGTAACTGTGTTCAGAATACTGTGTGGTGACAAAATACATAACTGAAATATGCATAGTGCTCTATAGTTTGATTTGATTCCTTTGTTTAGGGGATACTTTTTCTTTTAGCACTTTGCTGTTCCAAAGGCTAATTGCACAAAGGACTCTGACTGCATCTCTGGGAGAACAGACATGAGAGGCAATGGTAAGAAGTCTTAACTAAATTGCTACCATATTTTCTTCTAAAAGATACATATCTGACCATCCATCTAGTCTTTAAATGCCCTATTTTCTGCTCAGACTTGGGAGATAAAGTCCTAATGCTGCCAGAAAGCAAGGCCAGGACTCCAGCTCATCACAAGGCAAACTCAGGCACAAGCCCACACTGGGGCAGTTGGAAGCTGATATTCATTCTGACTGGAATTCTTTGGATCACAGAAGGATGCAGGAATCCCAAACGAAACACAAAACAACAGAAGACATCCCTAGAGTCTAAAATCTGTGAGGTGGCAGGGCTGCCTGCTATGCTGATATGCCGTGAAAAGCACAGTGGACTTTCAACTAAATACAGATCATGAAAACGTTTGGGAACCCCTCTTAATTCTTTGGATTTTTGTTTATCATTGGCTGAGCTTTCAAAGTAGCAACTTCTTTTTAATATATGGCATGCCTTATGGAAACAGTAGTATTTCAGCCTGCGGTGGGCTGGTGCCCTGCCCGGGGTTTGTTTTCTGCCTTGCACCCTGTGTTGGCTCTGATTGGCTCCAGCAGACCCCCATGACCCTGTAGTTGGGATATAGTGGGTTGGATAATGGATGGATAGTATTTCAGCAATGACATTACGTTTATTGGACTAACAGAAAATATGCAATATGCATCATAACAAAATTACACAGGTGCATAAATTTGGGCAACCCAACTGAGATATTACATCAATACTTAGTTGAGCCTCCTTTTGCAAATATAACAGCATCTAGATGTCTCCTATAGCCTTTGATGAGTGTCTGGATCCTGGAGGGAGGTATTTTTGAGAATTCTTCCATACAAAATCTCTCCAGGTCAGTTAAATTTGATGGCTGCCAAGCATGGACAGCCTGCTTCAAATCATCCCATAGATTTTCGATAATATTCAAGTCAGGGGACTGTGACAGCCATTCCAGAACATTGTACTTCTCCCTCTGCATGAATGCCTTTGTAGATTTCAAACTGTGTTTTGGGTCATTGTCTTTTTGGAATATCCAACCTCTGCATAACTTCAACTTTGTGACTGATGCTTGAACATTATCCTGAAGAATTTGTTATTGGGTTGAATTCATCCACCCTCGACTTTAACAAGGGCCCCAGTCCCTGAACTAGCCACACAGCCCCACAGCATGATGGAACCTCCCACCAAATTTGACAGTAGGTAGCAGGTGTTTTTCTTGGAATGCGGTGTTCTTCTTCCGCCATGCAAAGCACTTTTTGTTATGACCAAACAACTCAATTTTTGTCTCATCAGTCCAAAGCATTTTGTTCCAAAATGAATCTGGCTTGTGTAAATGAGCATTTGCATAAAACAAGCGACTCTGTTAGTGGCGTGAGCGCAGAAAGGGCTTCTTTCTCATCACCCTCCCATACAGATGTTCTTTGTGCTAATTGCGCTGAATTGTAGAACGATGTACAGATACACCATCTGCAGCAAGATGTTCTTGCAGGTCTTTGGAGGTGATCTGTGGGTTGTCTGTATCCATTCTCACAATCCTGCGCATATGCCGCTCCTGTATTTTTCTTGGCCTGCCAGAGCTGAGGTTTAACAGCAACTGTGCCTGTGGTCTTCCATTTCCTGATTCCATTCCTTACAGTTGAAACTGACAGTTTAAACCTCTGAGATAGCTTTTTGTAGCCTTCCCCTAAACCATGATACTGAACAATCTTTGTTTTCAGATCTTTTAAGATTTACTTTGAGGATGCCATGCTGTCACTCTCCAGAGGAAAGTCAAAGGGAAGCACAACTTGCAATAGACCACTTTAAATACCCTTTGTCATGATTGGACACACCTGTCTATGAAGTTCAAGGCTTAACGAGCTAATCCAACCAATTTGGTGTTGCAAGTAATTAGTATTGAGCAGTTACATGCATTCAAATCAGCAAAATTACATGGGTACCCAAATTTTTGCACAGCCAGTTTTTCACATTTAATTTCACTAAAAATGTTTGTTTGGAAAACACCCCAGTACTCAGATGTTCCTAGGAAATGAAAGACATACCACTGTTATCTTTTTTGTTGAAGTAGACTAAATTATTATGCAGGCTGAGAGGGGTTCCCAAACATTTTCATATGACTGTATATGTGTATAAAAATGCAATTTTCTAGTTACATCTCTAGATCAAATCTGGGTTTTCAAAAAAAAAAGGGATATGCACTTCACAAACTGAATAGTATTACATTGTATTGCTTGCTATCTATCCTGACATCTGTTTTAGAAAATCTCTTAAGAGGAGGTGTTTTTTAAGTGACCCTAATAAGCAGACAAATTCCAAATAGGCCAAGATATGTACAAATGGAGGATTTCTTTAGGAAATAACATGAAATTCTTCCTACCAACATGATCTAGTTCAGAGTCTGTCCTGGTAATATTGGGTACAAAACAATAACTAGCACTGGAAGAGATACCAGTCCAATGAAGCATCTACTCATGCAGACACCTCCATGCAACCAAGTTTAAATTACCATTCACCCTTATAGATATATCTGTGGGGCTGTGGCAAAAATTCATGGAGATATGGGGAGTATGTGCAGTGACTGGGTGCTTGACTCAAACCCATAAAAGTCAAAACAAACAAATAAGCAGAAACAGTAAATAAAGTTAAAAAAATGAGGAAAAGTCTGTCTTTACACGAAATGTTTCCTATCTGTTAGTATTTAGTACAAAGAAAATTCTCCCTTCTCTCTCTCCCTTGATCCACTTAAAACACTGTCAGGATGCAGGATACAAACCCAGCAACAATCCAAATTACTGCACCACTATGCCACTCAAGAATATATATGTTATGAGGTTAAATCTTCATAAGGTTCTAAATTACAGGCAGATCTATTATATGAGTTTAGGCATAGTAAACCAATGTTTATTGGGAGAATTTGAGTAGGCGTTTAATGTAGTGTGAAGGAAAGGGCAATGTCTTACAATGGTTTTCATCATGTTGTGCTTATCTGCAAGCTGTTTGTTTTCTCAGAAATGCAAGCTTTTTTAGTATAACTTTTCATCCCGCTCTGGGATGCTGCAGGATCCTAGTATTTTACAGGATATACATAGTAAAGCAAATGTTGTTGGCTATGTAATCATGGTCATAAATCAACTTGCAGTATTTATTTCCAGGGCAGAGGACAGGAAGCTGTGTGCAGTACTACAATTTCACCTTCAAGACCTGTGAAATCAAGTCCTGGTGTCCAATCGAGGAGTTTGCAGCTATCCGGTAAGTTAAGTGTAGTATGCCTACCAAGGCTTTGTGGTATCAACCAAAGTCATAAAGTTTACCAGTCAAGATGTAATTTTACCTCCATGACAAAATCTACATCTCCAAAACTTTTCATTCTTAACTACAAAAACTCAGAGTAATGATGCGCTTGAGAGGTTTAGCTCAGCCTGAGAACAACATGGATGTCTGCAAGAAGGTTGTGCTTGCTTAGCTTCTATAAAATCACAATGTTAACCATGTGTGCTGTTAATGTTTACTTTTAATTTTGACAGACTGAGGCAACATAACAAATAATGTACTTTTAATTTTGACAAACTGAGCCAACATAACAAATAATGTACTATTCTACAAACCCATTCAATCCAGGTCAGGTTTGTGGGAAGCCAGATCCTGCTGTATTCTGACAGCACTGGGTGCAAGGCAGGTAATAGCCCTGGACAGGGAGCCAGTTCATTGCCCTGCACTTACGTACACACTAACACTCACAAAAAGCCAGTCTGGGATTGTCTGTCAAACCTACTTTGTATGTCAGTGCCCAGAGGAAGATTCACAAAAACGCAGAGAGATCATGCAAACACTAAAGGGTCAACAACAGAGTACAGGATTGGAGCACAGAATGCTGGATCCATGAGGCAGCAGCTGTAACAACTACACCATCTAACTAATGCCATTGTTATTTTAAATTATTAAAAACGTTGCATTTAGCTGGTTAGAAATATACTGTACATGGTGAAATTGATCTATAATAATAATGTAGTTTATCAGTTGAAATCTAAATTGATCAAAAAAGGTGGCAACATTACTTCTGGTGCCACCATTCTTCCCAAGTTGAGCCACCAAATCCATTTAAAATAGACATAAAATGCATTAATATGCAAGCATGCCTTACACAAACACAAAACAATACGTGTTCACATCAGCCCAGAAACACTTTATTAATATCATTAACTGTAGATGCTATTGTGTTTAATCCTACTTCATACCTAACAGGGGTGTAAGTTTTGACATCAAAGTACCCCAGTAGTAATTATCATTGGGACCCTCCCAGTTATATGATTCTCAGTATTTTATAAACACAGCACAAACATCACTTTTGAGATGTTGTGACCCCAAAGATCTTTTGGCTTTTGTCAATTTACAATAACAGCTTTGCAGTGTCAGATACACACATTTATCATATTACATGTAAAGCAAGACAGATCAATCAACCTTGTAAAATAACCGTATTGGAAAATGGAACAGAGCAGTGTACTAATCAATTGTATAGGACTTTTAAAGGCAAATTAAATGTTATGAAAGGGTTGTGCATATTATAAAGTATATGAAATTATTTATAGTAATCGTTATTAACATAGAATTAGTTCTCTTAAATAGACCAGGCCAAAAGCACATATACACTGCTAAAGACTTTCAGCAGCTATGCAAGTCTTTGATTGATTCCATTCATGTAAAGCTTGTCCCTGTAAACCTATACAAAGACAGTATCACTCCATATATTTGCAAATTTTCTACTAGGAACTGTATTGTAATACTTTCTCAGTTGAGTGGGTTCAGGTAAGAATCTCATTTGACAATGAAACTAAGAGGTTCAAGAAGGCAGTAAGTGACAGTGCCATCCCAGACTGGCATTTGCGTTGTCCTGGTTCGATAGGATAAAACTAAATTCATCCACTTTTAGAATCTGTCATTGGTTTTATTTACACTCCGGGTTATTCATTTGTTTCCATTACCTGCTGCTGTATACACCATTTTTAAATCTGTCTACATTTTGGACTGATTATTTCCATCCAGCCCATGTTGTGACCCTTTGTATTCCACTTATGGATTTGAACTCGGGTCCGCTGCACTTGTCTATTAGCCTGATGTGCTAAAGAGTGTGATAGCGGCTCACAATGCAATCATTGCTGTCATTTTTAGATGACTCTTACCCTGGTCATACTGTTCACCTGTATGTTATGGTCATCTAAAACTCAGTATTTGTTTATTCCTTTTTCTTTGTAGTGAACCAGAACTGAAAGAGGCCATCAATTTCACTGTTTTAATTAAGAACACCATCCATTTCCCCAAATTCAGAGTTGCAAAGTAAGAAGCTTCTTTTTTGATTGTTTTCATTATGAGACTCAAGCCTGTTTTTTGAAACTTTTCAAAATACATTGTAACAAGTTGTGGGAGGGCATTATGTTGTTCTTATTGTGTATGTGCAGAGGCAGGTGATAGAAAACTAGTACAGTAGGGTATAATAGCATATTTCATATTTACTACCAATAATTACAAGATGCTGTTTGGTTTAGCACATGAAATGTCTTGGTCTATCACACAACAAGTAGCAATATGGATGATAATTGTATCTCACTACACTTTCTTTTCTGCAGGTCGAATGTGATGCGAAAGAGGAGCAAATATTACCTGCAGTCTTGCCACTACAACGAAGTGACTGATATCTACTGTCCAAACTTCAAACTGGGATATATTGCTGAGCAGGCGGGGGAGAAGTTCTCTGAACTCTGCAAGACTGTATGATCTGCCCTTCTCATTTCCTTTTCTCTAATTCTCCTCCTGATTGCTTTGCGTAGGAAATCCATATAATAGTCCCTTACAGTTTCACTTTTTCAAAAGAAATGTTAAGTCAGTTTAATAAGTTTGATTGTGAGATGTATACTGTACACATATTAAATATGACATAATTATCATTCAGTTGTGAAATGCTAACAGAGGATTCAAGAGGCCTTCTCAGCATAGTGCTTCTCTCATCACTTGAGGCCAGCTGTGCTTACCACTGTGCTCGATTTTACACAGGCATAAACCGCAGAGGTAAACTAGCTTGTCTTAGTTTGTAAAATAGTGAGAATCATTAGCCAAATGAATGTTTGAGACACCGTTCTTCTTAACAATAAAATTAGCTTATTGGACTGAATGATCTCCTCTCGTTTGTCACAGTTCTTATGTTACATACACTGTCTCAATCGAAAATTTAGTTTGAACTATTACAGATGGCAAGACACATTGTTGTGGTTGTTGTGTATGTATCAGCAGTGCTCATCCTTTACTCCATCCTTTAGGGTGGGGTAATTGGTGTGTTCATCAACTGGAACTGCAATCTGGACCTGGACCCTTCTGAGTGTAAGCCAAAATACTCTTTCAGACGGCTGGACCTGCGCAAAAACCATGCCTCCTCAGGCTACAATTACAGGTCAGTCTGTGGAGTGTAATCAGATTTGTGGCAAGATCAGGGAGTAACTGTATGGATTATTGAAAATGTTAAGATTTTTAGTAGAGACCAACAAATGCATTTCTCAGGCATTACATAAGATAAAACTTTAAAGGTGTCAGTAGGGGCCATGACATCTACAAAAACATAAGTTCAAGGTTACTGTTCTAGTATACTGTATGGTGAAAAGAGCTTCATAAAAGGATAGATCTTCACTTAGGTCCATAATGATCATTACTTACTGAACCAGATCAGATCCAACATGAGAAAAGTTTTCAGGATCAAAAAGAGTCATACCATTTAGATTTTTTTTTATGACAAGACAGTGATTCATTGAGGTTGGTACGAATGATGCCACACAGATGCATCATGAGGACAATATGGTATTTTATTGACATCAGTACAGACAATGCCCCACTTTGCCCAATCAGTTGTTACCATGGCTTTGCCAATAAGTAATGTTCACAGAATAGTCTTTGTTAAGATTGCTGACAATATCAAACTGATCTTTCGTATTTCTTTCAATTAGGTTTGCAAAGTACTACAGTGAAAATGGAACTGAGGTTAGAACCATGATTAAAGCCTTTGGGATGCGGATTGATGTCATTGTTCATGGTCAGGTAAGTTCAGGTTTCTCACCCAGAGAGAACAACAAATTCTGTTGTATGAACCAAGACAGTAGCTTGAATACTGTTCAGTATCTGATGAAACATAATTTATTACTAGATGTCCATCTTGATCTGCTGCAAAAAGATGTTCCTGTTTATAATCAGCGATAATTTACAAATAAGATGTAGATTCCATGGACTAGGGGGCAGCACATTTTTCAAGCAGAGTGACTTATGATCTGGTCTTTAAATACTAAGGCTTTAGATTTTATTTAAGCATTGGTTTCCTGGGAAAGTTTGTATCTCTGTTGAGTTATTGTATATTTTATTGAAAAGGATCTTTGAAGGTGTTCATAAAAAATGTTCAGCTATAGAAATGTTCAACAGCTATAGGATATAAATGATGGTAAACAAAAAGAGGAAGGAAGGCCATGAATGCCAGCATAGGCTTTCTGTGATACTAAATAGAAAAACATAAATCTAGAAGATAAATTAATCAATAGTAAGTGGAAGGATAAATAAATGCCAAAATCTAATTTATTTATTAATTTTAAATATGTATATATTTTCTTGTTCTGTACATTCTTTTCAATAAAAGGCCTGACACATTTAGTAAATAACATTATATAATACTGTATATAGTCACCAAAGAACACAACATGTCTTTGGAATATAGTGAAGAACAGTGGAGAGTTTAGGCCTGCATAGTGTCCCATTGGTTAGTTTTGTTACGTCACAGCTCCAAAAACCTTATCTGTCTCAATATCTTGTTCACATACTTTTTTTTAAATGTCAGAGTTCTTATTTTAACCTGACTGAATACTTTATTCAAGATTGTCACAAGTCTTTGCACAAAAAAGTGCTTCCTTGTTTTTTTTATGAACTGTGGTGGCCTCATGTCCCATTTAAGATTGATTCCTACCTTGTGCCCAATGCATATGAAAAATAGAAGCATTTTGATTTTTCTGTTACTGCATTAAACTTTCTAATTTTATGTGCCTAAATCAGTGCTTTTTTTGTATAGGCAGGAAAATTCAGCATCATCCCCACAATTATTAACATGGTCACAGCCTTGACATCAGTGGGAATTGTAAGTCACCTTTGTCATGTAACCTAGCTATTTTTATTCTTAACAAATGACTGACTGTTTGAAAAGCTTTCAGAAATGTGTCCATTATCAAGCAGCTGGCTAATTTTAATACTACAAGTATTTGTGTTTTGCCCTGTCACTGTAAGGATGGAAAATTGCCACCACCCATGTGACTTTCTGGGTGTGTAAGCTGATGCCGTAGTTTTGTGCATTTTAGTGCTATCAGTTTAAAGGGGATTTATTAAAGAGCACTGCTTATTTAGTAAAATTGTATTTTTCTCCTAACCTGTTTGGTCATAGTATGTTAATGAAGAAGATATCCTGCTTCAAATCTATTTCTATCTAATGAGTGGAGACTGTTAGCGCAACAAAATAGTAGAATCAAAACGGGGAAATTTGTGAAATTATTCTAATGTCTCATCCAATTTTTTTCTCAAAATGTATCTGACTTTGAATGGAACAACTGCAGAGTTGCTTCCAGAATTTCTATACATCCTCTGTATGGCTTTCACAAGTGGCATTTGTACAAGTAATCATTTACACAATGGGTATTTTCAGCTTCATTTTCAAACTTACTGTATTTTCCAAACCTCCACAATCAGGTCATGCTGAGGCTTCAGGTTCTGGTTCAAGATTACTTACGATAGTTCAAATTAGCTGTCCTTCTGGACAACAAATTAATAAAAACAGACATAAACACAAACTTCCATTCATGTACAATAAAACAAGTATTAAAATAAAATGTTTTATGAATAGCACAAAAATGAAAATAAATAATTCCTAAATGTAAAAGTTATTGAGCTGTGTGACTGATGCTGGAACAAAGCTACTTTTATATGGTTTTGTTCTACTTTTGGGAACAATTAAACTTTTTCCAGAGCGAAGTAACTGAAATTCAAAGTGCAAAGGACGAGAGACATTACTTAAGATAGAGCTTGTTAATCGCTTTAGCTGCCTAGAGTACTAAAATGATGGACTGAGTAATGAGTCCCCCAATCAGCCTACTTCACCATTTAACAATTTGCTCCATTTTGCTTCTGTGTTTAAAACAAAGCTTTCCAAACCAAGATGTCAAAGATAAAACAGATTCAATAACAGCACAGTAAAATAAGTCTTAACAGGGTTTTGTCAGTCTGGAAATAGTTTTCTTGAAAACAATAAATGCTGGTGTGCCCTTTTGCATACAGCTTCACAATTTGCCTTAAAATCTAGTTTAGAATCAATTATTGTCCCCAAATATTTGTACAATGTCACACACACTACAGTTTGATCATTAACACATACATCTTCATGTTTACTACCATTTTTTCTAAAATCACTGACCATGTCCTTCATTTTAGATACATTTAACTTAAGATGGGACTGTTGACACCACTCAGCAACTCCTACACTATTGTGCCGTGATCAGTATCAGTTTGCTGGAGTAGACTTAAAATAACAGAATCATCTGTATACTTTAAAATAATTCTGTTCTCCCATCACATCTGACACTTGTTCATATACAAACTAAAAAAAGGGGTAAAAGTACAAATCTTTATGTAGTGCCAGTTGAAGAGCAGACCTGGTCAGACAAAGTGCCATTTACCCCTACTTTCTGTGTCTTGTTTGTTAAACAATTCGGAAGCCAGCCTGCAATGTTATTCACCAAGTTAAATTGTCCCAAGAGCCTTCTGGTTAAAATGTGCCATTTAATTGTGTTAAAAGCAGATAAAAAAATAAAATTGTATCAGTTGATCCATCACCCTCTAAATATATGAGGACAGAATTTAACAACATCATAGAGGCATCTTCTACTCCTCCATTTTGCCTGCAAGCAAACTGCATAGGATCCAGTGCATCTACAGTGCACCCCCTGCTCGCTTCGCTTGCCCACCCCTGCGTTTGGTTTACCAGATATACAATTTAAAGAAAATGTTATTTTCATGGGAATTGTTAGATATGCATTATTTTCACTTTTACTTTAAAACTTTTGTAAAAACAATACTTGTCCTTTATTTAACCCGGGCATGGTTAAATCTTTCTCGCAGGACGTATAACGATGCTTGTGTTGTGAAGGGGGGTTGCTGAATGCACGCTAAGCAGTTGCAGTCTGATCATCTGATGGCTTGTTGCTGCTGGTGAGCTGTGTTTTCTGCTTTTCGCACTTTGCGTCAATCATTTCAAAGCCTGTACAGCAGCTGTCCTTTTGCCACTTTGCGTCTCTGCCGCTCGCGTTGTGAAACTGGGCTGAACGCACGCTAAGGAGAAGTGGTTAGATCATCTGCTGGATTCCTGCTGCTGGCAAGCTGTGTGTTCTGCTTGTCGCTTATCGTTGTTTTAAGAGCTGCGAGCACATGATGCCTGTCTGCCAAAAGCATTCCAACAACTGCTTGGTTAGATGTCCATTAACTTGTTTTAAATGTTGTCTCACTGCCTTGTCTCGCGGGATGTTAAAGTGGCTCTCGCGAGATGTCAAAATGTCTTCTGATAAGATCACTTCTCGTCTCCCTCCCAGGATTTTTTTTTTTTTTTTTATATATAATAGAGAGATTTTTGTCTTTACCAACTTTTCAAATGGTTTCATTAAGTTTGATATGACAGCCACTGGCCTAAAATCATTAAGAGTTTTTTGGGAACCTTTGGTACATGTTGTTTATATAAAGACTGATTGAAATGGTAACAAAATATAGTTCTTTTGCACAAAATTTAATGGTGCGACTGCAAATGTTGTCTCTGCCCTGACTCTCTCTTAGTCTTAAAGAGAAAAAAACCCTTGTTACAACTTGTAGTTCTATTTTAAAATGCTGACCATCTACTAGGTTTTTACTCAATCTTGAATATCATTGCTAAAAACATGAGTGTTAAAACAATTGTAAAAACAATTAAAACCATTTGCAAGTTCTCTATCTGAGTTAAAACTCTCCAATGTAATACAAGAATTATTTTTGATATCGTGTGTACAAATGCATTCACTAATAACAGAGTTAAAAAAAACATACCCCACCACACTGAGTTTTTCCCAGTCACTTCTGCCTGTCGGTCCAGCCAAAGAGGTGCTCCAAACCTCGATATATAGGTCATACTTTGTTAAACAAGTCTCTGTAAAGACCGAGACACAACAGTCCCTGTATTCCTTCTGAAACCAAACGTTCCCTTGTAGTATGTCCAACTTGTTCCTCAGGGACCAGATATAACCCATGATAGTTGAAGATAGAGGGATCTGTGTCATCAGTTTTCTTATCTGTAGTCTAATACCTCTTTGATTGCCCCTTTTCCTCTTTTTTTTGTCTTTTTCCCCTTACATTTTATTAGAGTTCCTCAATAAAGAAACCAGTTATTACCAAGTGATATCTGTCGAACTGGCTAAGTTCATAGTGTTTAACTGCAATAGACTTCTTTTAGTATACCTTGTTCAACTGCCATTATCTAAAGGTTTAAAATCACAAAAAATATAAAATACGGCAAACTCTAGCTGCTAGTTTCTGTGTGCACATGCACAAAATTGTAGGATGTAGTCAGTGAGATTAATAAATGTGGTGACTTTATTAGTTCATTCAGATACACCCAAGATATGCTTCCAAAAAGTGGCTACAATTGCCTTGTAAACAAAAATCAAGAAGTACAGATACCACTAAACCCCAGAGTTATTTTTGACTACTGAATAATTCTGTTAACTTTGACAACACTGCTTCACTCTTCACTTTGCAGGTCTCATTTCTCTGTGATTGGATTCTGCTGACATTTATTGACAAAGATGAGGTGTACAGTGAGAAAAAGTTTGATGAGGTAAGGACATGTGCAATGACATTACTGTGTCTCTTTGCCCAAAGATTTAAGCTGCCTTGCCCTACACTTTACCAATGACGCTACCAATATGCTGTTAGTCCTTTTTAGTAGGAGCAAATCACAAAAAAAATGTTGTAGATTTTGTATTCTTGAACTCTTTTTCTTTCTGCTTGCTCTTTAGATCTGCAAGCACTCAAGTAATACCCCAGAAATGGATATCACCATGGTAAGCCATGACACCACCCATACAGACTTGTCTGATAGTGTTCAACTCTGATCATGCTTGCCTGTCTACCCCCTGGTCTCTTTCACCATTTTTGCTAAGGCATCCTGCCAAACTGAAAAAAAAAATTGGGAACAGTGCAATGAATCAAGGGGGGCAACAGTGTGTGCCAGTGCAAGAAGCATTGTGAACTCTTTTCAATATTCTAGATGATATCATTTCATGTGGGATCCATTGAGTCATAAGAAGTGTGCAAGTCAGTGGGTGCAAAGCCAATTGGATAACCAAATGTGGAAATGCAGACAATAAACCAAACTTTGGACAAATGCTCACTTAATGGGGCTTTCCATGTGCCTTCTGTGTTCTAGTCTCTCCACTGCCGATGTTTAATTGTGCTAAATTAAAGCCTCCAACTTTTAAGAACTTTAATAATAAAGCATTTAATTCTGCTGAACTACCTCGGAAGCCGAATGTCTCATGTTTCTCATTACTGTTGGCTGGGGCCAGAAATTGTTAAAGTTGTTCATAATTAGCAAGTCACATATCCTATAATATCAACAGTTAATACATTTTTCTTTCATTGACTCATTTTTATAAATGGTCTCATTTTATAAAAACTTAACATGTCAGGGATGTCTACATTTTTTTTAAAACTCATTCAACCCTATGGTCATTACAATGTGTTTCAGCAGGATTGTGAAAGGTAGCACTTTAAATGCTTACTTTGGTTCTTAAGAACAGCTATGGATCTCATCAGTTGCAATCAAAGTAAGAAATCATTTTTTAAAAGGAAAAATACATATCGACCTTTTAAAATGCAGTATTTCCTTTACCATGTTTAGAGTGAGAAAATAGCACTGAAAATACTGACTCCACTCCTTTACAAGTTCTGTTAATATTCCAGCGACCAAGACCTCTTTTTCCCATAAATACTAAACGGCATTTATATAACTGTTCTTTGGACAAAAAAACATTAAAATTTTTCAAAAGGATTGTTTTTAGAGGGCTTTTCAGAGAAAGACTAAATTATATCTGTTTGAAAAAAGTCATAATGGAAAGCCAAATAATGTTAACGAGCATCTTCATGACAGCCTAAGTAATATAAGTTGGGGTACATTCCTCAGTGAAGACCAAATGTTATCTGTAGAACTGCATAAGGAGATGATTGAGTGTGTTTTGATCGAAGGCAAATCCAAGGAAAACCGAGTGAAAAAGTACCAAATTACAGTTAAAACTGGTATTTAATACTAAAAGGTCACCTCAAGGGAAACATTATTTAGAGGGTGAGACCATCACTGGTTTTCTTCATGGAAAACCAAGTGGTATCAGTTGGAACAGACTCGTTAGTGACAACCAAATAATATTAATGGTTTATTACAAGGAAATGTGTAAGTTATGAAGAACATGAGTTAGCTGGTTTGAAAACACTGAAGTCAGAAAAAATGTAGGAAAAAAACACCTTCCACCAGTATGCACAGATGATTTCTATTAAATTGATTTTACCTATTGGAGTTCATTACCACAGTATTACAGTGCTTGTTAACTGCCTGATATATTGATTACTGTAAAACAGTATTTAAAAAAAATCTTATAAAAAGCAAATGGACAAAAAAAAACTTTCCTAAAACCTAAATTTTATAGTGGGAATGTTTATCTGCCTCCTTAGAAGTTTCTTGTGGTTAAAATGAATGTAGCGTAATTCCAATTCTCTTCCTCTCTGAATGTGGAGAATTTCTCATATCTCACCTTTTTGTAAAACCCCAGTATAGTTAGAGAAATAGAAACATTCAGTAAAAAGCACCATAGAGGTGCTTCTGGAGTCATAGTTAATGTGATAAAAGGAAATTTCTCACTCTGCAGCTCACACTAATGAGATTTAAAAAGTGAGAAAATCGAAAGCTTTTGAAGAAGTCTTTCCCACAAATCTGATTAAAAGAATTCTGTCAATAAGGAATTACTTCATTGCCAAAAGTGATAAGTCAGGCTTGCTTAACCATTTGTTCGCTCAGCTTTTACTGTAAATCTCAACTTCCACTTACATACTCAGCACCTTTGCTGTGTACAATACATTTATAGCGGGGCAGATTTGAGAGTAGCTTTGGTGAATTCCATAAAATTTAATCTACAATCTGGGTGGGCACTGCCACAACAATAAACCGAAAGCTTCCACTTGTTCAGAAAATTGTTCCAGCCTAGAGTGGTAGAATCAAGATCCCCTTTCACAGTACCACTCTAAAAAATAATTTATAATCCATCTTTCTTTTATCTAGGTTTTAAGTTAAAAGACTGTCCTGTTTCAAACTACATTTTGTAAAAACCTACTTATTGTGACAAAGTGATAAAAGCAAACAATTAAATTAACAAGCAAAAAAGCTGTGATACACTTGATAATAAGAAATGCACACTTACCAATTGCTGTCAGTGCAGTTTGTATAGGTATGTATTCACTCCGTGAACTGCAAGTAATTATTGCTTTTATTTAATGAACGAGTACATTCTGTAAACTTTAAATAGAAGTCTGAAAGTTGGCAGAAACCAAGGTAGAGATTTTACATATCTGGAAATCACATTTACAGACTGAACTAAGTTTTTTGAGCAAATACATGCATAGCTCATTTACTAAAAGCCAATACCTGGTTCATAAAATTGCAAGGCAAACATACAGGTTCACTACTAAGTGCCTAAAACCCAGCTACTCCTTCACTAAGTGGCAAAGAATGCAGTTTACAATGGCCAAACAAAGTAAGCCAATGTCTTGACTTATGACTGTCACATAGTCATTCAATAGTTTTTCAAAACCTTCTTATTCTAAGCAGATATCCTGTCATTTTGTCATTCCAGACCTGAAGGCAGAAACTGACCATAGAGAGGGCACTTCATCTGTTCATTATTAATTTCATATTTCCATACTGTAAGTAAAATGGGAAATCAAGCAACAGAATATTATTCTTTATTTTATAACAATATCAAAGTACCTTACAAAGGGATTTAGCAATATGAGTGAGTAATTACAATATACCTTGGTGCATAAAACAGGACAACACAAAAATTAAATAAAGAATGTCAATAAATAACACAATGAAAAACAGCAGGAGTTACAGGAACAGACAAAGGGAAAATAGATTGAGTGTGGGTGCTACAACAATGGTGAAATCTAGAAATTTAGTTTAAAACAATACCAGCAAACTTGGTAGATAGGGAATTTGAGGGCCAAGACTCCATAATAGCAAAATGGTAAATCTGAAACTGAGGAGAAAAAAAACTAGAGTGGTAACATTAATCGGTATATAGTCATGATATCCAAAAAATGTCAGGTTTGCAGCAGCTGTGTTCTTTGCTGTGTATTGCCTGTAAGGGATTCTTTGAAAGACCAACAAATTACAGTGAATTTAGCTGAGCTATTTCAAGTGCAAAAACCTAGTCACAAACTTCCTTGAATAGCACATATTGATCATGTGTATCTTTGATTTTAGGCTAATTGTAATTCTTCATGTCATTTTTCCACTGCATCCACTCTGTCTTTGCTTCTTTTTTGGATACATTTTATCAAACATTGAGTGCAACACACCTAGGAGTGAATCCACACATGTGGCACAACACTGCTGGCAATGGGGGAGGCTGTGGTAAGACTATTTTTTTACAGACCAAACATTGAGGTGGACCAAGTCTGGAAAGACAAATAAAAATGAAATAATTGATTAGCATATTTTAAATTGTTTGCCAATTTTTTTATATTGCCTAAACAATTAGATCTGGCTCATAGATGTGAAGACCTGGATTCAAATCCTTGCCCAGTCACTCAAGTGTCCTCCCACATCCCAAGGACTTCGGAGTTAAATTATTTGGCAAATCTAAATTAATGTGATGTCAGTGTGCCCTACAATAAACTTCCCTCCAGTCCGGGATTGTTTTTTGCTTTGGGGCTGATGTAGCCGGGGTAGACTCAGGCTCCCAGCAGCCAAGCACTGAAAAAAGAAACAAATTCAGAAAATGGTTGTGTGGATGTTTAGTGTAGAGGCTGAGATAAAGTGACTGATGTACATCAGAGTCATCTTTTCTTATTTTATACAGTAATAAACTACCTTAAAATTAAAATGCTTCTTTTTTCCTCTGGGGTCAGAACTTTCCGATATCTGGGCAAACGTCATTATGATCTCAGGTTTATGAAACCAGACTCCTAAGTGGATTGATTCTGACTTAATGCCTGAGGAAAAATTGCATTACCTGGCAGTAAGATAGTGGAAATGGAGTCAGATGGAATGTCTCATCTAGACAAAGAGGCCCAGGTGCAGAACACATGCTTGTGTGTATAAGCAGTAAATGGAACATTTTTTTTTTTACTTTAACACTATAGCTATACATGCATACATATGAACACGTGTTCATGGATCATTTAAGTTCCTTTTCTTTTTTTGAATTTGTATTCCGTGAATAAAAAAATTCCATTGTACTTCTTATATACGATACATATAATTTAAACATATACTGTATACACATATGTGATAACATTATAGTGTCTAAGGACTTGCAACAGTAACAAGAACATGGCCATATGAAAGAGGGAAATAATTTCAACAAGCAAGTTACAACTAGAAAAGGAATCTGGGGAAAGACAAACATAACTATTTGAAATTAAACAAGAAAAACTCCAAAAACAAAAGCTGAAAAAAACCAACAGAAAATGTGGCAAAGCAAGAAATGAAGTTGAGATGTATAGACTTTAAAGTCATAAACACAAAAGAGGTGAAATGAAGCAAAGTTTAAGAAACAAGGAAAGAAAATTGATGCAGTGATTCATTAACTGTTTTAACTCTGCATTTATTTAAAAATAGGGAAAATTAGGGTAAACAGGTCTTCAGTAATGGCATAAGTTCAATTGACTCGCATGGGAAACTGAATATTTGTGGGATGTGGCCAAGAAGTGAAGCATCCAAGTTGTTTTATTTAAAAGAAAACATTTTTGCAAACAATTCTACATTTATCCAAATATTTTTGCATCCTTGGTTCTTTCAGGATATTTGCAATGTTTTTTATGAAGTCAGGACATTCTGGCCTCTGCTGCAGCTCAGGAATTCTTAATTATGACCATATAATGATGATACTGGAAAGTCACTGTACTGGTACTATCTACCAAATGTTAGCAAACAAAATCTAACATTATTTGAAATTCTTAATGTAAAAAAGTATGTTAATGTTTTAAGAAAAATGTACAATTTGTCAGTTTCTAGTTTAGCCTTATCTGTAGGAACTTATTATAAAATAACAATTATCATTATCTTTACTGTATCTCCCTTGAGATTTTAAAAAGTCTATCAGTTATTCTATGTTTGAATGTAGTCTTAAATACTGACCATACTTACCACTTCTATGTTCACTAGTAGCAGTATAGTGAAAAATGCAAGTCCATTGTTTGTTTTTTCTTTATTTGAAAATGTGTTAAACATAAATATTGTAAACTCCAGGAACGCACCCTTTTATGAAACGTAATGAAGGAAAATTTGTGAATGAAGAACATTTACCTTTATCTTACTTTACTGCCCTGTGATCCCATTTATCAAAACAAGCAATAATTGATACGTAACATCTGGGCAACAACTATATAATTAAAGTGTATTTTATTTAAAGTCAAAGATATAGGTCTTAAGAGAATTCCCCTAAGTTACATCACCAGAAATGACCTAACTCTTGTTTGGGACAAACTAAGCATTTTGAGATTAATTTATGTCATGGCACGAATAGGGGTGGAATTTTCAAACTATATAGAGTGTGCACTTTGTTAATTGGGTATTCAGGACTTTAATGGTAAAGTTCTGGATCAGACCTCTTTTTGTTAAATTATTTTTCTTCCATACACCCATGTACTTCATTCAACATACCTGCTGTGCTGTATGCATAGATAGGCTTCTTGTGGCTTCATCCTGGCAACCTGACCACAGATGGCACAACTCTGACTGTTGAGAAAGAGCTGTGTGAAAAAGAGAGACATCAAAAAAATATACTAGGTTAAAATAAATGTTGCACAAAACACATAATACATCTTCAAAAGAAGCATTTTAAACCCCGGAATAATACTGCAAAATTAAAACAAAACTGTGTGTGTTTATATGCTAGGCTAAAGCTTAATAATTCTTGAAAGATGAAGAAAAAAAGCATGAATACACTGTGAAAGTTCATATCTATCCAATTTCTGTAACCAGCAAGTGCAGATTGGGTTGTGGTATTATTGTGGGTGTTATTTTAAAGGTGCTGTTCTTGTTCTCTGGTGACTGTTTTCCTCAAAATCAAACACTTTACATCTATTAATGTGGGTCAAGAATAGACAGTCACATATTACATACCTGCCCAAAGGCCCGTGTCCGGACTGAGCAGCTAGAGCAAAGGAGGGCAGGTTTTGTCTGAAATCCAGGTTGACAATGCCAGGAACACCGCAACTTCTAAAAAGTATGCCACAGATGAGAGTTATACCAAATTTCATGGTGAACACATCAAAATGTTAGACTGCTTACATGTTAAAAAAAAAAAAAAAAAAAAACATTGGAAAATTCTGTTTTCTATATGCTTTTGCCATACTTCCTATAGCCTTTAGGATTCTAATGGAATATATACAATTTATTACCCCGACTGCACAAATGGATAGGTGCATGGACTCGAATGAAATATAAAAAAACAACTTACTCTGATGTAAGAAAAACGAGTGTGACAGGAGATGCTTAAGGCCCTTTGGTCATTTCTTAGAAAGCTGACAAGTCTTGAATGCAAACCAGCTTCATTCAGCAGCCAAGGCAACTCACTGGTGACAGTAGCAGCGTCAGGACAGTTATCCTCAAAGTAATCAGCTAGCAAGCACATGTAGTTCATTTTGTCTTCTTGCCTACCAAAAAAACAACTTCCCACAGCCTGTCAGAAAAGAGAATAAGCAATATTGGAGAATATCCAGACAACAATATCATGAGAAAAAGAACTATAAGCAACCCTAAAATATATATTTATTTGGTTCTCGCAAAAATATTTAACCACAATAATAGTAATTTCTTATTTTGCTTCATAAAATAGCAAATAAAATTCCAACATCTCAACTCTTCATATTGAAACTGAAATGAGAAAGGTGATGTCTACAACAGAGCAATTTGTCAAATTACTGAGATGATTGTAATATTTTACCTTTTAAACCTAAACTGAGCACCAGACAGTGTGTCCCCTAATGGCTAAAGCAGTGCTATCATGTTAAGATTTCACCTCAGAGTAACTCTGTAACTCCAAGCAAGTCACTTTACCGGTCAGTACTGCAGTGGTAGAAAATCGGAATCAATCACACTATAAAAGTGTCAAATAAACAGAGATTAACATTTAAAAAATAAAAAAAAAATTCCAACAACATAATGTCTTCTGAAGTAGTTTCTGTTAAGTCATTTGAAAGTAAAAACTGTGGATGGTATTTGATGTGTAGATGGGCTGCAAAGAGTAAGCATAACAAGATATATCCATACTATTGCTGTAGAAATGAATGTATTTATTTTCAAGTAAATAATAGCATTTTTAGCAACTGAAATGTACATATTATTACAGATATTTGCAATCCCTAACAAGGCTGATCTACCGTTAATATGTTTTACTGGAATTAAAGGAAACCTCAGATGCTGTGGATGGAGAACACATACGGCAGTAAAGTGAAAGTCCTTCTTTCTGCAGAATCAAAAAGACACCTTCACCTCATCTCATGTCCCTGGACAATGAATTAATTAAAGGGAAGGAACCATTCAGAAAGGCTGTGTATTAGACAGACACATGGAGAAACCAGTATGTGTCATTCTCAAGGAGTATTTGTTGGTCTGGTTTTGCTCCTGGTTAAACTCAACATTTTCAGCTAAAAAAAGGAACAATGTACCATTCCCATCTCTAATGAATTCTAGCACTTATTTTAATTACAGTATTAAGCTTGCAAAGCCATACTTACCTGAGCCACTGAAGAGTGAAAAAAAGTTACAATGTCACGACCCTTCCAATCATAACTGATGCGCAGCAATTCCTTTACAGAACGCTGAAGCTGAGCCCACTCCATTGAGGAAATTGCCTGACCACCTCTTTTGAGCCCCAAAACACCTTGCACATCAATGGCCAGAACCCCTCCATCCCGTGAGCAATGGAGAATGCACACAAACTGCAAAGGATTTAACAAGAAAAGGCTTTGATTAAACAAGGTCTTAGGTGACTGTTTTAATAACACAACAGCCCTCTGTAATTAAAGGTATATTTCTTATTATTTTTACATTCTTATCATCCATTGCTTTAGACACTTCATATTTATCTACTAAAGCCCATTATTCCAAGGTTCCCAGTTGCCAAGCCACAAAGTGTATAATTCATTAGGGTAGTTGAATTCTTTATAGCTTTCCCCTAAATTCAACTCAAATATTACCAGGGCCCAATGTTTGAGTAGGCCCCTAGAAGCCGGCATTGCCTGTGGACTGAGTTTTACATCCAAGCATAATCCTGGGAAACAGAGATATGTGTGGCCAGTAGAATGTGAATTCTAAAATATTAGAATTCTTAGAAGAGTGCAATTTGGAGGGAAGAGAAGGAGACTACAAGTTTCCACCATAGCAGTCAAGCATTACCATGTTTTTGATATTCTGCTCATCTTAAACACTTCCTTTCTACATGAATATTAAAGTCATTGATGGTGATAATTTTGCATTTAGACCCTTCATAAAGCACACTATGATTAATTTTCATTATCATTACTTTACAATTCGTACTAAGGAGTGGTGGGATACATACCTCCTTGAGTAGTCCAGATTCATCCTCTCCTACAAGTCTGCACAGGATACTTCCCAGAATTCCCTCCAGAGAATCTGGAAAGGACTGAATTAGGTGGGTCACTCTCTCAAAGACACCAAATAAACGTAGCTCTTCACAGGCCAGGGTCATCCATAAAGGGCTAAGCGAGCTGCGCTTTGACAAAAGCAGTTCCAATTGCTTAGAACTCAACCGCTGGAATGGCAAAGTGGAGAGAATGACACAAGCCTGCTCATCATGCGTAACTTTATCCCAGGAACATGATTACCAGTTAGAGATTGCTTTTAATAGATGGATTTACGACACTGCATATTGAACTGCATTTGGACAGTACATTTCTCTAAAGCTTGACAGTCAAGGAGTGTTGACTATCTTTTTTTAACCTTTTTCTGCATTTAACAACTATCCGTCTAATGAAAAACAAACATCATAGGATGACTCTCAAAGAAAACAGCATGTGATTTTAATGTTCACCTGTTTGGAGGCCTATTAGAATAAAAACTAGGTTTGGAATGAAAATGTAAATAGTCTGGAAATGGTATAGAGTTTGATGGCACTTTGTCCACAATGATGCAAACTGTACCCAGGTCTCTGCAGGAATGCAGAATTAATTAGAGGTTCATTTGAGCCATGTGGTACTCAAATATAAGTGCAAAGCTAATGAGAAAACCTAGTCTTGGTAGGGGAATAAACTGTGTTGAGAGTTTTCATTTGTACAGCCTTTTACTTTTGCAGAAAATATCACTTATTGGTGCTTGCCATAGAACATTTGATATAAAGACTTTACGGTGATGTATAATAAGTAACAGCACTCCCTTACTTGAACTGTTTGCACTAATGTATTAATAAATTGACTATGCTAGGACACAAAACATCTCCATGGCTCAACCACTTCTTTACCTTATTGTATCGGGACAGATAAGTTGTAGCCAGCTCCCGTGCAGATTCCAGAGAGAGTGGGTTCACCTCATGGACCAAAGTGGTAACCAAAGTCAGTGCAGGAGTCAAAGAAGTGGTAGTGATGACACAACGGCAGTTGCCAGGAAAGAAGGACCTATCTTGCAGCCATGTCAGCAGTTCCTCAGCATCTTGTGAAGGGTAAATCTGCAGGCAAATGCTTGAAATTAGCAATCAGCAGCTAGTGTGTACAATATATAAGACATTCAGTTTAGGGTCTGAAGTAACTGGTACTTGGGCAGCAACCACCTTAATATGAGACGATTGTCATACAGCACACAAGCATACTCATGTACAGAGGTCCAATTTAGAGTCATAAATCAACCATGTCTATGGACTAGGGAGAACAGAGGAATCACAGTTTTTACAAAATAGTTTAGATTCTATTTAATTTTTGATGAAATCATATATTTCAAACAAACATTATAACTACTTAAGGATCATACTAACTTTCTAATGACACAGCATACTATATACAAGTCTGCTTCCCACTAAATGTTATCTGTTATTACTAAATAGATTCCCATACTTGGTTGAAGGCATCTATACAAATCACCAAAGGCCTCTTTAAATTGACAGGATCATCAAGTCGGTCCCTCAAAATTGACTTCAGAGCACTGATTCCATCTGCTTCCTTAAGCTTCTCTAGTAAATCTTCCTGATCTTTGATAAACAAAAGGAATAAGCTTTATTTACTCCTTAGTTGTCTGGTTTTGAAAAATAAAACATCAGTTCTGCTAGTAAAATAAGCAAGAGTAATGTTACTATACCAGGAACTGAACCCAGATGTCTGGCTTAGTGCGGAAAGCACTATAACTACTGTGGAACCATGCCACTCAGAAAAAATATACAAGAATAAATAATTTAATAAGAACTAATAGTGTAGCAACCAATGGCAATATTTCAACCTCTCATACAAGAATACAAATTTCATTGGTTCATTGATTTTCTGTCCCCCTTTCCCTTGTTGATTTGGGGGGAAAAAACCTCAGGGCAAATTTAGAATTGCAAAGCAATCTAATCGGTACATCTTTTGACTTGAAATGAAGTGTAAGCAGTTGGAAATGCTGACACAAAGAAAACTCAACATGAAAATCGATCCAGGCAAGTTTTGAACTTGGGTGTCTGTATCCGGAAGGTAGTACCAATAGCCAATGCATCATTATACTGACTTCCCACACACACAAAAAAAACACACATTCATGGCCATCACATTGGCAATCAATTGTCAGATGTCTCAAGCAAAGGAAGTCTAACTCTAAAACATTCCCATTTTCTTCCTAAAATATTTAATTTAATCAGATTTATTGTTGATACATTACAGTACAATAAAAAGTATTGTTTCGAGTCACACTGGTATAGAAATACAGTGTATAGTGACAATACAATATACTGTATAAAGACTCAACAGGCACAATACTACAAAACAATATATGTAAACAAAAAGGGACACACAGAAACTGAATAGCAGCTATACCACATGATAGATTAGGTAAAAGGGAGCACTATACCCCATTCCACTCAACAGCCACCTCTATTCTCCTCATTGTGACCAATATATTTAACACATAATGCAGTCCTACCTGAAATTAATAGCAGTTAAAAGAGAAAAAGTAAAGAGCATAAGCTAAACTTAAAAATGGACATTCAATTGTGTAAAGAATACTTGAGGCAGATCACCTACCTGCCTTTTCAGGAGTCAGGTGACAACAAAGTCTTGCAACAAGATTGGTAAGCTCAGTGGAGGCAGGGCAGCATCCTACAAAGTGGAAAAACAACGAGAAGGAAGGTATCTAATAGCAAGGAATGGGAAGTAGAAAAGGAAAAGAGAGAAAGAGAAACAGTATTTCAGAGAGGTAATGCAACCTACTGAGGTCAAATTGTTGTAATACAGATGCCTATAATCAAAGAATTTTTAAAGTAATGAACAGCAAGAAATCTTAATAGTAATTTATTATAGCTCAAAAATGTTCTGGTATACTATATCCTCTGAATTTTGAATATTGACATGCCATTTTTTTCATTTTTCAATATGTATGAACATTGATATACATTATTCATATCAAATGCTCCATGAGCATTCCTGGTTTGGAAAAACGGAGAATGGATTAAGACAATTTAAAAATAATAAATGTCAATGAGCATACACATTCAACCAAAACAAGAATTTCTATTATGCTTCCTTTTATTGTTCCAAAACAAACACACTGGGTGGACAAGAAGAGTATGATTAAGTCATTATTTTACTTTGACCAAGTTTAGTCTGTCTTTTTTATACTTCAAGGGTGTGTATTTAAACTACAAACAACGAGGAAATAAAGGTGATTATTGACATCTCTTTTACGTACTGGGCCTGTGTGAGCCACATTCAAGCTAGCATTTCTCCCTATTGCTGTAGTTATTTCTTACCAAAGAAACAGAAGCGTTACAGTATATGCATCACTGAAATACAGTATGTTTTAACAGTGAACAACCTTAATGCTGATCTCAGGTTATGTACACAAAATAGACAGATCACTCCCAGATAGACTTCTACTCATTAAGTATTAAAATCTTGCTTACTTTGTAAAGCACATTGTGTGAAAGGCATTATATAAGATAAAGGTGATTTCATAAATGTCAGTCTAAAGGAGACGCATGGATTCTCCTAATAGAGTCAGGAAGTTAAACATTCCTCTAACCTAAGCAACATAAATACCACCAAACCTTTACAATTCAGGAAGTATATACTGAGAAGACTAAAGTTACAGTGTTCTATTGTATACTTCATACTGAGCATCAAGAATATTTTAAATTTATGCACAAAAAATGCCTCGAGTTATGCTAGCAGTCTGGCATCTATTTCTGTTTAATAACTGGCTGATCATTTAATAATCTAATCTGTGAGAAAAATGCAACATTACATTCTCAAACCTGTTTAATGCAATGCAGGATCACGGTAAGCAAGGGCCTTTCCTGCATCATAAGTTGCAATGGAAAAACAGCCCCAAAAGTGTCAATTGCAAGGCCTCCTTATGCACACACCAACATTCATACTTGGACTGGGTCAAAATGGAATAACCAGTTAACCCTAATAATTACCTGTCTGGCAATGTCAGAGGAAAAGTCCAAAAAGAAACATGCGGAGCATGTAAGCTCCACACAGACAATAGCCAAGAATGGGACTTGTACCCTGGACACTGGATATGTGAAGCAACTCTGTCTCCAGTACTGGCTGATGCATTACTAGCTCTGATGATTTTAAAGGAATATGCAACCCAAAAAAAATTTTTTTTTGTATTTTACTTACTTCATGTAGTTTGTAGTGATGGGGGATAAAAATCTTATTGTAAAGTCTTCATGCAGAATGAAGGTAAAAATGTTCATGATATTATATGCTAAATAAAGGTAAAAGATATGAAAAACAGCGGCACGGTGGCGCAGTAGTCAGTAGTAGCGCTACTGCCTTGCTGTAAGGAGACCTGGGTTCGCTTTCTGGGTCCTCCCTGCACGGAATTTGCATGTTCTCCCCGTGTCTGCGTGGGTTTCCTCCGGGTGATCCGGTTTCCTCCAACAGTCCAAAGACATGCAGGTTAGGTGCATTGGCAATCTTTAATTGTCCCTAGTGTGTGTGTGTGTGTGTGTGTGTGTGTGTACCCTGCTGTGGACTGGCGCCCTGCCCGGGGATTTGCCCCGTGTTGGCTGGGATTGGCTCCAGCAGACCCCCATGACCCTGTGTTAGGATATAGTGGGTTGGATAATCGATGGAGGAATGGATTACATAAATAACATCAATGACAAACAATATATTTATATATATATATATATATAAATATATATATATATTTATATATTTATATATTGCTAGGGTGCAGCATTCCATTATGAATTTGTTTAAATAAGAAAGGAAGAAACCTAACCATTACTAGACTCTCAGTGATCTCAGTAAACCTTGTATTTATGTATCTATTTAATTTTGGATGATGTTCTGTTAATGCACCCATGATGTGACTATCACCTTCTGTGCTTCAAAGACACATTGGGCCATGAGACATGATTTGCCTGTTCCTGGAGGAGCAACCATAAGGTAAGGTGGTATTCTTCTAGATGAGTGTCTCCCTGGCTTGTTTGATTCAGGATCTTCTGGACTTTCATGCACTGACATGTCTTCCTGATGTTCTGTAACACCCAGCTGCAGGTACTTCAGCACATCTGCCACTTCTCTATCACGGCCCAGCACCAGACGAGACTTCTGCACAGTAAAGAGAGAGTGCTGATGGAGCTGGGAGTGATACCTGAGGATTGAATAGGAAATACATATACAACATCTTGCCAAGTCAGCCTCTGGAAATTGAAGCAGGCAACTGTTTTTGTCATTACTGATCTTCCAACCAGTAATAATGCAATTCGGTGGATTCTTCTTTAAACTCCTGTTCAGTGGAGAGGCACTGTATACACAGAAAGCAGTTTCTCCATCCTGTTCCTAGTGACTCACTATATCTTTGCTAGTGATTGTTACAAGCAAGCACTTACATTGTACAGAATTAAACTTCATAAAATCTTTTGCCTAAGCAGAATTCTGTGCTTGGTTCAGATTATCTTCCAAAGATAATGCAAGAGAAAGCAAACAAATCAAAGCAAAGAGCTCAGTTTCAACTCTGGCAACCTTTAATCAAGTCACAGGCAAGACACAGATAGTGTCCTCACTGAAAGAAAAGACCTTAACATTTACAGATGTTTGACCAAGTGTAATCAGGTTTCTGCTGCCTGAATAATTATGTTAAACGTAAAATCTTCTAACCAAGTGCATTCATATTTATTTATCTCCTACACTACATTGATTAGAGTGATGTTTTCTTTTTATCTTTGGAAGATATTTAGGTACAATCCTCCAGACACATAAAAAGAAGGAAACAGAGCTCACAGTCCTTGAGCATGGGAAAGGTGCTATATAAATTAAGTATATTATTATTATTATTAGTAGTAGTAGTAGTATAAGTAGTAGTATTGGAGCCAATTAGCTTATCAAACAAGAGCACCAGGACTACAAACTCTGACAATTATTCAAGATATCAATCTTTTGTTTGTTTTTTTCCTCAATTTACTGCTTTTACAATTTACAAAAACAACTGTTGAACTGGTAAATCATTGAATCCTTCAATGATAATTTTGTTTAATAAAGACATTAGTTTAGTACAGTGCTTCCCAAATTTGGTCCTGGGGAACCCCTGGCTGTGGCTGCAGGTTTTTGTTCCAACCACATTCCTAATCAGTGACATCACCTGATAACACTGATCTCATTTAATTAGCTGGTATTTTTTATTTTTATTCGACATTCAGAAAAGCAGAGCAGCATGATTTTTACATTGATAAGACATTTATAAATATTTCTGCTTTTGCTATAGATTTAAATGCTTAACTCTTTTGTTGATTTCATTATACTTTGCCCTTTCTCTGTGCAGTTTTTCCCCCTTCGTTGTATCTTATTAATGACAATTAAAAATGAGCAGAGCAGACACCCAGGCAAAAAACACTGAATACTCAAAGGCTGCAACTACTTTAGAGTCAGACCCACTAATTAGTAAATGGATTAATTAAACAATTAGAACACCTTGAAAAGTAGGATGAAAATCAAGATGAAAATACTGTTAAAAAGAACAAAATACATTATTCCTATATAACTGCTTGGTAC
>JANRMT010062838.1:16077249-16121231 GCA_026402145.1 Polypterus bichir lapradei | reverse complement strand
ATATTGTTCCCTAAACACAGAACTTGGGAAATATCAGTTCACTTGATTAACCCAGGAGTTCAATTAGAAGCAGAAGCTGGTAGGAACAAAAACTTGCAGCCACAGGGGTTCGCTAGGACAGAGTTTGGGAAACACTGGTCTAGTGGAATTTAATGTAGTATTATTTATTATTATTACTCAATACATGAATCAATGATAAGGAGCTCATTTGCAGTGAAGACCTGCAGAGAAGGTCAACAGACCTAGAATTAGCAAGGACCACTCCTCTTACTGAGAAGTTTTTCTAAAGTCAGTATTAACCAGTTTCTTCTTGCACGATAAGCCAGGCCAACACTAATTATGTCAGCTTTAATAAGTATGTGAAATCTTTGTCATGTACTGCAAAGATCAGTCACAGAAGAGGGCACTCAAATAACCATCCGCACTTTCCTAGTCAATTTCAAACAAATATTACTTCCCTCAACTGTAAAATCAGTAAAGGCAGGTGGAGATTGTGCTCAATGCCTGTAATTAAATTCACATGTATTCATTTACTTGATAGTTTTATATGTTAACTTTTGCAGATTTCAATGATACTCTTGCTTGTACTGGCAGGAATTGTGGCTGTCTTGAAATTGGAGTCAGTGGTGGAGACTGAACAGGAAATCATATGCATTACAGTCCAGTGCCTTACTCTCTAGTAGGCTATAACCTTTGTGAAAGGAGCAAAGTAAAAATCCAGAGTACTCACCAAGATGGCAGTGAACTTTTTCTGTTTTCCAGTGTCTCAGTGTGATCTGGAAACATTCGTTGAATTGCATTTTTTAGAAACTCAAGTACCCATGAACACATTGGCTCAAGCCCTGACAGTTGCACCTGCAGAGAACCCAAAGTATACATACATTCACATTGCCAGTTTTAGGAATGAATCTAAAATTACGTTGAGTCTACTGAATACCTTGCTGATTCCAGAACTTTCTTCAAGTCCAGAGACTGTACACTGATATTTGAAAATCTGCTGAGGAGGAAACTTCTGATGAATCTGATCCTTTAAAGCTTGGAGAAACTCTATACTCCAGTTGTCTGCATCCCTGAAGTCTTTCTCAAAAGCAGGTGGAAGCATGGAGAGAAAGTCAGGCTGGCGCAGGCAGAAGGCAGCATTTGGATTAAGACCAAGGAGTGCCCCATGTAAGATTTCCATGCCAGTGATTGACATACCCGATATCCATTTGTATCGCTTAGAAAGATCCTGATCCAAATCAGTATCCGCTGGGAACCATCCTGCTCTACAGATTAAAAGCAAATCACTGCAGTCACTAGCAAAAAATGAATGAGTAATTGCAGCAGAATATCACCCTTTATTTAACAGTACCTCTCACTTAGCATGCTTATGAAAAATGGTTGACCACATGTCTCTTGGCAGCAGCGTTCCAGCTCTGCCAAACATGTATCTATCACAACAGAAGAAGTAGAGTCTTGAGGGACACCCCAACGTAGATCACACTCAACCAGATACATTCCTCTTTCTTCACACCATTCTCTGAGTTCTGGAAACACCTGGATAGATAAAATACCTGGGTACTATTCCCCTTCAATAGTCATATTTTTCCTTTTTTTCAGAAGCATAAAATTAATCTTAAATCCAGATAATCTATTTTGTTCATTTCACTCAAGTTAAAACCTCTAAACTACTCACACCACCTCTCCGGAACACTTGGCCACTGCTTTTCACCATTACACAGATCCTTTGCAGAAGTCTATGATTACAGAAATATTAACCTTGATGTCTGGTGTTCAGAAAGGGCATGAAACCCTAGATAATCCAGAATATGCATTACGTCATTGGTGAATTAATCAACATAAGGTGAACATAGCCAATTCACGGTAAAGAACCAGGCTGCAGCTGCAAGTGTTACAGAAGGTGGAGTTCTTTCATTTGAATCAGCATAAATAGTTATAGCTGGGGGTACATAAGAAGTTAAAACTACTGAGACTTTGTGCATTGTTATTTTATTATATATGATAGGACAGGATATGCAAGTATATATAACTCAAAGCTGAAATCTTTATTTTTTTTCACAGAACTTTCTAATTTTCTCTCTCTAAGATACATGTGTAAAAAGTTTGACTTATTTTGACAACAGAATTACATGTTTTAAGCTCTCTGAACATGATTTGCTCCCTTCCAGAGCAATGGCTATCTGTGGGTATATGGATATGGCAGCTCAAGAAGAAATCACTCACCCCTA
Source organism: Polypterus bichir lapradei (assembly GCA_026402145.1). Taxonomy (NCBI): domain Eukaryota; kingdom Metazoa; phylum Chordata; class Cladistia; order Polypteriformes; family Polypteridae; genus Polypterus; species Polypterus bichir. The sequence goes on along the minus strand of JANRMT010062838.1, from coordinate 16,119,003 downwards.
ATGAATCTTGTCATAGTTATTAGCACTACAAAATGATTTTTATTTTTGAACAAATTCATTTCTATAGATTTTTCTGCACCAAAATAACAGTGAATATGACATAAATGTACACATACATATGAATATTATTGTGACAGGATCATCAAGTTTAATGTATTTACATTTTTAGGCACCCATCCTTCTTTGAGACTGAAGTTGTGTGTGTGTGAGAGAATGTGACCCTACACAATAACTGATAAACAAACTATTAAATGAAAATAATAGCCTGAGTGTATTATATTTGCAAAATGCTAGAAGCCTCTTTGTTACGAGCAAAATCACCCCAAGAAATTTTGTTCAGCAGATATAAACATTTTGTCTTTTTGTACACATTTCTGCATTAAATAGAGCACAACTGGCACTAGAGATGTACATTTTCAGTAAGAGATGACTCTTCCTTTTTCTTGCACAAAAATAGTTTGCTGTTGAAATCATAGCCTAATGAAAGAAAATTCAACAGATTTTTAGCTATTGAAGGGGCTTCACTCACTGCATATTTTATACTAGTGAAAAATACACCAAGAGCATGATAATTCCTAGTCAGTTTATTGTTTATCTCAATTAACTGTTAAACTAACGTTTATTTAAATGTTATGTCTTAAAAATAGATAGAAATCTCTATTGATAACCATGTATTTTTACTTTCTAAAGGTGACCTACATTAATTAGCTCATGGAAAACAGCCACCTTAAACAATTCATTTATTAATCTGCACAGAGTCCATATAACACGCAGTGTAGTACCTTCTTAACCAACGCTTCCCTTTCTGAGTGGAAATCGGCAAATGTGGAGGAGACAAACACTCGTACAGTTTTCCACCCACTTGGGTGCTGTTGGATCTCATCATATTTGCAGATGTCAGAGGCCTGTTCATTAATACGTTCCCATAACTGTTCTACAGTCAAGTAGCTTGCCTAAGAAAAGAAAAGAAGTGAAAAGAAAAGTAAATAAACAAGAAAAATGCAGTTAAAGTATTTTCAGGAGAATACTGTAATTGTATGTGCCATACAGTAAGCTAAGACACAGACCGTGAGTGTGAACAATTAAACAGATAATATTAAATACGCCCTCAGCCATCATGGGTTATCCTAGCAGGCAGCATTATTTGTTAAGCATGCAAGACCAGAGTAAATACAGTACAGCCAAATGTTTAACATACAGTCAGGAAACATTCAAACACTAAGTAATGACTCCTTATAAATAATAAAACATCTTTAATATACCTATTTCATACACTCTGTTTCTGGGCGCACTTATTGGCTTTGTCACAGAGGTTCGACTTCTATAAAAACTGGCATTATGTATTAGCAAGTCCTGATAAACAAATAAGTGGGTTTGCAAGTCTGTTAGGATAAAGGCTGCCACTAGAGGGACACATATCAGGCATGCCATGAAAATAAAAGACTGGGATGTCCAGAACTTCTAACCCCATATAAAAGAGTTACACCACATTATGAGCCCCTCAATGAATGAGCTTGATAAAACCCAATTCTTTTTTGCTTTTGGGATTTAGTGGTCAGCATGATTTATTGTAGTAATTGTGGCATTGTGTTTTTGAAAATACGTCTAGAAGGACCCCCACATGTCAAGAAGGATTAGGAAGGCCTAGCGTTACAACACTATGGCAGGACATGTACTTGTTGTGACAAGCCATCACAGCACTAGAGATGCGGCATATAAAGTCAATCACCAGATACTATGTCATTTGTAACCTCTGCATCTGACCACTCCACGGCATTGCTTACTGTTGGGGTCCTCTATTCTAGTATTCACACAAATGTGATCACTTCCTCCAAATTCATCCATTATTTTTATAATGTATAGATTATAGATCATATGATACAAAAGTCAAATATCAGAGAAGAATGAGCATAGCATATTATATATTACAAACTCTACATTTCCTGGAACCCTGACTTTTAGGTGGCATAATCCCATTCTGGTTTCACTTTTGGTAAGGCTTCATGATTATTTTCAGGATCAGCATTGGCACTGTATTTACAACAGGAACTGAATTCCAAGTTAGAACATCACCTAACAGCCCACTGATGTCCCTTGTTTTGCTAAGTTCACAAAGCAAACCCCTAAATGGAGCCTATTGTGGCAATATTAGGTAAAAGAAAGGAACCAGCCATAAACGGTCATTAGTATATTACATTATGTCCACGCTTACTCACTCTGAGTAAGATAAATTGTTGGTGTGCTTTAATTAAGTAGTATGAATGGAAAAAAAGTTAAACTTGATTATAAGGATAGAATTCAACAGACATTGTCTACACAAAAATTGAGTTCAGTGTTACTGGACATTAAAACCTTAGCTGATCATCAGTCAAAAATAATAACCATCTAAGGGTTTTTGGCTTAAACTCCAAGAATGATTTACCTAATGGATTAAATGAGTACTATTTGAGATAATAGTAGTTTAATTTTGTTGAACCATTACAAAGCTTGGAGCAGATGGTTTCAGGTAAGTGAGAGATCATTTTTGTTTAAAAGGTTGTAGAGAACATTTTCAGAAAATTAAGCAGACCATCTTAGTGGTAGGCTCTTGCAATCATGTGCCGAGCAGCTCAGTTCTATTTTTTACTTTATTTATTGGTTGTCATTAGAACAGCAGAAGATCCCAAAGCCATGGATACAGGCTGCAGTAATTCCAGTAGCTAAAACAAAAACCCTAAAAACTTAAATGACTGCAGACCAGTGGCTCTTACATCACTGGTTATGAACCCATTTCAACAATTTATAAAGAGGAAGCAAACAGAAAACTCCGGGTTTATTAGAACAATTGTATTTTGCCTACCAGTGTAACAGTGGTACAGAGGACATTGTTGTCATTATGCTTCATCTGTTATATAACCACTTGAAGGACATCGAGACTCACATGAGGCTCCTGTTTCTAGTCTTCTCTTTTGATCTGGGCACCATCCAGCCCAACCTTCTTGCACAAAGACTTCTAAAAGTGCTTCATTTCGCCTTCAGTTTGGTAGGGTGGCTGATTTATGTTTTAAAGGACTTGATTGAAAGAGTGAAAGTCAATGGGTGTGTGTTTGATATGCTGTCCTTATCCACAGGGTTGTGTTCCTTCACCTCTTTTGTACATCCTCTACACTAATGGTTGTCACAGTAAATGTGAAAACTTTAAAATTTGCTGATAACTCCATGAGACTGTAACCTGTCATGGTCCAGGGATAGATGATTTTGTTAACTGGTGTGGCAGGTCTTTTCTATACCTAAACATTACAAAAACTAAGAAACTTACTATTGACTTCAACAGAAACACCATTCCCCCACATGAAACAGTCATTAAATACCAATATGCTGAGACTGTTGACAACTATAAATATATGGAGACACCCATAGACTCAAAACAGATTTTTAAGGAAAACACAAAAGCAATCTACAAAAAGTGACAGCAGTGCCTCTATTGTTTAGGGAAGGTGGGTCTCAGTTTCAGTTGTTGCCATCAGGTCACAGGTTCAAGGATCCAAAGATAAAAAAGCAACTAGTTCAAATATTCTTTTAGTCCTTTAAATAAGTTTTAATAAACCTATAAAGGCTTAAATCATAAGATGAACAGTTAGCATGTACATCAATAATCAGTCAAGTCTAAATGTTGTTCTTATTTTATGTACAATATATTTAATGTAATGTTTAAAAAAAGTATTATACTCATGTTTTATTTGCTCTAAGTTTGTCATTTTTATGTTAGATCTCTCTGTGAAACCTGCTGCCACACCAAAAAAAATTCCCTCTTGGGAGAATTTTAAATTAAATTAAAAAGACCTAACAAATATACAATTAGTACTCATTACAAAAAAAAAAATACTCTTATTTTAAAACTTTTTTAGTATGTTACAAAACATTTCGTTAAATGCTACTATAGGGCTAAGTCTGTGCCATAGGCATTACTAACAGTTTGTTGAAAGGAAGACACCAGAGGGAGTATCAAAAAATATCTTTTTATTTAGAAGTCCATGAAAAGCTTATGAGACAAGACAGTAACCGCTAGTGATTAGCCCAAACGCTGACAGGGAGAAAACACCCAGGTGCCTCATAAGTAGAACCATTAATTCTTATGTTAAACTTATTTCTGTACCTCAAAGATCCTCGGCCAACCCCATTTAAGAGTTACCTCGGTTAACAGTTACTGCCGTGGCTTCACCGTGCTGTCAGGTCTTCCTGTCATTAGCATCCAATGAGCAATGGGGCATGGCCATCGCTACAACGCAAAGTCAAATTGTGAGTATGTTGTTTAAATAAATAGTGAAATCTTAATTTTATTTTCATCATGGAATTTGGATTAGCTGGTTAGGGTATATGTTATGTTACTTGTTTCCCACCGTTTAATATTACACCTTTTAAGATGCTTTTGTTGGGGTTGTGGTTGGTCAAGCATCAAACCATGAGAGTAAATATAAATGCTCGACTAATTAAAAGCTAGAAAGCACTATTTGAGGTGTTAAATGTGAAAGATGAATAATAAAAGATAAACAAATAAAACTCTCAGAATGTACTATTAATTAATTCAAGGTTAATACAACCGACCACTTCCGTACAACACATGCGGCAGTAATTAATAGACGGGTTAATTCGCGAGCCACTGACTATACCTAAAACTCGATTGGCTCCTCACCCTTTCAATCATACTTTTTTTTTTTTTTTTTTAATGAGACGCAGTTGTATCGAACAACCCAGTTGATTGAAAGAAAGAGAATCCAATCACAGAGAAGCTATAAAACAAGGCCTACGCGAATTCCAGCAGATTGATTTCTTAAATACAAGTGTTGCATTTCTGGCAAGTTAACTGACTTGAAATAAATATCGGAATGAAAAGCGCAGAGCCTAACTTCGAGTGCAAATTAACCGGAACTATACCATCCGTCATTCTAGAGAACTCGTGTTTTTTTGTAATAAACAAATTGCCACCTGAAATCCACATGTCTTTTCTGCCGGGCGCTTCCCTTTTTCTCGCCTGCCGGCTTTGGATGTTATCTTGGTGTGTGACGACCACCCAGAACCCATTAGAAGCACTGCTCTGTAGCGCGTGGTCTTGATAAAATGACAAGGTACTGTTTCAATGCATACGGTTACCATACCGACTGTCGCCACGCCTAATAAGCACGCTACACTCTTTACAGTTGAGATTACCATACCTGCTGAAAAGAGCCAACAGTTAACTGGCCACAGCCTCTTAGGGGTTGGGAATGTAAAGTTCTGAGCCATAGTTATACAGAATCGAATCTCTTCCTGTTATGGGCATCATTTACATGTTCTTGATGGCATGCAGTAGCCTGGCACTGCATTAAGAGCTGGTTCCTGCCTGGTGTGCAATGCTATCCAACCTTGCCTCAGCCGTGAATTGGATTATGTTAAAAAAAGGAGGCTTATTTTAAATTGAGCATAGGATAACAGTTTTCCATTAACTGGTTTCAAATAACTAGTTTAACTAACTCAGGGAAGTTTTCATGATTAATGGCAAGGAGAACACAAGCTGGGTTAAAAAATTTCAACGTGGGTTGTTGTAGTGTTGAGTGACGGTGAAGCACAAGGTCAAGTCCTTAGACAAAGCTAACCATTTACCAATTAATTCATGTCCACATACTCGTATATGGTTAAGACATTTTGGCAGTTAGCAAAAAAATAAGATTATGGGGAAAAAGTGCTAAAAAATTAATTTCCTCCATACGTTTTTAGGCTTTGCTCTTCATAAGGTAGACATTTCAAACCATAAGTACTGAGAGGAGCTTGCTCTAAAACATGCAATTCTAAAGCTGGTTTAAGAAGGTTCAGAGAATGGACATTTGTTTTGGGGTTGAAGTTAATAATATATAATGCCAGAGTACGCGAATACGGCATCAGCAAAATAACACAGAGAAAATATTTACAATCCTACCATTTAATATTGCCATAAATATTTATTTTAAGCTACAAAAGTATAACAATACATTTTTATGTACAGTTAAGTAGCATTGCCAGTTCAGGCAATATATGTGTCAATTATTTAATCAACTCATGAGTTGATGCTGGGTTCTCTTTTCCAACTCATCAATTAAAACACCAGTCAGTTTCAACGTTGTTAAAATATATACTGATGATAAAAAAAAAAAAAAAAGATGAGCACAATAAGAATATCTATAATTCAAATTAGCTTTAGATTAATTTTGCAATGTCTTAAACGTCAAAAAACAAAGTTGTGCTTACTGCATATCTGAGGTAGAAAAATATGACTGAATCTACTTCAGTCTCCAGGTTAAACAACTGCCAATTCAATGGGTAGTGACCCGTAGGACCATCATTATTCGAAAACCTTTTGACAGCCTTCACATTTCTTACAGGTCTTTGATTTCCAGAGATTGATATAAAAAAAGGGGAACAATGACTATTTCAGGCAGAGCAAAAAAACAAAAAAACAAAGACTTATATAATTTAAATGTATGATTGCACACAGAGGTCTCAATTTAGAGTGCTGACAAGGCAAGGTAAATCCAGATAATGTCATGTTTAGTTCAGATCTTGAGGCCATGTCACATTGAGGTTGGATTTGCATCTCTTGGCTTGAGTAGCAAAGAGTAACCATCCAGCCTCTTCATCATATCAAGCCAACACAATGAATTTGCAGTTATAAACCACCAAACAGCCCCCGGCACCACCCCAGTTAATAAAGACAGTTGTACTGCACAATCCAAAAGAATCAACATTACAGAAAACATAAGAAAATAATAATTTACAAACACCCCCTATATAGAGAAACTTATGTTAACTTTAACATGAACTGTAAAATGTGTTTTAACAATGAAAGGATTGTGAGACTGCAAGAGACTGTGGGGTAAATTCTGCAGATCGAGATTCATCTGAAAACGCTTGCCTTTAAATATACTCCTCCTTACAGTCATTTTCATGTAAGCACGGTTCTGAGCTTACTGTCCATTTAGGTGGTAACTGAAGGAAAAAAAAGTCACTTTGCCAAGGATTGCTTTTTAATGACGACGTCAATCAAGCCTTTTCTTTGCTTAGCTGAGGGCTCATCTGCAATAGCCATGTGATGGTCTCCTTTAGAAAAGGCATGTTGTAGTGAGTGGCTATGTTTTGAAAGACGCCAAGTTGCTCCGAAAAGCCCTACAGAAAAAAGATACCATAACATTAAAAAAATTCAGTTGCAGAGATTCAAAGTGCTTCATTGGTGAAATTTACAAATTCTGTAAAATTCACCTTTGTAGAGAATGTAAGAGTGAAATCTCCAGCACAGCTGCAGTAGATTGGCATGTTAGCTTCTTTCACCCCTTTACACTTCATGCAAACCTTTATGAAAAAAAAAAAAGCAAAGGCAGCAGCAGATAAACCACACATAGCCACCAAGACCCACATTCGTCAATTAGATGCAGACAGAACTGTTGGTTATATTTTACCTGTGTCTACATAAAAGAGGGGTAGAAGTCAGCCAGATATGACATTTGTTTTTAAATTAAGAATAAAAATGTTCTCCTTATGCCCAGGGCCATCAAGAGTATAAGTGTTTCACATCTTTAACAAGGAAAATTGATGGCATAGCTAGCACAGAAAACAATCAATTTAGCTTTTATTCCAGGTGTTGCAGACATTCTGTGTTGTCTTTCGTTAATGTAATACTACTATAGGCAAAACAGGCAGGCTTTTTTGTGAATTTTTCTGGATTTGTTTCTTTTGCCTAGCGCTTAAGGACTCACCAGGTCCTGGAGAGTGTAAGTCATTAATTTCTTCTGTAATGCCTCCACAAGTGCCATCTCAATGTTATCAGTCTCATATGGGTTGTGGCAGTTGGAGCAGAACCACTGCTGTGTAACAGAACCTTCCTGTAAATAAAAATACAGATAATTTCATACTGGAATGAGGAGAATAGATTCAGCAAATAACAGTGAGAGCTTCAAATAGCACAGAACAGGTTTCATGAGAACAGCTAGCCAAGATGGGATGTACTTCTGGCCAAATGTTTTATTCTCTTTATTATTTTTCATTAACAGATTACAACAATTTTAAAATAAGAATAAACACTTGAAATTATCTTTCCAGTACCCAGTAATATTTCATAGGCCACCAACACAAAATGCAAAAAATAAAAATGCCATTTTCTGTGTGTGCTTCGGAAATGTCCAATGTTAAACAATAAGAGATATCTGCTAGAACCCACCTGAACCACTGAGGGATCTTTGCAGAGGTCAAGGTCTCTACAAAAATTACAATGACGACAGATGACTTCTGCTAGGATATATGATTGGCAAGGGTCTTTAAACTGGGCTTCTTCAGAGAACTCACCCACATCTATAAGTCTCAGTAGGTCTCTTTTGAGCTTGTTCACCTGATTAGTGATGTTAGCATCAAGTGACAGGACCTGCCAAAAGTAGATGTCGCAAGGCAAGCTTTTTAGAGCAGGGGATAGACTTAAAAATCACTAGATATAGTTTTTACTTCAAATCAAAACAGGTGTTTTATTTTTACTTTAGAATATAAAATGCAGCAATCAGAATACAACTTGGCAGTCCAAGTAAGACAGTAATTTTTCAAAAAACAACACAGACAGATAAAATGGACACTTACTTGTCCATGTCTTTACTCTTACTACTGCGACAAATAATATTTTTTCACTAAAAATATCCTGCCCTTACCTTGCATACATATTTAATGAATTCCAGTGCAGGGTTGCTGAGTGGTAGATGGGACCCTGGGAGCACAGGGAAAAGCTCTGAAGGTTCAGTTGCATGTCTGGTGCCTGTTACTTTCTTCTGGATCTTCTGGGTGATGGTGAAGAAATTCTGGGTGAGCTCACTGCACACATACTCCTGGGAGAAGGTTATCATCCCTTTTGGGAAGAACACACAGCATTCTTGAGATGCTTCTCTTGCAGACAATCATTTTTGAAGTAAAGACCCCAATGGAAAGCAATGAAATATAATGGACCAGTCTATTTTCATATCTATTGTCTAATACAGCAAACACATTCAAACTCACAGCATACAGCCTCATTCTCTCCATCTACTTTTTGAAAATTCTCAAATGGTTACATCTGAAAAGGATATAAAAGTAAACTACATTATAGTAACTTTGTCTGTATTTGTAACATGCCTTTCCATAAAGGATGTACAAGAGAAACATGTGAGTCTGTAAACAATGGCAATGTTGAGAATAAAAAAAAGACATTAACAATATTAATAAAGCCAAAATATTATAAAAATGTTAATTGAAATGTAACTTGCCATCACTCCACAAGTATAATGCATGTAAAAAAATGCAGTGACTAAATTTCATTTTCCTACAGAAGCATGGTACCTTACCAGGTAAAGCATTGGCATCCCCCAATGGCTCTTGAGAAATCTGACTCCCACCTCTCCTCTTAATAGGAGTTGCTCCAGGAGCATTTCGTCTCAGTTCCTCTTTCATGCTGTGATAGATGGCCGCAATATATGCTGATAAAGAGAGTCACAGCATAATATAAAACTACCTACAGTAATGAATGATAGACATGTTTCCCTCCCCAGCCATGTAATATTTATTCCACAAATTCAGATTAGCATTTTAGAAGTAGACAAATTCATCGAATGTAGTTTCATTCTGAATACATCATATCTTACAAATGCATATTGTCGTTTTTCTTGTACTTCATACTTCATGATAAAAACTTAAATGGGTTAACACAAGTTATTTAAAAAATGGAAAACAAGTATTCAAGTACCACTGGACCATGTGATGACTCACCAGAAATGATCATCAGAAAATAATTCTGACAGGATGCCACCTGTGGCAGGTACTGCATGATGTTCCAGTTGCTCTCTATCAAATCTTCCACATTGTCATCTTCTACATCATTATCTTCATCACCTTCTTCAGGTTTGTCGGTGGTCTCATCCTCATCCTCACTATCTTCATCACCATCTTGTTGCTGTCTTGCTGATCTGCCTTCTTGTTCCTGGTCAGCAAAGAAACTCAGTAACATGTACTAACTTTATATATCCACCTGTGCATCATTATGATGGTAAGTTTGATGAGGTTATCCCTAAATAGGAGTTTAGATGAGAAAGCAGGAACATTTAAAAGTAATGGTGCATTGCAGCACAGTTCATTAAGAAACAAACAATGTGTTATCATACTACTTCACAAATGTGCCTTAGCTGAACACTGCTTATAGGCTAATGGAAATTTTGGTGATTTTGCTTTGGTTAAGTGTTGGGCCTAATGAGAATTATCTAAATAGATGACTGGTATCCTTTACACAGAGACCGAGTTGTATCACGAACACTAACTAGTTTATATCTTTTGATAATACACAACAAGATAATGAGCAAAACCTATAACATCTGCAGTGCATCATTCACTTTTAGCAGCTACACTACTGCTAGGGATATACAGATGGGGTTTGGCAACTATTGCCTGCAAGGATTTCTGTCCTGTAATTCTTCCTAGCACACCAGGGCAATGAAATTCTCACTTTCACAACATTTGCTCTCTTTATATAGGATCTCGTAATATATCAATCCAAGACCTGGGGCACTGACTTTATGAAATAAACTCAATAGTATATTTTGGGGTTTTTTTTTCCCCTTTGTGATTCTAATTTACTTTCAGTTTTATTTTGATCAACTGCAAACAAGAAATATAGTGTAAGGTCATAGCAAACTTGCTTGTGCTTAAATGAGGCCTCTTTGTTCTTTTTCAACTACCATCTTTTTCACTTGTGTCTTGGAGAAACAAAGGCTGGCCGTATGGCAGTCCCCATCACTCACATTCCAAGTGCCCTCTGTACCATACCTCTCCATACAGCACACTGGATGGCAGCTTCCCTTTAATTCCTCCATAGTTGGCTAAATCCATCCATAGCAGGAACTCCCAGCAACGAGAGAAGGAGAGGGAGAGAGAATGGAAAATCTCTCGTGAATGAATACTGCCCAAGAAAAGAAAAATCAAGTGGCACATAAGAAGATTATAATGAATATGCTGCATTAACAAAGTGCTAATAAGAATTAAATAAGTGACATTATTTAACACTAATCATCAGCTGAAATTTTAAATCCAAAACATGTATTTTTAATAAGGAATCACAATTCCTAAGGGAAAATGTCAAAGAAGAATGCAGATTTTAATTTTACTCGAATACAACCTAGTCATGTCATCAAATCCAAAACAGAAATGGCACCATAATCCACTAAGCCTATCTTTTTAGGCACCGTCTAGGCCTCACCTTTTTGTTATGTATTCAACATATGCAATGGCATCCTCTATCCTGCGTTTCTTGGTGCATAGAATGATTCTGTTAAAGTTGACATAGACAACATTGGAGCCCAAGCGCTTGAATTCTGCAACCAACCTGAAACCATAAAAGAATGTGAGATATTTTTCACTATGGTAGCCAATAACCTTTGATCAAATTCCCCATAAGCCGAGGTAACCACTTACTGAAGGAAGACTTTCTTCATCATGTTATGCAGAGTGCGATGCAGTGCAGGGTCATACATTAATGAGGTGGGTGACCTCAGCCAGCGATAGAAGTGCATCACTTGATTGTCAGCAAAGACATTATGATATTGGGTAATTTCCTTCACCCAGCCAACCACCATGCTTTTCAGAATCCTGGCAATAAAACCCCGGACAAGATTTGGTGACATGCATCAAAATAAAAAATGATTACTTGCTGTTTTAAAGGTATGGCAGAAAGGTAATCACTATAAAGTTTACTGAATATATAGCAATAAAAAGAAACAGTGCAACTCATTCTAATGAACAACCGAGACCCACCTATAATGTGAATATATTAACAGAAAACATCTAGTTATCTTTAAAATATAATATACAAACCTATACAGTATATATATCATATACATACATAATGTACACACACACACACAAAGTTATCACAAAGCAAATAAAACTAAACTGAGTGTTTTATTAAGCTTATAAAAAAATAGTATACTCCGTGAAACAAAGCTATAGTATCTAATGATGTTTCAGCATTTTCACATATAAAAGAGCACAGGAGACACACACACAAATCTGGCTGAATCAATGCAACAATGGGATAGTATCAGCAGAAATAGCTGCAAAATTTTCCATAACCATAGGGAAGGAAAACTTTTTAATATTTACAAAGGTGAAGTACAACCCATGGTTTACTGGGTAAGGTGTAAGCTCTGGAATGGTCAGCTGTTAAAGCTGGGAGGGACTCAACTCACTACATCTTCCATTGATATCTTGGCATAGAAGGAAGCAGTCTGTATAGCTGACAGATCACCTCCACAAATACTCTATTGGTAAAGTTATGGGACACTAAAGGCAAATGAGTTAGTTAACTCTTAGCTAATAATTACCAACAATAAGAAATGTGAATAGAATGCAATGGTCATAGTTAAAGAGGTAAAACATATGCGTAACCCACACCTAAAAGCATTAGAACATAGGGCAGTCTCATCATAACTGGCAAGAGAGTTGGTTCCTTGATTTCCTGCCATCATATCTTCTAGGGAGGCTGTCTGAACCACATCAAAGCTCACTCCAAGGCTGGCACATCCCTCCATATCATTGACATGTTGAGACTGCAGGATGGTATTGACTGCTAGGCTCTGCAAGTCCAGTTCTACACAAACTGATATGGATGGAGGGACAGAGAGAGAAAAAGAAAACTGAGCTTGGTTTTAGGGAAGTACACTCACCTTAGAACAAAATTATAAGGATAAAATATCAAACAGGCCATACACTACTTTGCAGCAATTGAAAAGATACCAAAAAGGGAACTTGAGGACAGATAGGAGTTGTAACATTATGTAAATAACTTCATACCCGTAGAATAACATCCAGGCGAATTGATTTCCACAGAGCTCTTTTCATCACTTTCCATCACTAGACGACTATCATCAGCCTCCTTACCACCAAGGTCCGGACGAGCAGTGGGTGACAGCCACAGTAAATGATTGTGACGGTTGAGATGACGTGCTAGGAACAAGTCTGAACCAAAAATGGACATGTCTTCTGGAAGGTTACCCACTGGCAGATGATAGTATCTGTGAGAGGGGAAAAATGTAGATACAGCACTGAAACATACTTGGCAGTTTTTCTAATAGGTGGTCTAAAACAATTACACAAAATGTTACAAAAAGATATAATAGTGAAATAGTTATAAATCATTTCCCCATGCAGAACCACAACCATCTTTCAGATGCCCAAAGGTTATGCAATTCTGAAATAGCAGGATTCATAGCAAAAGCCCCAGTAGCATTTCCTCTGCTGAATAATTTGTTGGCGCAAAATACTCTATATTAACATGTCAGAGAGAGAATGTGCAATTTATTTAGGAGAAACCTTATTTTGAACTATTTACTACACGTAAAAAAGGCCATAAGGAGGCCAAGCTTGCGTTTAAACTACTAAAGAGTGCAAATAGAACACATTTATCTTCAAACAAAACGTCTCTGGTTTTGGAACCATTCCCCAGCATAATTCATTGCATAGCTACCTAGCCATTTCAAAGGCCTGTGATAAGCAGCTGTCTAGATTGAGGTAGTGTCTCAGCATTCTTCGTGCCCCATGGCGTTGCCAGTCCAAAACACTGTAACTGATCTCATCAACCACATGTACTGGTACAACAGGAAATTCTTCTAAAACTGGCATTCCACTTGATAGGCGCTTTAAGTCCCAGTTAGACTGGATGGCAATCAAAGTGGGACCACGACGTTCATCCTGTGATGCAAGGAAATTAGTGATAAGCAAACAATGAATGTATCAGAGAATACTCCAGGCAGTTGCAGATTACAAATACCTTATAGTTTAGAAGAGCTCTCTGAAGTGCACGATAGACAGTTTTGGGGTCATTCTCAGCTCGCACTTCAAAATTGTGTTTGTCCGGTGGCATCAAGTCTTCACCAACTTTGTCAACAAGTGCCAACCTTTCAGCTGAGTACAGAGCTGTCAGATTAGGCATTTGATTACTTCGAACCTATTGAAGTGAAGAAAATCATTAGTAATTAAGAAAACCCCAGTTCTTTGCTGATATTTTTTGACATTTGTAATTTTCTTTGTTTATCACCAACTCTTGTCAAATACATAACCGTTATAACTAGAAAAGACCCTTGGTCACACTCACTGTGTCCAGAACAAAGACACTGGCCTTTCTCTGGGATGGAATGAAGAGGCCAAACAGTGCCTTGTTGCCATGTCCATGATGGTACAAATAGATGTGTCTGATGCTGCCTGTAGACATTCAAAAGCTAATGCAGTTAGCTACAGTTACTGTAGTTGCAATGAAAATGGCACTTAATAGTTGTAAATAAAGAATACATTTAGGCAGAATCTCTCTATAAACTGTATATAATATGTATTAGGCCTTACTCACCAGGTTCCAGGTAGCTAAACTGAGCCAATGATCTCATCTCCAGGTGTTCTAGGTCAAAGGTGTCAGCCTCTCGGCCAGCAATCTGTCGAGCTAGCTGTTTATTTACCATGCAGACACATCCAAGCTGAACTAGAGCCCTAAAGAGCAAGGGAACCTAGGGGAGAAAGAAAATATGGACTGTATTGTGACAATCAAACCAAAGCTGGCTTTATACTTCCCTGCTAAACCATACTAATTCATCATTGAAAGACACAGTCTGACCTATCTAAGGTAATACATGCAATGTGTTTTTAACCAGCACTCTTTTTTTATATATCCTTTCCACTTATGGAATCCTCACCTTCCTCACTAAATAAGCTGGTATTGAAAAGTGCAAGTTAATTTCTCCAGGATTCATCAATAAAAAGCTAATTCACATTTAGAACATTATGTACACAATGATCATCCAATGACAAGGTAGCTTGGACTAACCTGTGTCTCATAGACACCTTCAATATCTGGTGCAGAGAGGTCTGCGTTGATCTCATTGATATGCTCCTGATACATGTCTTCAGGTACTGAATACTGGTATAGATGGTACACCACATTTGAACGTGGCAGAATCCGGTTAACCTACACGGGAGGCAAATATAGGAATTTGGGCTACCTTCTAAAAGGAGAACAGAAGCACTTCTTCAGGGCTACTACTCAAGATGGGCATTGTGAATTATGAAGAAAAACAATAACAAAATAAAAAAAGCATACTGTACTTTTTTTTTACAGAAAGCACCCGAGTACATTCCTTAAAACTAATTTTATGTTCTAAAAGTAAAACATGCAGTGTAATAAAACAAACTACACTTCATAATTCAGAATGTGTTCTCAGGCTATCAGTCACCTTTCTGTAAAGTGCTCCATCATCCTGTTTAGGCACACGCTGATTCACATAGAAAACTCGTGGGATGTTGAGTTTCATACAGTGAAGGTCGGTGCCAATCACTGCCCACAGTTTGAACAGGCCTGGTTGACTTGTCTCTGCAATCTGAAGAAGGGGAATATGTCCAAGATGGAGAATGTCAAGGATGGTTTGGTAGGTAAAGATATTTATTCTAAATACCTTTACGTTTTATTTTTCCCACTGAATTAAATTAGAACATTAGAATTTTTTTTTTTTTCACAAGAACAGGCTGTTCAGTCTAAAAAAGCTCACATATGCTATCAATTTAATTTCTTTAAATAATAATTGACTGTCTTTTATCCTACACAGCATCCAAACTGCTAATTTGGCCATGTTTAAAAACCTGCAGCATAACTAGATAATACACATCATAATTGTCAGTCTAGTTTAATAACATCTGCTGAGTCTACATACCTGAACTATTTGCCAGGGCATGTCTAGAATGCTACGAGCAGTTCTCCTCAAAAAGCTACCCAATCCAGTGCTTGGACCACCTCGGATAGCTCCACCACCTGCTGGAAGTGGCTCTCCATCTGCAAGACGACGCTTCTTATTGCGCTCCCGCCGCTGACGGGCTTGAAGCTCCCACTTCTTCTTGTGAAACCGGAGCCAGACAAGTCGCTCTTCCTGCCAGAAATAAAAACCATAAACACAGTAACTGAACCAGAAACTTTTAAGAAAGTTTTATCGTGGCAATGTCCTTTAAGTTTACATAAACTATAAATCTATGGCCAACTCCACCCAAAATTTATAGTTTTTATACATTATTTACCATATGTAGTTTGTAGACATTGTTAAAAAAAGTTTGATCTCATTTTTTCCAAGTACAACATAAAAAAAAGTTTAATACAATATAAGTATATGGTGACTAATGCCGGACAAGAGCAAAAAAACGTCCTTGGAAGAAAAAAAAAACAAACTCATGTTGCAAGTGTCAGATAATCCACAATTGAAGTTGTCCAGATGCCTGCTCACAAAATACAAAACGCATGTATTTTTACTAAAATACTGTTAAATAAATCACTTCTGGAAAACATGCTTATGAACTAAAATAGAACACGTGCCCAAGTCTCATTCATTAATCATGAAACCAGCCCAGTAAATACCTAATGCATTTGCGTTTCATTTGTTAGACAGTGCTGAAATTCATTGAGAGATGTGCATAACCATTCATTAAAAGGTTAAAGAAAGCAAGTGAAAACATTATCAGGAACAGAATATGCATCAGGTGACTGAACAAGCAGAAGGTTAATTCATCCATGAGCTTTCACAGTCTGAAACTAAATAATCCTGAGGTGCCCAGCAGTGAATATGGATATAAATTATAATGATGGAAGGCTGGTCTACAATTTGTATTATAAATCCAGCTTCTGAGCCTACAAATTCAACAATGGTAGGGACATACTGGAAAGCAAAGCATCCTTTAATTGATAGGCTTCAGCCTAAAATGACTCTTCAATTCCACCCGGGGGAGTAAATGCTAACATTTTTTTTTTTTTTTTTTCATTTTTTTCATTTTTATTACTATTTAATTTAATATTGTTTCTTTGTATCAGTATACTGCTGCTGGATTATGTGAATTTCCCCTTGGGATTAATAAAGTATCTATCTATCTATCAAATGGTAAGCGTAATAACTGTAAACTGTGAATTTGTTTACAAAGATGTTAGTGGACTAAAGATGACAGCAACTGCAAACACTCCTCTGTAGAAGATGGTTCTACATTCAATACGATCTCACAAAAACGAAAATGAGTGTCATTTTTTTCATAGGAGAAAGGTTAATAGGACAAATGTCAACTGATAAGAGAAAAATGTATTGAAAAAGCGATAAATTCTTTACACATCAAATATTTTGAAGTTTATCTTTTGATCCCACATTAATAAGCTTCATTTGTTCTATTTTTAACACTTTGTATATATTTTTCATCATAGTAATATTAAAACAAATAAAAAGGAAGTCACTAAACCTACAATTAACAAGTGGATGCTTTATAACATCACAACAGTTTTAATATTCATCTTCTGCTGGGCAAGTGTTTCTTTATTAAAAATGAGGCAGTTCTGCTAACGCTTACTCGTGTGTTTCCAGTTGGAGGTGGAGGTCCTAAAATCTCCCTCCAAGACTGGGTGAGTGCCAGCTCCTGAGTCTCTGTCTGACTTTCATCTGCAAACTCCACTCGCTTACGCTTAGTGGTAATGGGGATGGCTGGTTTCAAAATGCCCCTTTTTTTCACTAGATCTTCCATGTCTGGAACATCCCCATTCTCTGAACATTGGCTGCTTTCCACCACCTGATGTGACGGCACCTGTGACAGAAATGAATATCAAATAGAAAGCAGAAATGTTTCTATGTATTAAAAAAAATAATAATAATAATAAAAATTAAAACATGGCAGTACCCATTTTCATGCAGCATGTGTTGTTTAATTCACTGGTTTCCAGAATTCTTGTCTTCATGAGCAAATAAGTAATAAATTATAACAAACTAAAGCAAGTAGCTACAATAGGAAAAACTTAATATGAGAAAACAAATACTCCTGAATCTTACTGGATAATTCTACATTTTAAGAGTGCAAATTATTTTGGAAAGAAAAAAAAAAAAACCCTCACAAACAATCAACCTTCTGGGGAAAAGCCCTATTTAAGAAAACTAATGTGCTACAGAAAGCAGACATTATCTATGCAGTCTGACTGGATTTCAAAAGATTGAAGATCCACCAGCTTGCCATGCAACTCTAAACAAATCTTGTTACCTGCCTCTGCTTCTAGCATGTAAAAACTCAAAAGTGTTGCTATACTAATCACACTTTGCAATCAACAGTGTAAACACTGTATGAATAAATAAAATGATCAGGTTCAGTATGTCAAAAGTGTAAATAAGCAAACAGACAAGTCTGCCATAAAAACAGAACATTTCATAAAACAGAAGATCATATGGCAGACACATAGTTAACATACTATGGAACACAATCCATCCACCTTTCATTTCACCACTACTGGTGTCGTTTGCATTCATTTGATTTATTTGCACCTAAGAATTTCACAGCTTTCAATATTATAACATCCCCATACTAAAACAAACAGTTCATAATGTAGAATCTTTAATGGTAACAATGTTAACACACTATAGTACACATATTCTATATGAAAGCATATACAGAAGTAAAGTAGCGCACCTGTCTTCTTCCATCACTGATAAACAGTTCACTGATTTTCTTCTGTTTATAGATATCATTCTTTTCCAAGAGCTTTTTATGAAGCCAGTCAGGATGTCTGACTCTTGGAACAGGGTTTTTCACCTAAGGAAAAATTTACACTTCTGTTGCACATTCAAAAGAATATTCTTATTGACTTTATACAGTGTATCCAAGCAAAACCAGATGGAAAGGTGGGATTGCTGCCTTGGGTATTGCTCAAAGATTGCCTTGCTTAAACTATTCCTTCTAACTGTAGTGCTTGTGTTATCACAGCAAATGGCCATGATTCCAGTTTCCCTGAAGCCATATACAGTACAGTTAGTGGACCATAAAGCTGTTCATGAAACTATTAATAAAAGTATAACTGTGAAACAGACAAAAATAAAATTCAAAGTAATATTCAAAATTGAATAGAAGGCCCAGCTGAGTTGAATCTATCATATTAAAAGTCAGGTCAATTTGATGAAAACTGGCTTTACATAAGTGGGACAAAAATAAGGAGCACTTCAAATGTCCCATTTACTTCCTTTAGTGGCTCCTGAAGAGTAAAAATAAACATGGCTTTTGCTTTTCAAGTACCTGTTGTAGGGCCGCAGGAATGGTTATAATTTTCTGGATGGCACTGCTCAGTCTCTCTATATAGTAATTCCAATCCAAGATCTGTAAAGAGATGAAATGTAAGAAAGAGTTATTATCCAAGACATTCTAATTCATTTACAGAGACAGAGAGAGAGTGGGGAAGACAGCTTACCATGCGTATGTCAAAATCTTGCAAAGCAGGAGTCTTCAGCCACTTGCGCAAAAAGTGCTTACGGACGCTGGTTTCAGCCTGGAAAATGGCAAGTGGAATTGCTCTAGAAATAAACAGACTTGTGAAGTCAGGAAAAATACCAAAGAACAATTTTTTTTAGGTGCACGTTTTAGCTGGGCACAAAAATAAATAGTTATTGTAGAATAGGTTACAACTATAATATTTAGAAATAGTGCGCAGTCTACCGTTCTGTGACAGGGGACCCCTCTGGCTTGCGGGAGATAACATAGCGACAACTTAGCCCTGCATCCTTCACCATTTGGTCACCCAAGAATTCCGCCAGCCGCTTGGCTGTGCTTATTGATGTGGATTTCTGGTCACCATAGTCTTCAAGGCGACGTGACATGGATCGATTTTCGGAGATTAACTCAAACAATTCAGAGTCTGGCATGTTGGCAGCCTAATAGGAAATATAAAGCAGTCAAAGACCCAAGTGAGAGATGAAAAGCTGAAAGGTTTATCATTTACCTTTTTACAACTATCATTTCTTTTATTTCACTTAATGAAGACTCTGTTCAACAAAATAGTACTTTATAAAGACATTACCTAATATGTCCTTATCTCACCTTACTATACAGCACATCCAGCCAGTAATCTGCTACCTTAGCCACAGAGGCATAGACTTCCTCGAGTGTGGTACCCTTGAGAAAGGCTTCAAAAACAGAAGACTGAAAGATCTTTATGAGCTGCAGCTCCCCCCTGCGTTTTACTTCAAATCCTTTCAGCTCAGCCAGCGAACCATCCTCATTAAACACTGCATACCTATAGGAGTTCAAAATGGATGGTTTATCATTGTTATACTGTAAATATGAAAAATAACAAAATAAATGAAAATGCACTTTCAGAATATGAGTGACTCCCTGATTTCCATTTATTTTATTGTTAGTGTATTTTAAAATATAGAACATAATAGATCATTTCTAAAGGTAAACATTAAAAAGTACAGAATTCAAACTTTGGGATATGGAGATCCCTATTCAGTAACAACATCAGAATTTAGTGATTTGTAACATGCTATAATTAATGTATTCTGTTCACATTAACAACAGCAAAACACAAATTTGTTTGTAATGCTGAACATAAAACATCATAAAATATGTGCTGTGAAGCAGTGGCAAAATCAATCAATCAATTGCCGCAAGACAGAAATCTGGTAACTTATGGTTGACATACAATTCAGCTTCAGCTTGACTTCTTCATTTTATGGAGGACAAACCGTACTGAATGTACTGAGCATACTGAATATGCTGATGTACTAAAGTGAAGCATGTGTAAGTTGGCCACAGAAAAGTAACAAGTTTTAAGTATAGAAAATAATTGAAGTTTAATAAAAGCTAAGATTTTAATGAAACATAGAAAAAACATTTTTTCCCCTTTTTGCCTTTAATTCTGCATGTTTAAAAGCTTTTTTTTCTGAATTTTTGTGATGTTTCCTTCTTAAATTTTCACTAAACTTTTAACACAGAGAGATTTCTATGTTAGGCGTTTGACTCATGCTGGATCCTGCCTTGCCAGCTCAGTAGCTCATTGACTTTGGGAACCTAGAAAAGACGCAGTTTCACATTCCTTTAAATGGACTTAATACTATATGGGACACAAATTAACTAGAGAGTTTAGAATAGATTAAAAAAATACTTAACTAATGAATGAAGAAATGAGTGTGGTGATGTTCAGAGTGTTAACAACAGTACTATATAGCACATGCATGTACACTACATTGCAGTATAAAAAACAGAAAGAAAAAAGGAACCACTTACTATGGTGGAATATATCAACCTGCCACACTTACAGCGAAGCCACAAAAACAAAACAGAACATTGTAACTGACAATTCACTGCACCAAAACTACCAGGTAGCCTACACACATCGCACCTCTTCTTCAGTTTTTTCCCCTCTTCTTTGGAGGCAGGCAGGATCATGGCCAGGTACGGCCCATCAACCTCAAAGAAAATGCTATTTTCTGAGCGTGTCTCATAGGTTAATGTGGCTGGGTCTACAAGTTCCTGATATTGATGATTAGTAAATCCCTCCTACAAAAGACCAAAATAAATAGAGAAAGCTATTTTTCAAACATCTTTCTTTTTCATGACACCAAAATGCTATATTAAAATACTTACTGCATATATAAATTCCAAATTTTTGATTCAGTTTTCTGCAATTGTATGGCTTAGGTTGTGTTCTAATAGCAACAGTGTTTCAGAAGGATTAACAACAAATTTTAATTAATACCCATGTTAAAGAAACACTCCATAAAGGTTTTTATGAATTTTATAATACTCCTTTTTTTAATTATCAAACCCAAAATGAGTAAAGCTATAGATAAGGGATCTGAAAATGTAAATTTGCTGTTTCAAACTCTCTAATCCCACTGATACATAATTTGTCCAGTTCCTTAAATGATTCAGCAGTACTTGGAGACCACTGAATAACTTAATTTTACAATAGGGGAATTTATTTTTTGAATCCTTTAACTTTTTTTTGTGCCGTCTAGTAAATAGCCTAACAAAATAAATGGCTGCCTCATAAAATTCTATGTTTGTAATAAATGAAAGTCAGTGCACCTTGACTAAGATGTTGAGCATAGCTCCTGGATATGAGATTGTCACTTTTGGCTTCTTCTCATTGGTTGATTTAACCACAAAGTTTTCTGGAAAGGTGTTTGGAAGGACACACCAGATACCATCTGTATCAAGCTCCAAGGGTCTCCTGTAAGTGAGAGATTATCTTATTATAACTATTTACTGGATGAGAACTTTGCATCAAAATATTATGATGCAATGAACCAAGGCATCTATGTTAAATTGTGTGACACAAATCTCTGCTTCCGGTTAGAACTATTTTGACTGGTCATGAAACTAACAAAAAACGGCATCTATGCTTGCCATCCTAAGACCAACAGTGGCCGTGAACATACTGCATATCTGACAAAAAAACTGTGTTTAGCCATAAAAACTAGATGGCATCAGATGCATTTAAAATTCTAACATTCATCAGGAGTGGGAAATAAAGGCCACTGGGAAGGGACAGATTGGCATTGATTGAGCAGAGCTGTATTTAGGGCAGGCAACTATTTTAATATTTGGTGAATCACTCAGAAGTATTTGTATTCAAGTTCAGAGCTGTAAAAGGAAGGAGACTTAAATGCCAGAATGGGAAGAAAATGGGAAGAAAAGAAAAGACCTGTACATGTTCTGCCAGGGCAAACTCTATAACATCAAAAGCTCATGTGTTAGCCAATTTAAGTTACATGACACTTTGATTTATCAACTGTGCTACTTACATTTTCAATACATTCTAACATCCACAGAGTTACACAGAGCCATTTACAAAAGGAGCTACTATTTTATACCCATTAAGCATTAGTAGATCCTGGCAATATATCATATTACTCACCCAATCTGCTCAATCAATTCCCTAGCTTGGGTAATGATGTTAGCCCCAGTGAAACACACAATGCCAGCCATTTCCATGGAATACCAACGTGCCCTGTAATTGAGGGATATAACAATTGTATCAGTTAAAATCTGAATGATCCCTTTGGTTAGTAGAAGAAAGGCATTAATTCCATACCCTTTACGCATAACATAGCCGTAGAATGAGTTGAGGATGCACTTGTGAGCAAGCTGCAGTGACTCATAGAGTATTTCCATGTTTTTACAACGCTTCACCTCGGCAGCATCTCCACTTTCTTGTGCTGCAGACAGCTTCTTTTTCCATACCTGTTAAAAGTAAAAATGAATCACTTCAACATTCCAGGTAGGTCACAAATCTACAAGGAAAACTGTGAAAGTACTCATATGCCAGTCTTGTTAATTTTTGGTGATTCTTGGATTATTAAATGTTAAATTCTCATTTTTTATGTGGCTTCTTAGCATTTGCACTATCATCTCATAGTTCATTACCATGAGTATAAAAAAAAAAAAAAACAATCCATTGGTACAGTTGATTTTACCTTGTGCAGGCCTTTGAACTCATAACGTCGGTCTCTGAAGGCCCGCACAGTGTCCACATAGAAGGAGTTCTCCCGTTGGCAGATAGTGGTAACTCGCTCCTCCACACGTGTGCTGCGAACCTTCTTGTAGGCCTTTCGGCAATAATCTAGGAGGTTTCAGGAACAAAATGTACGTACCATATAGGTTTAATGAGAAGGTAATGATGCACTAAATGTTTTTTTTTTCTAGGCAGTAAGCAAGTGGTTATACTTAGTAAAGCAAAATTAGTAGTGTTGAATCCATAGTTCATGCATATGCCTTATTGGTAAAAATAAACACCACCAGAACCACAAAAGCATTTTACTACCAAGGAGATGCCACTATTCATGTAAAGTTGTTTTAATGAATAAAGGAAAAAAGCCTCTAGAAAAGAAATGTTAAAATAGGAGGAGAGGACACAAGCTTTGGTGTACAAGAGTTAAGGCAAGAAAAATCCCAAGACTGAAACTTTGAACCAGGGGTTATAACAAAAACTGCAATAACTGAAACAACCTGAAAATGATTTTGTGCAAAATTATCAAAGTTAAAATAAGATTAAAACAACATACTTCAGGTTATTTGTGTCACATACTTTGAACAGATCCACTGAGCATGCTTTCCTTTTACTACAAAAATTTAATATTTAACGAAAAGAAAATTACACCATTTTTACGTTAACCAAACCTGTAAACAATGAGCAGCTTTAAAGCACTTCCTTTTCTCTTCATGACAATGCAACTTAAAGAATTGCAACACAGATTGACAGAGATTAATCAAAGTAATGAAAATAACGGTGGCTCTAAATTCTCAATCCTGAAACTGCATTTAGTCCTATTATACCACTTTACAAATCAGTAAGCGTTTAAGTTATTACGAATGACATGACCTGCTGCTCAATAAATGTGACAATGTATATTATGCGGCTGCATACTACTTTTGGCATAGACATAGAAGTGGCCATCATTCCCAGCAAAGTTAAAATAAATTAGACATCATGAATAGCTGCCAGTACATTTGATCCATGTCATACTGCAACTTTACCTTTTTTCACATTTGTGTCAAACTTTAGCTTCAAATGTTGCATTTTTGTGTACTATCAAACAAACAGGAAATACAGGTTTTCCAGTAGAAAATTTCACACAAACATTTTACAAAGCATGGGTTCTGACTGGGATAATTTAAGGAAATTATACTAAAGAATTCACCATATTGTAAAGTAACATAGCTTTTTCAATGGGAAAAAATAAAGAATATTATACATTTTAATACTACTTCCTGCCAAAGAAGAAAATGAGACATTTGTTGTATAGCTCAATATTTAAGTAGGAGAAAAGACTACTCAGGTAGCATATTATGTTTGCAGCAAACTGTTATTTCCCTTTAAGTATGCCTTACAAAAACTGCTTAAAATTATGGCTGGGTCCAAGTAAACTGACGTAACAACAATTTTTTATTATACAACACAAAGGTTTTATAAAAAGGTACATTATAAAATTTTAGAAAACTGAAATAAAATGCTGTAAATTTCCCTACAACTCTGCTTATGATGATAAGGCAGACATATCTGTCACCTGTGAGGGAAAAAAAGTTTTATTTTGGTTTGCCATAAAAGTTAGTTGTCCTTCTTTTAAATGTTAAGTTTCATTTTCAAGGGTTCTGGCATACTGTATAATATACATGACTGAAGGCATCAGAAAGTACAAGATTTTGGGAGTCTGAAGACACAATAACAAAAATACAAAGGTTACCTATTGAGAGAATAAGAGAGCAAGTGAACACAGTGCCGATTCAGGCCAATTATACACATCGTTCATGAGTATTATTTATTGGACATCCTATAAAAATGTGTCTCTCATTACCATGCTGCTATTATAGATGCCATCTTTTATTAATTTTTTTGGGCATCACCTTCTAGGAATACTTTTTCAGACATCCTTCTGGGGGTTTTCTGACCCAAGGAATTCACATTTTGCATTTTATTATCAGAGGCTTTTCTGAAAACTTTAATACTGTTTCAGCCACTATTAATGTTTTAGCTGTGAAGAAGTGATTTTGGGATGTTTTGCTGAAACAATGTATATCCCATGGTGGACCAGGAGCGTGCAATGCATGGCATCATCAATCTGACCATATACAGGTCACCAAGTGCATTCCTGAATTATCCGAGACTGAATAAAAATAGTGTTACTTGCGACTCCTGCTGTTACTTGTTAACGTCACAATTCTGCAGAGTTACTGGTGGACATTTGTTAGTTGGGAACATTTCTGTTTTTTGACACACCAATTGCTAAATAAACTTGTAAGAGTGGTTACTTCAGAAAGAGTTGGAAAATAAGGAAAAAGACCAAGAATTTTGACAAATGTATTACATTCAATGGAGCATTTCCTTGTAATGAAATGATTTTCAGTTTGCCTGTAATATTTCTGTTCAAACAGCAGCTTGCTGAAAGCAAAAGCTCACAGATTAAAAACACATACACAATGGGTAGAGGGGTTCGGGTCCTCCCACCTTTAATTACCTGCCAAGCGCTTCTTCTCATGTTTGGCCTGCTCCTCACGACTCAGTTCATGGAATGCTTGGGGTGGACCATTGGGGAAGAGGGATGGGAACTTTTCAGACTCCAGCTGTTGCTGGATACGATGATATTCACTCCGACTGGCTGGCACTATTGCAGGTGATATATAAAATAAATAGGACTATAAATGCACACAACTGCAGACTGATACCTCCGACAATGATGACTTAACAAAGAATATACTAATGTCTATTGAAACCAGATATTAGACAGGGCGCAAAAAAATTACTATTAGCAAATAAAAAAGAAATTAAAAAACTATCCACTTTTAAAGCCATTATTACTTTGCAGGTAGGCCTTGCCGCATATCATTCATAATAAGATGGGAAAGAAAAGCAGAAAGAAGGCTCAGTCCTTTAAAAGTGGGGGATAACAAAGACTTACTGAACTCTCCTCTCCACTGCCATGTCATTTTCCTCTGACAGTTAGCTCCTGGCTTATTGAAGTCACATGCAGCACAAGTAGCTTCATCCACCATAGCAGATGGCTAGAAAGATAGTTAATATTTTTCTAATTAGGGCAAAACAAACTCCTAACCTTTCATTCACTGCTTAGAAAATGTGCTAATATTATACTGTACTTTGTACTACAAAC
Organism: Polypterus bichir lapradei; assembly: GCA_026402145.1. Classification (NCBI taxonomy): domain Eukaryota; kingdom Metazoa; phylum Chordata; class Cladistia; order Polypteriformes; family Polypteridae; genus Polypterus; species Polypterus bichir. Next base: position 16,092,529 of record JANRMT010062838.1, on the reverse strand, counting down.
AATTTTATTACTACACAGTAATTACAATCAAAACCACTGGCATCAAAATTGAGCTCTCAAATAAGCAATGGTTAAAACAAAAAGAGGAGCATGCTGTCTTCAATGGCACTTTCTGCAGTCGTCTATATACCAAACAATTTTAAATAATATCATTGACAAATATCACCTATCTGCAACAATATTTAAGTTAATGTTCATTTAAAGTTTAACTAGACATGAATGGCTGAATCCCAAGGATATAATTGTAAACATATAAATTACAAGCACTGTACTGCATACCATTGGGCATACAGCATCATTTAGACCAGAAATTATATTTATTCCTCACCTGTAGTCGATTAGTGAGGATGATATTGGGATACATAGCTCCCACATCAAGATGGTAGATTAATGGGCATTCAATCCTGTTGGGCACCTCTTTCAGAGACAGAAGTTTTTTTTTGATCTCACTGCACACCTGAAAAAACAAAACCCATTCATGAAAATAAAATCCTTTTTAGAAGTTGAAAGTTCAGTTATCTAATAAATCTACCATATTAGATCTCTTGGCAATTAGCAAATAATCACTTGCAGTTTAGTGTAAATACAAAATATGAAAAACACACACAGAGAAAACAATATTTACCAAAATTTAACTAAAATAAGTTCCATATGTACAAGTGGGAATTAAATGTTCCTAGTCTTTGCTGATTAGTTTTTCTTGGTAGTTCACGGATAGAAGGCACAGAATGACGTTGACAACATCAATAAGAGAAAACATACTTCACTAAAGTTAGTGACTTGATCCAGAGGGATTCCCTCCTCTTCTTCAATGGCATGTCGCATGGTTAGTTCCACTCGTTGCAAGAGAAGGTCAAAGGCAGCAGGATTCTGACAGGTGAAAACATCATCCATGAGACCTATTGCCTAAAACTGGGCTGAACACTGTAGGGTTGCAGTTATAAACCAATATGGTTGCTTACAGTGTGATTCAAAATGAAGCAGTCAACCTAAAATGAACCTGAAGTGGTGAGTTTCTAAAAGACAACTGTGTGTGTGTGTGTATTAAAGAAGAAGTTAATGTCATCCAAATTGTAAACTTATTGAAAATTCTATATTTAATAGATTCTAACAGAATTCAAAATATTTATCAAAATTTTAAGGCTCGCTCCAATCCTGCTTATCATAGTAACATAAATTAACACAACAGACACTCTGAATTAGCAATAGTATCTTCTTTTATTTAAAGGAAAGATTCAATGTCAAGAAAGCTTTTGTAAACTCTTACCATTTTGAAACGACAAGGAATGTCGCTACGGAAAACACCTGACTCTAGAGCTTCAACGTGGCCCCCCACATATGTTTCAGAGTCAAGGACATGTCCGTCATCAGTTAGCTTGTTAAAGACCTGCTCTTGCTTGTTTGGAAACACAATGTTAGCATGGAAGGCTTGCACCATAAGCAAGGCTTCACATAATGTTCCTGAACCTTTACGCAAGACCTAAAGAAATGGAATGGAATCTCATTCAGAAAACCTTTAAAACAAAAAAACACTTTTGGGGAACAATATCAAACACAGCAGAGACTAGGAAAGCAGTACATTAGAAAAATAAAACAAAAAAATAAGGTCTTGTTCCAAGTGTAACCTCAAGAAGCAGTTATTACTACAAGCTAGAGATACAAGCACACTAACCTCATCAGGTTCCATGGGAATAATTGTGCATAGGGCAAAGATAAAAGGATGCACATACTTCATGTACAAGTAGTATGTTGCAACAGCATCTGACACAGAATATGTGGCAAGTGTCTGAGAATGGAAACACACATTTAAAACAATGCATTTTATTAAAAAAAAACAAAAAAAAAAAAACACACTACTTGATTGTACTAGCACTGTGAATTTCAGAAATTCCAAAAAGTCTTCACAATCATAGAAGTGAAACCCTTGCCTTAATGAATCCTTATTTAGTCTATCAAATCTTGATTCCTTGACAATTACCTGGGGCTCCTCTGTAGCCATGCGGCACATTTCTTCAGGATCAAGTTCCACAGGATCATAGCCTAGCTTAGCTTTTGCTGCTGCTTTCAGGTTGTGACTTCCAACTGGAAGGTAACTGTCACGCTTTACCCACCTATGACAGAAGATGGGAACAAATATCATATTTATTACTAAGGCTGTGAATTTGTGGTACACAGTTTATGAAGCACAACAAAGTCTAAATAGAAAATTATAATTTAGTACCTGAGGCAGTCCATATGGATCGCCTGGCTAGATTTGTATTCTCCTTGGCTGTCTTTCTGAAAGCCAATTTCACTGTACATGCTTAAACCATGGTGAGCAGCACGGGTCTCTACAAAGGGCCTAAAAGTAGAATAAGAAGTACCACTCAATGTGTACTGAAGGATATCCAGTCACAATGGAAAAAAAAATACAAAATTATCATGGCAAAAGAAAAAAAAAAAAACCACACACACACACAACACTGAAGCTACATAAAAAGTATGCATATATGCACATACCTATTCAAAAAAGTGACAGCTTAAATTAATTGAACACATCATTTTGTTTGATACTTTTTTGCACAAAACATATATATATGTTCTTAACCAAAAACTCATTTAAAGCAAGGCACATGACTCTCTCAAGTAATCCGAAATGTAAATGTTTCAATTAAAAATTGGTGTTGAAATATCCAAGGTCATAATTATAAATGCAAAGGCAAAACATGGTAATAAAAGAAAAAAAATGCTCACCAGTCAAAGAAGTCTCCATTGTACGTGACAAATATATTGGGCTTTGTCTCTATTACATGATCGAACCATCTCTGGATCAAACTGGCCTGAAAAAGAAGAGCGGGAAAAAACAACACCACAACCTCAGGATTATTTATCCAAATCTTTCAAATTATATGAACACACACACACACACACACACACACACACAGTGTACAGGTCACCCTGGTATGTTTAAAGCTGGTTAATAAAAACCAAATGGTGTCCATTACCAACAGTATTTTCATCTGAGGGCAAGCATTGATTTGCTATCTGGCATTCCTTTTTCTGAATTAGCATAGGTCTTTAGGTTAATAATGAACTTTCAAATAAGTAGATGTGCGCTTCCACCATCCAAAAAAATATGAAAAAGTACCTCATCTGGTTCATTAAATACTGTAAAAGGACCCTCATATTCAGGCTTGGGTGTGAACTCAAAATCTTCTATGTCCTCAGATACAATCTCCCTATTTGTAATAAGGTATCCCTGTAACATAAGAACACATTATAATCTGCAATTATAGTATGCTCAAAAAAGTGCACTTGTCGTCAGATGTTCCAATTTAACTACTATTTATCATCATCTTTGTAGATGAGGTCTAAATCTTATTCTTATATAATAAATTAATAATCAAAATTCTACTATAATAAATACATTTTATAATAAATCCAAATGATTTATGATATCATCGCAAGTTTTTAATAAAGGTAACTCTAACCTCAAATGATTTAACAACTGATTTGTCACCCACTAGATTACACTCACCACCTGAATAATAAAAACCCCAGGGCTGAATTAAAAACCAAAGAAGAGTTACAACTTGTCTCATAGATGCCTGAATTTGAGAATTCCAGGAATCTGAAGTTACTGTAGGTCAGATGCCATCATAATGCTTATTTTCGACATCCTCAAAAGCATGAGAAAAATGAATACAACAGAATTCAATAGCTTAATTAGCGAAACACATCAGATGACCTAAGTGATAACACGCAAAAGAGTGGAAGGAACATCCAGTTATATCACTGTAGTATCAAGACTTTACTAACAAAAAAAGGTAAAGAAGGCTGAATTGTCTCCTCTTATTTTTAACATTTACAGTATGTTCTTATTATAGGAGGAACAATCTAACCCACTTGCAACCAATAGGCTATTATTTTGTAATTGCACCTAAAATAAAAACTGAATATTTATTTTAATGGACAGAACATCCACGATAGAAAACATTACAAACATTGTTCCAAAATACTAAATTAGATACATCGCTAACCTGCGCGTCAATCATGTAGGAGATCATCATTATCTGATCAGTTTCTGCATCTGGGAACTTCAGGGGCAGTTTTGTGGTCTCAATATCAAATGCCAGTACCACAGGATCCTAAATAAAAAGTGAAGGTAGATATCATAACACTTGTCAGCATGCCTTTTATCTCCTAGTAGGCAAGTGAGCTGTGTGAGGAAGCAAACATCTTGTAAAGATACAATGAAAAATACATGAGCAAATTTGCATATTTTAAAACAGAAGGCTTTCCAAATAAAATATAGTACCTTAGTGTAGTAGATGCACAAAGCAAAAATATTAAAGGGAATTTACAATTCAGTAAAATTTCCAAGCACAAGAACTTCTAATTCTTCTGAAACACTGTACATATTTTAAGCAACTTATTTTATTTTGAGATGTTCACGATGAAAATAAAACAGAAGCAATAATCAATTTATTTTTTTTATATATTTCATAGATACCCTTAAAATTTACAGAACAGAAATTTTACAATTGTACTTACTGGTCGTTCAACAAGGTCATCTCTCCGTATAATTTCTGAGGGATAGGCACTGCCGCGGTAGCGTACATTGTACCAATGGGCCTAAATAGAGGTAGAAATGGAGTTACACAAGAACCTAAAGTGACAGTCATGACTGTAGCAGTTGTTTTGTTGGTACCAAAGTAGTCCAACAAAAAAAACAAATTGTAGGGCAGTCTCATGATTTTTTTCTACATGGAAATAGCATCATTTCAGCTCAGTCCAAGCATGCATTAACTATAGGAAAAAAAAAAAATACTGACAAAGCTGCATGTGGGCGCTAAATAAGTAAGATACCCTTACATTGAATTTTTCTGCAAACACTTACAACATGAATTTTGAGATCAATTGAAACCCGAACGTGGTATGGCACATCATACTCCCTCATATCCACTATGTTATCCAGCTGGTCTGTAATTTTTTTAGATGTTCCCTCATCATCAGCTGCTGTCAAAATGTCACCTGCCAGGGCACTGTAACACAATTAGAAAAATAACAGAAAATTATGGGACTACAGTATAGTTACATAGTTGCAATAAAAACAATGGCTCAATTAGCATCTGAACATTCATTATACTGAAGTTTGTTTGATCCTTGAAGCTTTATACACATTAGTATTTCTGGATATGAAAGAGAAACTGAATAAAGGCCAATAAATGTTTTGACATTTTCAATTACCCTACAAAAAAAAAAAAAAGGAAGAAAAGTACCTGGACAACATAGCTGTATATGCATCATTGGATTTCTCTTGCTCACGGTTTTTGCGCACAGCAGGTGAGATCTCGCGTCTCACTTTGATAAGGTCATCAACTGTATTGAAGGACAATTTTATATAGTTTCGCTTCAGACCCACTAAGTGATTGGGCTACAGAGAAAAAAAAAATTTAATGAAAATCAGAAAGGGTGATTGTCAGCTTTTAACTGTCCACTAAAAAAGTTAAACATATTGGAATAAACTGAATGAATAAAATTTATCAAAATATTAATTTATTATATTACACTAAATACAGGAAGGTATATATACATATATCAAGGAAGCTGGTGGAAATGGAATTCAGGGGAAACGTAAAATAGTACCAGGGTAGGCAGCATTTGGGAAACAGTTAAATGAACAATTTACACAATAGTAATTTCCTTCAAGAATCAATTCTTTAGAGATTCTGGCATATAAAGAGAAAATACCAGAAATTAGTTTGGCAACTTGCATCTGGTTACTGAGGATTAGTGACTCAAAACTCCTTATGTCAGTAGTCACATACAACAGAATTAAACTCAGGTAATGAAATTATTTAAATTAACTTTGATAACAGATAATCCATATAAATACATTTGAACGATATCCAATTCACATTTACCAGATCAAGATCTTCTTTTGGTAACATTTCCAGCTTTGCAATTTTTCCCTGGTATTTCTTTGAAAGGAAAGAGATCACCTCTCGCTCACAGCCCTATTCAACAAAGAAGGTTAATCAAGGCTATAAAATATCCAAGCAGATTAGAAGTGAGACAGAAAATAAAATTCACAGTAGGCAGATAGTCATACGAGAAACCTTTTGCATTATTTTATCATTATTACAACCACTAGAAAAAAACAGACAGTGTTACCCTAGTGCCTTTGAAAATTTAATATTTCTGATAGTGATGGAAAAAGATCAAATATGTAATGAATTTCATAATTAAAAACATGTTTATTATATTAAAACTACAAACTTTATTTGCAAGAAATATTCACTGTTAATCAAATTAACATAAAATTCATACATTATTTTGATTAAAGCCTGTATATAATTGATTGCAAGAAAAACAGCGGTTTAAATCTTATAAATATATAACAGATATAGAAATAGGATGTGTGGATGCAACAGGTAGAAACATTTTCAATCTAATGATATGTATTAATAAAAACTGCAATTTACAAAGAGTTCACATATTCTGCACAATAGGGAACTGTATCTTTACCACATACTACAGTTAATAAAGATCTGTAGTCTCTTGAATCATCAGTATTTTTCCTAGGTTGGTACTAACTCTTTCTTAATGATTTTTGTTCTTTCATGTAGGAGGCCGATTTTATACAAATCATTTAATAAATTTTGACACACAAGATGCAATATAAAATTTGCAATTGAAAAAATATTTTAAAAATAGATTAACAAGTAATTCCATATAAGTAAATACTGAAAGAGTAAGATGTTATGTTTATTGTTTTATTACTTACATGCATTAAAAAAATTTGTTAGTCATTAAGTTACATATAATTGTATCTTTTTCTCATCTGAACGTCTTAATAAAAAAAACCCTAGAGAACACAACTTTCAAACAAATCATCTTTAGCAGTATTCATTTACGTTTGGCCATCTTTAGATATAAACGTTTGGATCAAATATTGAACTACATTATTCATTTTCTTCCTAAATATATTCAGTGAGATGTCAAGCAAAATGACACCTTTTATTGGCTAACTAAAAAGATTACAATATACAAGCTTCCGAGGCAACTCAGGTCCCTTCTTCAGGCAAGTTGCATCTTGGTTTGCTGAAAAGTGGTTAAGTTCTGAAAATGTTATAATACAGTAGTTTTGATAATGTGTCACACAATGCATAGAAAAAAAAACTACATGTGTTTTACACTGTACTATTCCCACACTTCTTAATAAATTTACATGCAAGCAGTAGCTATAGCAGACATTCAAAAATACACAAAAACTCAAGTAACCAAAGACAGTTTAAAATATGCAAAACTAAATATTAAAAAGTAAATGAATTATATTCACCTTCTTGGTTGCTAAATAGAAATATGGCTTATATGGAAGGGCAACCTGCAAAATACATGAAATGATAAATACAAAGGTGCAAACAGACTGATATTTCATATTTAGGAAAACAATAGATAAATGCTGTCTTAAGTATCATCAACTTTAAATGTGTAACATTTAACAACACTAAAGTTAAATTACTGAAAACATTCAAAAATAGCATTAGACACAAAATAATTACAGCGTTTGATAGGTGAAAGCATGATATTCAGAACACAAAAAGCACTTGAACCTAATTGTATGTGTGTGGTTTAGTCTCATTTTATGTAATTATTTCTTTCTAATGAGTCATTGATACCCACAAATAGTTTTGAAAGAAATGTACTATATTTTGTCAAAGGAACTAATCATAAATCTATGGTTTAATAAAACCAGATTCCCTCAGAGCCAACATGTGACAGTGTGTGGTGAATAAGATTACTATTGCAACCATTCATTATCAGTTGGATAAAAATTAATCTGTCTCATAACGATCTAATTCCAATTCATTTTTTCTGATAATGGGTGATGCCTGTTGAATATTGCCTGACAAAAATAAGAGGAAGCAACAATAAAGGATCCAAAAGCAATGTTATTATAAATGCATTGCCACCAAAACCCAGTTATTTCTGTGGCAAAATGCAAGGCTCACTTCCATAGCCTGTATTTATATTGAAAATAAAAGCTAATATTTGTTCCCCTTCCAATCTATGAGACGTTTATAGCCTCACTGAGCTCACTTTAAGAAATCAGATTGGAATAGTACAGCTGTCACACTATTATCCAATCCCCCGTTCTACTATTTGTCCCCATTGTGAGCTGCACCCAGCAGGAAACTGGACATCAAAATCAAAACCCTACTAGGCGCCACTGAGCACATTACTGGGTAAGCAAAAAAAAAAAAAAATCTGATAAGTCACATTTTTACATTTTTTGGTATTTTTTTATTCTTTATTCTAAGGTTAGTAATACCCATATTATTCACTCATACACAACAATTTCACTGATCTAGTAGATCCTACACCTCCTTTCAGCTCACACACCATAGACAATATGTTACACATAAATGAACAATGACAACAAAAAAGGAAAAGGCTGCAAAGCATCAACCACATAATTTAAACATTTATATCAAAGCTGTTCAGCAATGTAACGGAGAAAATCACTGGTAAATTTCCAGCTTCATGTCACATACTATTTGATTGATCACATCTTGCCCATTTTCAACAAAATCGGTCTGACAGGTGATTAAATATACTGCACCAATTTACAGCTATCAAAGCATTGTATGCAAGCCACGTGTAGTTAAATTCTGGCAGTTAACTACAATGATAAACTACCAACATGTAAAATACAGGAATAGGTCTAAGCACTGGAACTGTAGCTAATATGATAAACTTTGCCAGGAAATACAAGTTGCCTGGTCACCATGGCATTACCACAATGCTGCAGGCAATAGCAGGCTGTAAAGTCATGAATAATTAAATAGCCCATAAGACAGAAAACTCTTAACAAACATGGGACTATATTCCGACAATGTTTAATAAGCAAACCTTAAATGTGGATACCAGGTGCGTTATTACACTTACTGTAAGATACAGTACTTGCCTTAAACCGACTGCCATCTTCCTGGATGAAGTAATAATCTACAGCACTAACCATTCGTTTGTCGTCATCCAGGATCTCTGTCTGAAAAGAAAATCAAACGATTCAAACTATTTTTGTAATTATTTATAAGTAGAAAACATCAAAGTACACAATTTTCTGAATTTGCACCACTGCAGATAAAACATAACAGGCACGGATGACTGTTAATCGTGGAACCCTTATGTATAATACATCTTAGAAGGGGAAAAAACACAAGCACAATAACAATATACAGTAAGTGCCTGAAGCTTTGCTCTACCGGATGCATGTTTATTAACCAGCCTGTCTTCTCTCCTGGCTCCTTCATACGTTCAAATCCAAAGCGGGCATCCATGTTGTCTGTAAATTGGCTCCGCTCCAGCCTTTTGATGGCAGAAAGGGTGGTGGCATCATCTCTGCAATATGAGGAAAAAGAGTACAAAGAACACTGCCTGCTTAAAAAAGTACTTGTCTGGTTGAAAAAGCATATACAGAAGTAACAGCTGCGGTCCACATTCTGCCAAAGGTAAAAAAAAGAAAATCTGTATGCACCTTGAGATCAACTGTGTTCTAAATATTGAAATCCAGCAACACACCATTATTTTTTCTATTTACAAGTTACAAACTTTGTCAAATGGAACCTTCCTGTCCTTTCCACAAATTCATATACTCGAATATACTTTACCCAGTATTAAAGAGAATTGGAGAAGTTTTTCTAGACGTTACCCAGTAACTTTATTGTGTGAGCACATTTAGACAATCTTAAACTAAGGCAACACTGTGAAATGGACCTCTCATTCAGCATCTTAGATAAGGAATCCAATTCATACAGTCATTCATAATATGTACTCTCCATTAATGTGTGCAAAGCATGGTGTCGTTAAAATTAAAAGTATGCAGGCACACTTTTTAAGATTATAGTTATCCAAAATATATCAGGGACATGTCTCTATCATTAAGCAATGCTACAAACTACTGGCCTTGCTTGGTAAAAAAAAATTATCTTAAATTAAGATCATTATAGAAGAAACGTGCTAATTTGTCAGGAAGTGTCAGACTCACAATTGTTCCTAATTCTTTAATGTTTGAAGTAACACCAAATGGGATATCATGTAAAGAGAAATTCACAGTGAAGCCCTACACTAAACTGTTTGAGTATTCACTTTTGTTCATTTGGGAGAATCCTAACTCATGCTGCATAACTGGGAGGATAATATATTATATTACTTTAAACTACAAAAACAATTTCTTTAAGGAATGATGCCAAGCTTTTTTTTTTTTTTTTTTTTTTTTTAATCAGAACTTAGCAAGATTCTAGTAATGTTACCTAAAAATGAAACCTACTGGAGCTCTGTTCCATTTTCCTTTTGAGGCTTTATTATGTGTAAGGAATTATTTTATTATCTCTGAACTGGGTAAAGGCAGGTCTTTAAATGCTGGTTATGATTTAATAAATCTTAACTCTCTTTTAGAAATGTTATTTATTGTATTTTGAGTAGATTGTGTTTTACATATAGTAATGTGATTTTTAAATTGAATAAAAGAGAAAAATCAAAACAAAGCATCTTATAAAATGTACAAAATATATAGAAGTGATAGTGAAAGTTATATGTATAAAGATTCCATAAGCACAAGAAACACCAGTATACAAGTTATCAAAAACAAATGCTTTGCATTAATATATTATCTAGATTTAATAAACATGTGACCATATCAGTTAACTACATTAGTCTTACAGGTACTTTCACCAAAGTCTCATTGCAATTTTGCTATCAAGGCCACAGCCCATTTCACAAAAAGTAATGCAATCGAGCACATAAAAATACTTTATCACTGCACCACATTACACAAAAATTAATGTAGTGGAGTACATTAAAGTAATTATCACTGCAGTAACTGAAATAGATACAACCGTACATAATATAAGTAATATTGCGTGCATGTAATCTAAACAATAAGTATTTTTAAAAGTTCACTTGCTGATGCACTAATTTCCAGATATTTTAACACGTATGCTATATTTTAATGATTACATTTTATACGGTAAAAGCTCCTAGCTCTTTTATTGCTAGATATATGTGATGTAAATAAATTAAACATTGCTAATTCTCCATTACGTCTTGACAATAAATTGTTTCTGGAATATAAGAGCTGTAATAATCAAATTACATTTTAATGTATGGGTGAACTTTTATTGTATATTTATTATTTCTACAAATTAGTTCGAATAGGTATATTACGTTGTCCAGAAGAATCACTAAACCCCCTTGCATGCGACACGGTCATTTCTGCGGGCATTACTTGCAACATGTTTGTCAGTACAGTACTTCTTTTACAATCCGTTTCCCACGCGGCCTGCCTCAGCATAAATCTAGCAACACGCAGACTGATCTCTTTTATTTTATGAAGTATGTCACTGTAACCATAAGTGGTGGCTGATTAAAAGACAAAGCTGCATGCAGATGGTGCTTTCAATACTTACTGCTGGTTATCCGGCTCCCTGTTTTGGCTCCGGTCTGCCTGGTACCTGCCGCTGTTCTGAAGTACCATGGCTGCTCAAGCAAAAAAGACAGTCTAAACCGTTGAACGTGGTAGTCTGCTAAAATTCAAAATCAGATGAAACTACACAAGGCTGAACTGCATGCTTGTCTTCCTGCGATGTTACATCATACTCCAATGATCATCCAAAACAATCCTCAATTTCCAGGCAGGTACACCTCAACATAAAATTTGGCGCGCTATGTTAGACTTCTCGCGAGCAACTAAAGTGTCGAAACAAAGTACTAAGCCCGCGAGATTTCTCTCATTCCCGCCTCCCAAACCTGGTAACCCAGCCCAGCGGTCTCTGACACCACAATTAGCGCCAATGGTAGGTCTCATAGTCGGCTACACTCCTCCATCGGTTAGCCTACCGAGAGCCGCTATGCGGACAGAGCGAAGTTGGCACGCCTCCTCATCTGAGTGCTGAAGAGCTTATTTGATTCCCGTAGTAAGAGTTTTTTTTATCCAAATTATTGCACTAATATCTATTTTTGGCCAATCGGGCAGTATATGTCTTTTACTAATCGGAATGTTCTGAGTAGTAAAGGGAGTTGGGGGCAATCTTGCACTCACTGACTTTCGTCGTCAGTCATCTGAGTTGTTATTGCCCTTTTACAGGTGCCTTGCTTTAAAAAAGAAGGATGTCTGCACACTCGCTTCCCGTCAGGGACACTGAATTCCATTGGCGTCTTCTACAGCAGTATTTAGCTCTGCTAAAACGGTATCCAGTCCTTACCAAATCTGTAACTAGGTAGGTGATGGGGGAGTCTTTTTTTTAACTTTTGTTGCCATCTCCTGGTCAAGCCCATTTCGCACTTGAGTTCGACGTGTTTTCGCTGGTGTTTTATTACTCGAATAATGTATGTGGATTGGAAATCAGTCTTTGCGCACAGGACATCTATTGTAACCATCAGAAAAGATAATGGATTTAATTTTAATTGACGTATCTTGTATTTTGGATTTCCTAGAATAAGAGGACACCGTTCAGTTTTTAAAAATTTTACATGTTTGGACTGCCTTTTTAACAGAATTATTAAACAAATAACAATGTTAGCCGTCCGTTTTCCGAATCTGTATTGTCCAGTGCAGTATGGAAGGGGTCTTTTGCGTAATACTAGAGCAGGAGCCAGCTCTGGAAAGGCTGACTGTCAATCACAGTGCACCGGCACTCACCCCATCACATTAGACCTACTTAAAGTCATTAACGCCTTAAGAAAAACCCCGTGGACATGGAGGGTATATACATTCTCCATGCATAAGAAACCCATAAAGGTACTCTACCTAACTTCTTTTTTTCAAAACCCGTTTAGTCATGATAAATTGGAAAGACTTGATAACTTGTAAATACCGCTAAAATTATTGTCACAGTACTGCTATATTTTTAAAGCTATTGTGCACGCCAGTTATTAATCGTGTCCATTAGACTGAAGCAGCTTTCTCAAGTCACTGCTAGATCTTAAAATGCATAAATTATGTTTTTTCACTAGAATCAAGTAAAAGGAGGATAAGAGAAATGGTTCAGGAAGTTTCAGATTATCTTTACAATTATCAATATTATATCTTGAGTAGGAAAGATGTACAAGTTCACATATTTTGTTTTCTGGCACTTCCTTTAAAGTTTTGAGAAGTAAATTTTAGTAGTTGCATGTGCTCTACCTTTTCCTTTACAGTGTGTCCAAATTAATTTGAAGTTCAATTTAAAGTAAATATTATATTACAGTATCTGTGAAAATTATAGTATTTCTTAGCTCCTCAAAAACGTGTAGGAATTGGATCAGCTTGGATCATTCAAATTCCTTTAAGTAAAGTAGAGGTGGATCATGGGTAAAATCTAACTGTACCAGAAGTCTTAACTTCCAAGTCAGCACTCCGTTCAAAGACCAGAAGTAGACCTCTTGTATTTGAAAGATTTCATATATACAAATAAACTCAGTTTGAGAGAGAGAACAACAGCTCATTCTCGATACTGTTTATTCTCTCTACTGTTAGCTTAACCTTTGGATATTACCTTTCGGTTAGTGATTGACTAGCCTATTTGCTTGCTTAGAGTCTTTGAGATTAGTCACAATAATGGGGTAAGAGGTGAAGACTTAAAATTATGTGGTTGCTCATCAGTTAAGTGGTCTAAATTGGGTGAAAAACCTAGACATGTTTTACAACAAGTACCAGAGTCACTGCTGTCTCCGAGGAGAATTTAGGTCCTTTAATATGTGCAGCAAGTTGCTGGACATATTCTCTAAAACTATAGTGGTTATTGTACCGTTATATGCTGTGTGAGTAACAGTAGCTTGGGGGTCTGAAAAGAAGTGCCTGAATAAACTGATCAAGAAGATCAATTGCATTGGACTGAGTGGAGGCAGTGGTAGAAAAGAGGATGATGGCAAAATTATAGGACATTATGACAAGTGCTGCCTAACATATCCATGATGTACTGTCCTGTATTACGTTTAGCAACCAGCTCATTCCACAACAGTTTCCCAAGATATGATACTGGGGCTGTTTTCTGTTTGTAAGCCATTAGACTGTAGAATGTCTCTTCCCATCATGCCATCTCCATCTTAATTGATACATTGGCATTCCTTTGTGTGTGTGTGCATACTTCCAGATTGTACACTTTTTCATGTTCTATGTTGCTTGTAAAGAAGATCTTTCCTATCCTATCTATCTATCTATCTATCTATCTATCTATCTATCTATCTATCTATCTATCTATCTATCTATCTATTTATTGTAGGTATAAACCCAACTTGGATTCACACATCTTCGTATCTGCTCCAGTACTTGTTTTTCTATACCATATAGTGTTCTCAAAAACTATAAAGAGTGTACAGTCACAATGTATAGTTTTGCTATAATCTCAAGATTGCAAGCATCTTTTATTTTTAGATATTTTTGTACACAATACTGTTTCATCTTAACATTTTCAAACCCATTTAAACTAATCCAGGGTTATGGGAAGTGCATTGGTTGTATTTTGGAAATAATCCTGAATAAGGTGCCTGACCATCTCACTGTCCACTCATCATGCACCCACTCATAGTCACAGAGAGGCCAAATTGGAATCGCTAACTAATCTTACATGTGGGATGTGGGAGAAAAAGTAGAGTATGCAACCCAAAGCAGAACCCATGCAGCTATGGGAGCTATATGCACATTCCAAACAGGCAACAACCAGGTGCAGGATTTAAACCAAGAATGCTGGATCATGCTATGTGAGGTTTGGTTAACATTCCATTTAGATCAGGGTTAGTCAATTATGATTTATGGAGGTCCGGATAGAGAAAATTTCCTCATGTACAGGTCCGCAGCATCATGTTTAAGTTGCATTATAATTTTTACATTACAATCTATACTAATAAAAGGCAAAGCCCTCACTCACTGACTGACTGACTGACTGACTGACTGACTCATCACTAATTTCCCGTGTGGGTAGAAGGCTGAAATTTGGCAGGCTCATTCCTTACAGCTTACTTACAAAAGTTGGGCAGGTTTCATTTTGAAATTCTACGCATAATGGTCATAACTAGAAGCTATTTTTCTCCATTTACTGTAATGGAGTTCAGCTGTAGGGGCAGAGTTTCGTATGACATCATCACGCCTCTCACATAATCACGCATTACGTAGAAAGCCAGGAAGAGCTACAAAACGCGCTTTAGAAAACATGCATTATATAATTAAGAAGGCAGCGAAACAATTAGAAGCGAGCGAGTGACATATAAAACCATATTCAGCGGCTCACGTGAACTGACGCAGTGCGCAGACAAAAAG
>JANRMT010062838.1:16012744-16072249 GCA_026402145.1 Polypterus bichir lapradei | reverse complement strand
AAAATGTTGTCCGTCTGTCTGTGCCGGGGCCAGCGTTCACAATATATATATATATATATATCGCTGGCCCCGGCACAGACAGACGGACAACATTGTTTCACCCAACACACGTTTATTACAGTCTATGTACAGTGCACGAACCCCAGTGCCTCTTGCACCGATTCCCCCAATGTCCAGGTCACGTGCACTCACAGTCCTTTATGCCTTCCTGGCCGCCTCCCGTCCTCTCTCTCCAGCTCAGTCCGCTACCTCCCGACTTCCACCACTTGACTGGAGAGAGGCGGCCCCTTTTATGGGGACCCGGATGGGCTCCAGCTGCTTCCCGGCACTTTACGCTGGCCACACCCCTGTGGACCAGATGTGATAAACCGGCATCGGGGCGCCGCCTGGCGGTGACCACGGGCCCCTACAGGGTAGGGCTTCCATACCCTCGACCCGTGGTCCCCAACAGAACCAGGACGAACGCCCCCTCGCGGTCTGGAGGAGGCACAAGCCCTCCTCACGTCCTCCTGGGCGTCAAAATATATATATATATATATATATATATGCCAGCAACACTCATGACAATGACAAAACAATTACATTAACAATCAAGTTACGTTATTTTTTACATTTTTCCTTTTGTTTTTCATAACTTCTTTAACACAGTACTTCTCCGCTGCGAAGCGCGGGTATTATGCTATTTATAAATAATAAGTACTTTAATAATAATAATAATAATAAGTTTTAACGTTTCAACAAAAAAGACTTGGCCTCATATAAAAATATGAGTTTTTAATATGTCCGCAACTGAACAGGCACAACCAGTTTCACAGTAAATTGATCATCTTTAAATAACTGAACCTATCTTCCCCTCCTCCTTTCCCTCATATCCCACTGCCTACTTTCTCTTGTTCAGTGAGAGAAATGAGCTCTTGCTTGGTGTGCCAGGATTTTAAATCTAGGCGGGAATGGTGTCAGTGCCATCCTCATGCATGTGTGAAGATTGTTATCACTGAATGTTTTTTATGACGTCCCCAAATCCACGCAACTCTGAGGGAAGACTCGTTAGCGAGTTGTTGGCCAGTAAATGAATGTGTTAAAATCATCGTTGACCGATCGTTAGTTGGCTTTAAGATCGCTTATTTTCTGTAGCGTAACTGGCGAATTTAGTGGGTAGCTTTTCTCAAATATAATTTTGTGCTTAGTTTCATAGTGGTGTTTCACATTCCCACTTATAACCACTGCCACCGTCTCAGAGCAGATGAGACCCAGCGGTTTCAGTCTTCCTACGGGAAGTATGAATATAAACGCCTCGGTCCATTCCGGATTAAAAGCCTGGTTTTCAGTGTCAACCTTCCGCCGTTTAGCAAAAGCCATGGCACATTGACTATTTCGTCGCCTTTCTCTCTCTTGTCTTCTCACTCCTGTATATTTTTTTCTCTCCATGTCACTGCAGTTGCCACAAGAGTGCCAGCTGTTTTCACTCATAATACAGGTGTTCCGCGCCTCTATTCATTGAAGGCCCGCCCTACTCTGCCTGTGATTGGCTAAAATGCTTGCCTTCACTTTGACCAATAGCAGTCTTCATGCTTAAACCCAACCAACTCGAACACACGAAGGCAATAAGTACTGGCCAATCAGAGACATGTAGGAGGTCCCTTTCACTGAGTAGTGGCGTAGAAACACTGTCAGAAAAGAGACGCCGGTAAAAATGTAATCTCTGCCAAAACTAAATAAAACTCAATGATATGTCTGGGTCCGGACAGAACAGAGTCTGGATCCAGACCCGGACCGCGGTCCGCCTGTGATTTAGATTATATAATGGCATACAAAAGTGTTTCTTTGTCAGTGCTTTGTTCACCCTAAATTATTTCAGAATGCTATTTATTAACATGGAAAAATTGTTTTGAGATATTTTGACAAGTCTTTGCTGTTGTTTGTTTGGATATATTTTTGAATTTAGATTAGATTTTCAGTAGTACTAGGGTGTACCGTGTTAGCCATTATGAATGTAGAGAAAAGCCAAGCAAAATGACACCTTTTATTGGCTAACTAAAAAGATTACAATATGCAAGCTTTCGAGGCAACTCAGGCCCCTTCTTCAGGCAAGATGTAATACAGAACTGAAGTTCCCTGTGTTTATATACACACACTAGGACAAGAAACAACATTGGTAAATCTTTAAATGAAAAATCTTAAATGTAAAAAATTAATAGATTCATTCAGGCTAAGATTAATTTAACAAGAGAGAGAAGAACAATGTATGGTAACGATCTTTGGATAAGATAACTGTCCAACAAAGTCCTTTGAAGTTTGTGATGAGTTTTTCAAAACAATATGGGTCTGTAGACAGGTTATCTGTGTCAGTCTGGGAGATGCAAACAGTACTCATACCTGGCCATAAAACTCTTGTCTCTATTCAAGCCATGTTGTAATGTATTAAATTTTAACATGAGTTTAACTTTCCATTCTTTTCTCTCTTGCTGTGTTTTGATTAGATTTTCATCAATTGAAATAGTCATTTAGATTTACATCAACAGATGGATTTAGCCAGTGTAATGCTTTATACTTCACGGAATTCAGTTGTTGCATTTGTATTATTATTTTGTTTAATTCTTATTGTGTGGTGAAGTGCTGTCCTTTGAACTTAAGAGGCATTTTCATGTACACGTGCAGACACAATATTGCTGTATACCTCTGAAAAACTCCTGCTGTTTTTGTTTATTATTTACATAAGCAGTCACAATGAATGAAACAGTTCCATAGATGGACATGTACGTTCAAGTCAAGAGATTGTCTTATCCATGTTTCTCAATGAAGTGGTGCACTTTGCATCATCTGAATTTTCTCTTTGTATCACACTTTCAGCTTTCCATCACTTTGATTGAGGTTTTACCTTCATCTTATTTATCCATATCATTCTAGAACTCTACGGGCTTATCACTATATGTTATGAAAGGTTCTAATCCAGCCTTTATGTTTTTAATGCAGGTAAGAGGTTTTTATTTTGCCATTCATCTTTCTGCAAATGAAAACTCTGCAAACAGTAGATTGTGGTGTCTTTGAAGGTTGCTGGTGATTTCAGTGATAGAGTTTGAAAATGTTTTCTTCCTAGCTTTAAAAGTGTTGCTGTTACGAGCAGAAACTGTTTTCTTCATGTTATCTTGTTGCTAAGGACAAATGTGGTTTCTTTCTTTTTAAGATACTCTTGATTTATTGGTTTTGCTAGACTTGATTTCTGTTTTTGCTTTGTTCAGTTCTTCTCTTATTTGAGCATTCAAATTGTTTCCACTTTTTATTTCTGTAGGCTCCATATCCTCTTAGACCTATTAACAACAAACACAGACACCAAAGGGAAAAGGGCTAGGCTAAATCTAACATTACAATTTCATAATATTAATAGTTGCATGTGGCAGTCACTTGTCCTAATTTTTATTTGGGTATAGAATAAAAAGGTGTTATTTTAACATTTTAAGTATGTTATATGCACACAAAGAAAATGTGAGATTTTGTATGTTTTCCTCATGTTCATTTGGTATTCTCATTTCCAAAGTGCTTGAGCACAGGAAAAAAAATTAAATTTTTACTTCACTGCCTAAAAACTTAAGGTGAGCACCACAAGTTGTGCTATGTGTTTACTTTTATTAAATAGCACACAGCATGACCTCACCATTCTTTCATGTGCTGCCACAAACAGCTGGCCATCCAGATTGATTTATCATTTTACTCCTCTTTTTGAGGGACACCTTTCACTTGCTGCCTTTTAATTTCTGTTGCTTATATTTTTCCTTTTAAATACTGACCTCTTTATACAGCACCAGTAGCTAATAACCATCCTTTCATCCTGTAAACATTTTATTTGTTCTCGCAGTGGAATCCTTTCAGCTTTGGGAAATCTGCTGTCTCAGGGGCTTGAAAAAAGAGGTGGAACACATGATTCCGAAAAGCCTCTGAACTGGCTTGGACCAACACGATTTGCCATTTATGGGTAGGTACTGACACTTGTGACATCAAACAGAGAATTCTTTATATTTATCTTGTCTGTAGTACTACATATACATTATGATAAATGAATGTGATATTTTACATTATGATATCATTTAGTCATTTTAAAGAAGAGATTTATATTCCTGTTCACAGAGAAGCAGTGACTGTAGACTTTCTCAATGAATATTTTTTTTTATTTGAAATTATTTTTTGCATGCTTAAAGGAAAAACTGCCCTATACACAGGCCTTCTGTTCCTTCCATCTAATGTGTTGGATATTATACATTATTTGTTTTTTCTTTTATGATAAATGCACCCAAATCATTTTGTTGCAATAGTTTAAAAAACATTCAGTTCTACAGTTGTTTTCTTTCATTGTTTATTCAAGCTGCTTTATTAAAAATGCTGCTTTGTGATGGACACAAATAATGGGACTAAACTGTTGCCAGGTATCTGGTTAAAATCTTCATAAGCATGTGAATGACAACAAAGTCAAAAGCAGATTTTGATGAAAATCTTTTCAAGGAAAACTTGACATTTTGAAATGACAGATGGAGACCATTTTGATAGAATGAGATTTTCAATTTATAACAATATATTAACATGAAATTAAGAAATGTGTTGAAGTGAACGCATGCAGACTCTGTGGCTGTTTAAGATCTATATATGAGACCCAAGTAGTAAAGCAATTCAGTGTTTATTGACATTTGTTCCCAAATCTGTTATTTATTTATCTTTTAACTCTGTTTTTATCCTTTTTACTTTATTGTATCTTTCTCTTTGGCTCAACACTAGGCTCTTTTTTACTGGACCAATTAGTCATTATTTTTACCAGTGCCTGGAGCTGCTTGTACCTTCAACTACCCCATACAGCATTTTGAAAAGGCTGCTATTAGACAGACTCATTTTCGCCCCTGCCTTCCTTCTGTTGTTCTTCCTTGTAATGAACTTCTTAGAGGTAATATTCATAAAGAATGGAATTGAGATGTGTGCCTGAGAGGAAACTTAACTTCTTTTGTGTGTAATATGTTCTAGACCTTAAAATCTATAGACTTTACCACCAGGCTGGTTTATAAATGTAATTCTAAAATGCTGAGTTTTAATTGTACTTTAGAGATTTATTCCATTAATGAATCACATTATACTATAGATAAGCTGATTAAAAAAAAGCATTTGAGTTGTGGTTATGCTAGGGGTGTATCTGTAAACCAGTCTACTAAGACTGTGCCTATATCAAGTTTGGGTTCATGATCCAATACATTTTCAGTATGTCTTTATTGATTAATGTAACGTGCAAGGCAACTGTAGTGTTCCCAAACAGGTCATATGTACAGCTTCTACTTCTGGTTGTTCTAACCTGAGTTTGACTAATCCAAATATTATTTCTGACTGTGACCTCTGTTTTACTTTATATATTTAAAACGCATCAGGCAATTAAAATTAGATGACACACATACAACGGGTGGAAGCAAATAAAGGTATACAAGAGAGAAAGACAAAATTAAACACAATGATCATATAAACATATTATGTGGCTTTTGTGGAAAATTGCTTTAATTTCTGTCACCATTTTCCCTTGGATCAGAAGAGCAATACTTCTAGATATGGTTTTTGACCCAGTGCTCTTGTAGCAGCTGAAAACAGGAAGAAATTTAACATGTCCAGCATTTAACTTTCCTTTCATAAAGCTAGTAAACTATACATCTTCTGATGCACTAAGACACATCATCAGTGATGTAACCTGGTGCAATTGGAAGTTTTGGGTCTTTCCCCATCAGACACCCTTGTCCAGGAAATCTTGCCTAGGCTGATCAGCCCCTAGCTTGTGTCCCAGTTGCAGTCGCACTCCACGGATCACTCCTTCTGATCCAAGGCTATCTGGAGGAATGTTCTACCACCTAATATGCTCTTAATGGCATAGCTGTTGTTTACTTCTGCCACACCCAGCAAACTGTAAACTCTGCAAAACCGCTGCAGCCCACCTCTTGATCCTTCCTTCCCTGGCTATAATGCTGCCTGACAGGATCTTCCTACTTAGCCCTTTTCCTCTTGTTAGCCTCCTCCATTCTGTTTAGCAGGGGACAGCAAGTTCCCTTATGACATTCTGCTTGGTTAATTCAGACAGCTGGCCACTGTCCTCAAGGTGGTCACGCAGGTAGACTCGGGGAAATTTCATCTGCTACCCTAGGTTAAACACCTGCTGCCAGTCCATTTATTTGCAAAAATTGCAAAGTTTTTTTCCATACAGCAAATCTACTAGAATGACTTTGCTCAAATATGTTTATATAATTTTATAGTGTTACTAATTATGCCAGTTTCATCTAGATTAAATGATTTGTTTTAGAAGTATTGTGTCCAAAGCCTTACTTCCTGACACACACGAGTGTCACTCCAAACAGGCTATTACTTAATATATAGCAGGTTTCCTTTACAAAGTACTGAAATACTTACTAAATTACTGTAGTAAAACTTTTTATTTTTAACATAGCATTCAATAAAAAATCCAAATTAAATTTGCTCACTTCATATTTAAAAATACTGTACTTTGAAAAGAAGCAAACTTGAGTTATATTGTTTATGTAAGCCTTTCAATGCGGTTTCCTGTGACCATGTACATGTGGATGGGAATAAACAATAATAATAATTCATTACATTTAAATAGCGCTATTCTCACTACCACACAGGAGGGACCTGGGACATGAACCCATGATCTCCTTACTGAGAGGCAGTAGTGCTACCATTGCACACCACCTGTGTGGTAAATAAACCTACTCTGGCAATTTCTCTGAATTGACAGCTGCAGCATTCTGTTGACAGAATTGGTTAAAGAATTAGCCTTTTTAGCAAGTAATGTCATAATTAAAATGCCTAGTCAATAACAATCATATAAATAATACAGTGTCACAAAAACCAGAGACAGGAGTCATAAAAGGTTTGGGGCAGCCACCCGTATAATGTTCCCTGGCTACAAAAAGGGTAAATTAATAGCACTGATGTTCACAGGTCAGATTCCAAAACAGAACTGGTCAGGTTAGTCGAATATGGCAGCTTTAAATGCCAGAAAAGGAAGTGAAGTCCTCTTCCATAGGCTCAGACCCAGTCAAGACATCATCAAAAGGGCTGGAACCAGAAGTCTCTTCGTTCATGGGTTCTCCACTGGAAGTGACGTCATCCAAGGGTCCAGGACCGGGAATGACGTTATCGAGGTCGGAACTCGAAGTGACATCATCAGGGCCAGGTTAAGTTCCCCGTGAACGGTCTGCAGGAAAGTGAGAAAAAAGGTCAGCGCACTCCGCCACCCCCTGGTCTGGCCTGGAATTACTCTCATTTAGACCCTTTAGCTGCCTCCCATGTGCACGTGTGTGAAAGCACTTAAAGAAACACAGATATTGGAGGATATTCTTATTAACCTATCTAAATACCCATTTGAAATGGAAGCACTTGCACAAAAAGTGTGAACTGGAATTTTCTGCTAGTAGCCTGTGTGTCAGATATAACACTGAACACCACCTTTTATCACTTCATACAGCTTTTTGTTTGCATTGTCATCATGCAAATGTTGCATCACATTGCTGACACAGTAGTTTTTTGTTTTATTTTGGCCGTTTCATTTTCTGTGTGACTGGATGATGTTGGGGACAACAGGCAGCTAGTGGTGGTTCTGAACATTGTGGAATAATTTCATACCGTGCTCCTCATACTTCTAATTAGATTCAACACTCTGCATTGTGCTTCAATCACTCCCACTAAACACCTCTTCTTTCCTTGATGAACTTGTAGGCCTTCTGCTTTTGTAACAGCTTCCCCATAAGCTTGTTATTTATTTATTGACTCCTGGTATCCTGTTCCATCAACCACTTTGTTCATTTATCTATGATACTCATTCTCCAAACCTCTAAGTCTCTCTGGGAACATAATTCCTTGAGTCAATACATACTTTTAGGTTTCCTTTTCACAAACGATGAAGTTTAAGCTGTCAACCTTCTCAATCCAGTTGCCAGCTTTCTGAGCTGACAAATGAATTTCCAGTGCACTTGGCACCAGGACACCCTAGGCCTCAGTTCAATGATCGACTTTGTGGTCGTGTCGTCGGACTTGCCTTGTCTTCAACACTCAGGTGAAGAGAGGGGCGGAGCTGTCAACTGAATACCACCTGGTGGTGAGTAGGCTTCGATGGTTGGGGAGGATGCCGGTCAGGCCTGGTAGGCCCAAACATGTTGTGAGGGTCTGCTGGGAACGTCTGGTGGAGTCCCCTGTCAGAAGTAGTTTCAACTCCTGCCTCCGGCAGAACTTTGACCACGTCCCGAGGGAGCTGGAGGACATTGAGTCCGAATGGGTCATGTTCTGTCCCTTTATTGTTAAGGCGGCTGACCGGAGCTGTGGCCGTAAGGTGGTCGGTGCCTGTCGTGGCGGCAATCCCCGAACCCGTTGGTGGACATCGGCGGTGAGGGATGCCATCAAGCTGAAAAAGGAATCCTATAGGACCCTTTTGTCCTATGGGAATCTGGAGGCAGCTGATAGGCACCGGCAGGCCAAGCGGAATGCGGGTTCGGTGGTTGCTGAGGCAAAAACTCGGGCATGGGAGGAGTTTGGGGAGGCCATGAAGAACGACTTTCGGACAGCTTCGAGGAGATTCTGGTCAACCATCCAGCATCTCAGGAGGGGGAAAGCAGTGCAGTGTCAACACTTTATATGGTGGGGATGGTGCGCTGCTGACCTCGACTTGGGACGTTGTGGGTCGGTGGGGGGGAGTACTTCGAAGACCTCCTCAATCCCACTAACATGTCTTCCAATGAGGAAGCAGAGCCTGGGGACTCGGAGGTGGGCTCCTCCATCTCTGGGACTGAGGTCACCAAGGTGGTCAAAAAACTCCTTGGTGGCAGGGCCCCAGAGGCAGATGAGATACGCCTGGAGTTCCTCAAAGCTCTGGATGTTGTAGGACTCTCCTGGTTGACATGCCTCTGCAACATCGCATGGACATTGGGGACAGTGTCTCTGGATTGGCAGACCGGGGTGGTGGTCCCCCTTTTTAAGAAGGGAGACCGGAGGGTGTATTCCAACTACAGAGGGATTACACTCCTCAGCCTCCCAGGAAAAGTATATTCGGGGGTCCTGGAGAGGAGGGTCCGTCAGATAGTCAAACCTCGGATTCAGGAGGAACAGTGTGGTTTTCGTCTCGGTTGCGGAACAGTGGACCAGCTCTACACCCTTAGCAGGGTCCTGGAGGGTGCATGGTAGTTTGCCCAACCAGTCTACATGTATTTTGTGGACTTGGAAAAGGCGTTCGACTGTGTCCCTCGGGGAAACCTGTGGGGGTATTCCAGGAGTATGGGGTACCGGACCCCCTAATAAGGGCTGTAAAGTCCCTGTACAACCGGTGTCAGAACCCATTTCCAGTGAGAGTTGGACTCTGCCAGGGCTGCCTTTTGTCACTGATTCTGTTCCTAACTTTTATGGACAGAATTTCTAGACGCAGCCAGGGCGTTGAGGGGGTCCGCTTTGGTGGACTCAGGATTGGGTCACTGCTTTTTGCAGATGATGTTGTACAGTTTGCTTCATCAGGCCGTGATCTTCAGCTCTCTCTGGATTGGTTCGCAGCTGAGTGTGAAGCGGCTGGGATGGGAATCAGAACCTCCAAATTCGAGTCCATGGTCCTCAGCCGGAAAAGGGTGGAGCGCCCTCTCAGGGTTGGGAGCGAGATCCTTGCCCAAGTGGAGTTCAAGTATCCCGGGGTCTTGTTCACAAGTGAGGGAAGAATGGAGCATGAGATCAATGGGTGGATCGGAGCTGCGTCCGCAGTGGTGCGGGCTCTGCATCGGTCTGTCGTGGTGAAAAAGGAGCTGAGCCATAAGGCAAAGCTCTCAATTTACCAGTCGATCTACATTCCGACCCTCACCTATGGTCATGAGCTATGGGTAGTAACAGAAAGAACGAGATCACGAATACAAGTGACTGAAATGAGTTTCCTCCGCAGGATGTCTGGGCTTTCCCTTTAAGATAGGGTGAGAAGCTCAGTCATCCGGGAGGGGCTCAGAATAGAGCCACTGCTCCTCCGCATCGAGAGGAGTCATATGAGGTGGCTCGGGCATCTGATCAGAATGCCTCCTGGACACCTCCCTGGTTAGGTGTTCCGGGCACGTCTAACCGGGAGGAGGCCCCGGGGAAGACCCAGGACACGCTGGAGGGACTATGTCTCCCGGCTGGCCTGGAAACGCCTTAGGATTCCCCCAGAAGAGCTAGAAGAAGTGACCGAGGAGAGGGAAGTCTGGGCATCTGCTCAAGGTGCTGCCCCCACAACCCAATCTCGGATAAGCAGAAGAGGATGGATGGATGGATGGATGGATGGTTGTTAAATAGTTTTTGCTGGTCTAACCAATTCAATTCACTGCAAAAACACACATTTTTACCTTGATTGGTCTTCATGATAGCCATTGATAAAAAGGGGATCTCACTCTAAACTGGAAGCCATGTGGTATTGCTGTAGTTGCAATCCATCAGTATATGTGTGTTGAATGTAACTGTAAGAAGCTGTGTACTGTATATCTGTATGTATATCTGTATATCTGAGGCAAGAACAGCAAAACTTGTTTAATGAGACTGAAAGAAAGTTGTGCATAGCAAATCAGCTAGAAAAAAAATTCAATTTTAGCCAACAAACCAACTTCTCAGAAAATCAGCAACTGTAACACTACAGATGTTACCAGAGACACTTGGTGACCAAGCAATAAGGTGGGGTTTAAAAGGCCAAGGTGTCTTCCTGCTAAAGAGGATAATATTGCATCTCTGTGCCGTGACTGGGCAGAATTGCTCCTTAATGGATTGCAGTAGCTATGGGCTTTTGTTCCAGCCAGATTCTTTATTTATTGTTATTCTTATTGGTAACTGAATCCTGCGTTTAATAACGTGGTTTGTTCTATATTTGCCTGCTGTCTCAGAAAAGAATAATAATTTTATGTTTTCACTGAAATTCAAAAATTTTAATTTTTAACTCTTTATTTGTTTTACTCTTTAACTCATTTTTACGCTTTTAATTTGTTTGCTTGTTAAAATTTTTAAGTTATTTATTTAAATTATTAACAAGAAGCAATAAATTTTTTGTCATTAATAACAAAAAGAAACTGCAGCGAAACAATTTAAATGGTGCCATTTTCATCTGTATGTGTGTTTATCATTATTTACCTGTTTCAGTGAAATGTTATGAAAAGAAAATACAAAAAATTGATACATTGAAAAGTTATAACCCTTACCTAGTTCACTTTGTTGTTTGTTGCACAAAAATAAAATTCAGGCTACAATGATATTGAAATTTGCTTCTTTCTGCTTTCTTTCTTTTTAATTGTTTTTTCACAATGATGATGAAATATACTAACCAACAAGTCTTAATTGATGGTTAATTCTGTTCAATTTAAAATAAAAAATTGGAATATTTTAATATGGTATCCACTGGATACATTTTTTTCAGTGTAGTGTTTTCCCATTAATTTCAGAAGTGTTTTTCAGTGTAAGTTAAATACCTTTTAATGAGAAATTTTCTCAAATAAAACCAGTGTCCTGCACTGTTTTTCAGGGAAAGAACTGGTCTACCCTTCAAGATAAGGTCAAGAAAGGTTACTGGACAGCTTTGAAAATGAATTGGAAAGTGTGGACTCCATTCCAGTTTATTAACATTAACTACGTCCCTGTACAGGTAAGCATAATAAATAAATGATGAAGACAAAATTGATTGGAGTCCACTGCAGTCTGTGTGCAAGCCTTTGTTGTATCTGTAGATTGGCTTGGTGCCAGAAGTATTTGGTTTCAATTAAATTTTTCTGTACTATAACCAGCCAAGGGCAACTGGTATGTTGAAATCTGACCAAATAAAATCATCTCAAAGCATGCATGCTTATATTTACACTGCACATACTACTCAACAATAAAAAAAGATTATTTGCATGATTAGTTTTGGGGACAGTGTTTTCTTCTGTGTGAGGTTTACATTACCAGTATTTGCACTTTGCTGATCATATTCATGCAAGCGAAAGCCCTGGAAAACTTTTTATCTGTGCAGTGTTTGGTGGGAAGCCCTTACCGACCAATGTGATTTTTTTGCCACTTTTTGATAAATAAATTATAACATTCTCTTACAAAACCTACATGTATGCATGCAATTTTAGAAGATTGTTATTTTTATTTCCATAATTTTATAGGCTGCATCTACCACCATAATATTGTCCTTTTATTAGTTACACAAAGTACATGAAGTTTTCATAACCAACAGGGACACCAAAAGGTTAAACAAAGAATACTTGTTTGATTTTTTTTTTTTAAATGTACAGAAAAGTCTGTATTTGACTTAAGGTTTTTAATTCTTCTGAAGAATATTGCCA
This sequence comes from Polypterus bichir lapradei, assembly GCA_026402145.1. Lineage (NCBI taxonomy): Eukaryota > Metazoa > Chordata > Cladistia > Polypteriformes > Polypteridae > Polypterus > Polypterus bichir. Next base: position 16,059,911 of record JANRMT010062838.1, on the reverse strand, counting down.
TATCTCAGGGACAAATCAAAGACAAGTGTTACATGAAGAATGGGTATAGCAGTCTATCACTGATTCTCAATTAGGTTATATATACAGTATAAATAATACAGGATGTTCCATTTTAAAGAGTGTGTTTGAAAAGGGATAAATTATGGAGGAGAGAGTTTTTAAAAATTCAAATTAAAGAAAATAAAAACAAAACATTTACATGTCTTTATTACCATATCCCACTCTTTCACTTTTTTGGCCATATTTTTCAACTTCCACCTTTTCTGTAAGTCAAGCTGTGATCAAACTCTAGCTGTTCAGTTTTTTAGCACTGCAATGTAAACTTGTGTATCTTTACTCCTAATTACTGAATGACTGTTGTCAGCGTTTCCTAAACAACATTTTCAATGCTATCTGAAATTTTGTATTATTAACCACAATGTATTGTGTTCTTTCCTTTTGTAGTTCCGTGTGCTGTTTGCCAATTTTGTGGCATTGTTTTGGTATGCCTACCTTGCCTCTGTCAGAAAGTGACATCGCCAGCTGTGGAAATGAATTTAAAGAATGAAGAGTATTTCTTTCTTTCTTTAGCCTCCACATGGGGTGAGGGCTCACCATATGAATATCTCTTCATGGAAGATGAAAAAAAACATACTAATTTATGGTTTCCACAGCCTTGGATAATAACAGGCTGGTAGGAGAACCTCTAAATTGACACCATTGATTAAAAAAGTAAACCTCATTTTGTGACCAGTCTCATCTTCTCACTTGTCCAGAAATCGGTGTGTACAATAGGAGTTGAACAGGACGATCATTGAAAATGAAAACAATTATTTCATGAGTGAACTTTATACTTTTTAATTTACATACTAATTATTTGATGTAATGTGGAAAAATAAAAAACTACTTGGAATCCAAAATCTGTGTTCAGAGTAGTTTGTTATAAATAGTTTGCTTTGCAAAATTATATTTATACAGTTAATATCACTTTAAATATCAAATGTGTCTTTAGTTTTTTCCAAAATTTGAGTTTTAAATTCCAGTAGAGCTATTGTTTCTATTTATTAAATGTTGCTGAATCACATTCTCTTTCATCTTTTGGGCTCTGTCCTGCAGGGAAAGAAAAATGAAACCAGAGTATCCCAAATGAAATCTGTCTGACCTGAGCCAGATCAGCTGAGGTAAAGTGACAGAGAACAAAAATGCTGAAATTTCCTCAGATTTAAGTGGACATTAAAATATAAACAGTAATTTTATTGAGCTGAATAATGCTTGTTGGAGATAGAGCTATCCAACTTCCATGAATAATTTTTACAGTAGCATACAATAAAATAAGTAATAACATAGCCTGACTGCATCAAATCTGTTCAGCAGCAAGACCTAAAACAGCATGTTAAAATTATTTCATAATGCTTTTAAAATGTAAAACTGTATTATTTAGCTTAGTGTGGCCACCCCTAACAGGAGCAGCCGAAAGAAGAAGTGTCACAATTATAAAAAAAATAAAAATGTATAATTGTCTTTAAAACAAAAGGTATTGTTTTCATATATTGTGAGCAAAAGTAATGAACAGTATTTAGATATTCGTATTTTTCTTTTTCCCCATAGTCCAGTACAAAAACAGTATGGCCATAAAGGTTATCCATTGATCAGTGCTTGTATTATGAACAGTGTTAGCCTCCTACAAGCTGAAGGCGGAGAATAATGGTGACATTGACTTTGATACAATACTCTTCCATTTTTCTGCCGTCTTCCAGTAGTTGATCTTCATAAAAGAGTCTCTGCTGATTTGGTGGGATTCCTCTTTATGATGTACTTTTTGTTTGAACTCTTTGGCAGTTTCACCATGCTGTATCTTATATGGGTTTAGCTTGCCTTTGTCATTCTTCAGAAACACCTGTATGGATTCTCTGATGAGTACTGTCACTGTGTTCCCAGATTGCACCTGGTACTGAGTGAGACTCAAGTGATCCCCTTCGAGTTCAATCATCTGTCCATTTACAACTGCAAGCTTCAGATGTTCAGCTTTATGCTCTGTATGTTGTGCAATTTTCTGCTTTAACTCTTTCACGGTAGTCGATGGGTTTACTGTTAGGAAAATTGACTTTCCAGTCAAAAATGTTATTTTCAAGTCCATTTTCTATCTTCAGTAGTTTAAATCTGTTAAGAATAAATATTATAAGGTCATAATCTCACTTGTATGGTATTCACTAAATAAAGACACTATATATAAAAAATTGTAGCTATGTGTTGAAACAGCCTTCAAAATGATTTCCATAGACTTAGAACATGTTTCTGCTGTTACTTAAGCAATTATCTGTCCTTCCCGGAATTGTAGTTTAAAGAGACAGAACAGATTTGCTTATATAATTAAAGATAATGTATAAATTACTGTAAGTGTATGTGTGAGAGTGAGCTGTGTATTTACGTTACGCTGTCTTGTAGAAGTTCACTTGTCTTTGACAGTGAGCTGATGATGCTCAGTTTCAGTTTAGAAAGCATGAAAACTGCCTCAGTGTGTATTATGAATACCTCCCCGCGTGAGTTTTTTTGTGAAGGCGCCGGACTAGTGTTGGTCCACCTAAACCGTGCACTCTTAAAAAATAATAAAAAAAGTCTTAAGAAATGACCACGCCCACGTCTTGGAACGTTATTATAAATTCACGCACAACAGATATCATGTCCGGCCCATAGATGAGCTAACTGAATTTTAACTCGGGTTGCTAAAACGTTTCCTACGTGTCTGCAACCAAAGTTATACTGTATCAGGCATCAAATACAATAATATAACGCAATAGTTACATTATTACAAACTGGAATGGCATTTGAAAATAAATAATAAAAGAAAAAATTACCTGCAGCAGGACGGCTGGAGCTCCTCTTCTAAGTTCCTTTACGGCTAGACTGGAATCCTTCTTCTCTCATGGAGGACCGAGGCAATTCCTCTCACACTCCTTCATCTCTGTGTTTTTAATCTGTGAGATTATTGTTAACCTGTCTCATGACAGTCAGTTTTGGCTGTTTGTCTGTGTTTGTTTGTGCTCCTATTTATGATTTGAGAATCTTCACTTTTACGCATCATCCTTGTTTCTAATTCGCTGTTCGAGCCAGTAACGTCACGAGCCGATCTCTATTTGGTAATCTCCGGCTCCTCTTCAATGAGTTTTTCGGTTTCCTTTTCTCCTCCCCCAGCGGACTATTTAATCAATACAGTATTTTTAAACGAACAGTTTCGATTCAAATATGCGAGCTTTGTTTTCGATTTACTGTGCATGTTGTGATAACGGCAAATCACCGTAAAGGAAAAAAAACCTGGACTGTTCACATTAAGGCAGGATTCCTTAAAATATTTTGTTAGGTATGAAAAATGCATCGGCTTTTTATAACGCTAAAGTAGCTCACCTGCATTAGCATGCATGCTAGAAAATTCACCATACAGCTATGTTTGTAAGATGACATTTTAGCTTTTACATATTCAGTTATTAAGGTGTTAATGACTGTGTAGAAAATGTTATGAAACAGCCCAAGTTGGAATTCAACCTTATCACTGTATGTATGAATGAAGTTCTTTCCCTTCTCTGCATGGGTTTTCCTTCAATGTTTATGTTTTTAAGATCATGTGCGTTAGGTTAATTGGAAACGCCAAACTGACCTGGTTTCCCATATTAAGAAACATCATCTATTGGTTTAAAGTTTTTAATTCGGACATCGAATTAGTAATTAGATACAAACAATTTAAAATAATATGGAAATTGCAGAAAAAACAGCAGACTGCTTGGCAAGTCAATCCCCTAACCCCCCCTTGTCCTAATTACAAAATTGATACATCAGTAGCATACTATGGAATTCTATATCTTCATTTGGCTGTACTCTTCTTGTAATTATTATCTATAGTAATTATTAATAGCTCTTTTTTTACATTTGTTTATTTCTGAGAGCAGCGGCCGGGGCAGTAGTAGTATGTATTATATAGCTAGTCTACAAAAGTGGTCTCCTAATGGTTAAGATGTTGAATTTTGAAATGTGATGCATCCAGACTAGTCCCTAGTACCAGACCCCAAGTGGGGCTCTTCACCTGCCAGTCCTCTCATTGTATAAATACAGAAGCAGTCATTGCATATATTCGGTTATTTTGGACATTACTACAAACAGTACCTGCTCTTGGAATATATTTTTGCAGAGTATAATGGATCAGAAATAACTAAGTCTTTATGTTACCTCTGTACATAACTGATAAGAATTCATAAAAATCAGAATAAAAAAAAAAAACTTTTATTTTTTCCCCAAAACTGCATGTCACACTGGATTGGCTGAAATCAATATTATATACAATGGGTAATCAGTTAGACAAATACCAGTAAAGCCAAACACAATTTTTTGTTTCAACATATTTCCTATAGGCATTAATCAGCTTTTTCTAACATTTATAAAGTTCAAATGTTTTGTCACATGATAACTTCATCATGGGTATAGCACATTCCACAGAGTACTTTGTTTTCTAGCATTACAAATTTAATTATCGCACAAAAACTGATTTTGAAACTTTAAAGATCTGTGTTGGGGTGGCGCAGTGGGTAGTGCTGCTGCCTCACAGTTAGGAGACCTGAGTTCTCTTCCCGGGTCCTCCCTGCATGGAGTTTGCACGTTCTGTTTCTGTGTGGGTTTCTTCCGGGTACTCTGGTTTCCTCCCACAGTCCAAAGACATGCAGGTTAGGTACATTGGCGATTCTAAATTGTCCCTTGTGTGTGTGTATGCGCATGCCCAGTGGTGGGCTGGCGCCCTGCCCAGGGCTTGTTTCCTGCCTTGTGCCCTGTGTTGGCTGGGATTGACTCCAGCACACCCCCGTGACCCTGTAGTTAGGTTATAGTGGGTTGGATAATGGATTGATCTGTGTTTTCTTGGTTTTGAAACCAGAATTGTGCAATATAAAGCACAAATCAAAATAACTGAAGACAGAAAAATAATTTAAAATGATATCAAACCTCATGGGACAAGCTCACCATCAATGTACTTCCTCCACTGGAAGCTACCTTTTTGTTATTATCAGCTTCTTAGGAGGATGATAACTCATATCATTAATTCAGGTCTTGTTTCTGCTCTAATTCTATAACAACACTAATGACAAAGTGGCACAGCATTTAGTGCTGTCATTTCATATCTCCAACTGTTTGAATTTCATTTCCAGATGATTATTTTTGTGAAGTTTTTGTTTTTTCTCAGTGTCCATATGGGGTGTATAACAGTTTCCTTCTATGTATTAAGTCCATTCAGTACTCTGAATTGTTACATTGTGGTATCCTATCCAGATAACAAAAAGAGGCTTTTTTTTTCAAATAGATAGATACATTTCTGTCTAAAGTTGTTTTTATATGTATTTTCAGTACTGAATGTAGATAACAACAACAGCATGTATTTCTATAGCCCATTTTCATACATATTATATAGTTTAAAGTGCTTTACAAAATTGTCAAAGAAATAATAAAAAGTAAACTAAAATTAAATTATGTATAAATAATACTGAATAAATACAAAATAAATCAAAATGAGCTTACATAACATAGATCTATACTTAGTAGAAATGTAGAGTCCTTATACAGTATATAAAACTAGTTGTGTAAGCCTGTGCTGTAAAAAGCCCGGGGTCCTAGAAAGTATTGAAATCATCAGAAAAAAATTTGAAATGTTGAGATGTCAGGTAATTGGAAGGAACTACTTTGGGCATCTCTCTTCTAGGAGGTTTTGTATTGCTGATGTTGCTTGCATCGTTTGTGCGTTAGCGGCTAAGCGACTGACACTTATTGCTTAAAGGTGTTTGATTTTACAACTCCAGATTTGCTTTATGTGTATGTATATTTTGATAAAAAATCATCCCAAGCCTGGAGTAGTAACAGTCTAGGGAATTAGACAATTGAATTTGCAAAATATAGTTTCCTTGAGTTTTTGTTAGATATTTTTAATTAATTTTTCCTCACTTAAACCTCTTCTAGGTTTATGTGATCTCCACTGCCCTGACAAGAAAATAACATGTGCATAAAATGGATTGATGCAAGGCTGCTTTTCCAGTCTTTTTAAACTAGTTATTCTGGAATATAAAGATGTATAAAATAAAGATTTATTCTACCCTGCACCCGGTTCTGCTGGAATAGGACTCCAGCATGCTCTTGCAACACCCCTCCCCCTACCCTAACCTCAAAAACTGGATAACGCAAATTAGAATTAGAATTAGAATCACATGTATATTATGACATGTAATAAATGTTAAATTAAAACCTCAAAGGCTCCTTTTGGGTTCCATCCAGATACACTAGTTCCCTCCTAAATCTCAAAGAAATATACATTAGGCCAATTGAAGTGTCTCTAATGGCCTAGCTGTAAGTGAGGTATAATCTGTGATTTATTTGTACCCCAACCAGGGAAATATTCTGTCTTGTGCCATATGTAACTTGGATAGGTTTTTGTTCCCGGTCACCTGGCGATGAAATAGTAGGGTCTGCAAATGCATAAGCAGACAATGTTTCCAAATGAGGAGCATCTCAATCACAAAGTAGTGTTTCTCATCAAGCAATTGATTTAAGCACAAATTAAAAAGGAATTGACCAAAAGCTTAGCAAGTAAATTCAGTAAACACATATGATCATATATTTGATATACTTCTTGGAATATTTAGAACACTAAAACAAACCTCTGTGGGTAATTCTGGGTTGACCTAGTAGGTGCACAAGGATGGAAGTATGTGTAATTGAACCAGTAGTCCTGTTTATGACACTTAAAGTCAACCATAAAATTCCCCCAAGCAGGAAACAATGCCTATCTCAATTATGCTATTGGTGTACTCTCTGTTGTCCAAGTGCTGCATTCAGAATATCCTAGCACTGTAGAATGTTTATTTCAATAACTATTCAGTATTTCATATGTACATTTAACTTGTGTTACTTTTAAACTGGACCCAATATACCATTATTTTTTTGGGCTCTGCCCTCCAAAGAAAAGCATGCAACCAGTACATTTGGATAACAATTTTATATAATTATTTTTTGCTCCCCTTTAAACATGCAATATTATAAAACAGCAGTTTTTATTGTAAAGAAATGTTGAATACAAATTCACTTTAGCAGGCTGCATAAGTAGCTGTATTATATAACAGTAGAACAAACTAGATTATCATGAAATAAAATAAGCAGTAAGGGTTACAATTGTTGTATATTAAATAAATATCAGAAAACAACTCTAATTATAACAATGCACTTTAGATATTAATGTGTCCTCATATAAAATAATGTACAGTATAAGAAATAAAAAAATACTGTGCTACATTTTTTCAACAAATCTTAAGTTCCAGAACACTTCTATTTTTGGATTGAGCCTAAAATATTACTACAATTATATTAAATATTTCTACAATATTATTATTATTATTACAATTAGGAACAGAAGCAAAAGTGAAAGGTGCTGGTTTCTTCCTTTTCATTATTATAATACAAAGAAAATACTGCAGTCAATGACAAATACTGGGATGGATTAGGACATTTCATTAGCCTCCGCGGAGGCGTAGATTGAGATAAATGGTCTTATTAGTTTGAATGTTGTAGTCATCCATTTTTCTGCCATCCTCCAGCTGCTTTCCTTCATATATAAGTATCATCTGGTCAGTAGGAATCTTTTCACCCCGATAAACTTTTTGCTTGAACTGTGTGACAGTTTCACCTGGTTGTATCTTGTAGGTTTTCGTTTGACTTTTGTCATTCTTCAGAAACACCTGCATGGGCTTTGGTTCAGTGATGAACACTGTCACAATAGTGCCAGGTTTCAACCCATATTGATCAAGACTCCAGTCGTCTTTTTCCAAATTATTTGTCGGTCCATTCTGAACTGCTAGCATCATACGTTGTGCTGAATCACCAGATTGGTTCTCTATTTTCTGCTTTAGCTGCTTCACAGTAATGGAGGGATTCACATCCAAGGAGTATGTTTTTCCATTAAGGAATTTTACTGTCAGCTCCATTGGAATTTCCAGACTTTCAAAACCTAAATCTGTTAAAAAAAAAATAACTAAATAAAAATAAACAGATTTCAGTCACTAGGCTTTATTATTCAACATGATGATTATTCTGGATTATTAGGCATATGAATTCATCCATCCATACATCATTTTTACAACCTGCTTATCTAGTTCATTTTCACTGGACACCAGTGCCTATCCTGGCTGCGACAAGGAACAGGAACCAACCCTGGATGGAGTGTTCAATCCATCACATCACTCAAGGAGAACATATATATACAAACTATAAAACATTTGATGTTTGGAACAGGAAATCAAATCCAGGATTCTGGAGCTGTGAGGATTAAATGAACACCCATGTTGTTGTTATATATTGTTATTACTTTTATTATGTAGTAGTAGCTGTACAGTAGCCATGCATATATCTGTCAGAATGCTCAACTGCCACTGAAAAGTAGCCTGAGCTGGCTCTAGTTCTTTCTCTGCCCTAAGTGAAGTTGAAAATATCATGGAAAAATTACAGTCTTGAAGGTAATTGCTTTACACCTTTTACACTGAATAGCTGCCCCATTGGAGTTTTGAGTGTGATGTTACACAGATTATAGATGAAAGTCTTGTTCACTTGGAGTTGACAAAAAGCTGTCCACACAGCCCCCAAAACCCCAGCATTGCTGGCTAGGGTGACTGACAATTTTACCTATATGGTATTGTTGGAGATGACTCTAGCCTTTATACTTCCATTTTACAGTTTCATTTTTAAGGCAATTCTTTACATGTCCATCTTAATCCAAATGATCTTAGGTCCTCTTCTTTTATTCTTTCCTGCCTTTCACCCCTTCTATGATAGGCACTAGCAGGCTATGTCCCTGAACTAGTTTTTTCCCGCAAAGTGAAATTCATGCATTACTTTGTGTAGTCATGTTACAATTATATATATATATATATATATATATATATATATATATATATATACTGAGGGGTGAGCCCCTATGGCGGCCCAGCCCCTTCACATCAACACCTCCTTCGCTCGCTATCAGTCTACGGGTATATTCCAACACGGTAAAAACTTTGCCCCTGAAATTTATTTATAGTTATAGCAAATGCTAAACTATTAGAAATTCTCGTCTATGCAAGATGAATAGTATTCTGCTTACTGAAATATTGCCAGTATCTAATTTAAAACACAGAAGTAATATGAGTTCTTCAGTCGTGATTTTGTCGGCAATCGAAATTCTATGCAGTTTTACAATTTGTAAGCGTGTACCGTTACATTTTTGTCGACTGCTAACACACATATATTTGTCGTATAATATGTATATATTGTGTATGCATGTGTGTATGTAAACGAGAGAAAGAAAGATAGAAAAAGTTTGTGTATATGCAGAATATATAGGGTGGTCCAGATCTAATTATGCAGTTTTCATACCTGAACTGACTGTGAACGCAGTACGCAGAGAACAAGCAAGAGCTCCAAAGAGCGCTGAACAAAAAACGCATTACACAATTGAGAAGGCAGCAAAAGAATATGAAGCGAGTGACGCATACAAGCATATTCATAAGTACAGCTACTGCGGAAACAAAGCACGGTGTCAACCTTAAGTTTAAATTAAGTTCATAAACACGCTGGCGTTTGTCATGCCTACGACGAATACGATATTCGCGAGATACAAGTTTAATGAGAAGACACAGGGTATAAACTATACTTTTGATCACTTTGTAACGGAGTTAAAATTGCTGGTGAAGGACTGTGCTTATGCAAACGAAGATGAGATGGTCAGGGATAGAATAGTGTTTGGCACAAACTCAGCAAAAGTGCGAGAGAAACTTTTTAGTGCCTGGTCTGAGCTAACATTAAATAATTGATGGTGAAGGACTGTGCTTATGCAAACGAATAGGAAAGCAAGGTATAAAGCTTTACTTTAAATTAAGTTAATAGACACGCTGCCGCTGGCATTTGTCATGCCTAAGACGAATACGATATTCACTAGATACAAGTTTAATGAGAGGACGCTTGGTATAAACGAGACTTTTGATCACTTTGTAACAGAGTTAAAATTGCTGGTGAAGGACTGTGCTTATGTAACGAAGGTGAGGTGGTCAGGGATAGAATAGTGTTTGGCACAAACTCAGCAAAAGTGCGAGAGAAACTTTTTTACGTTCATAGACACGCTGCCGCTAAATATTCAGAGGCAAATTCACAACTTAATACCGGGAATGCCTGTTGAACATCTTAGATTCACGAGTACCGATTTGGGTAGTGATTACTTCGATGAATGAAACCTGTTATCTTTACAACGGTTGACAACGAAGATGAGATGGTCAGGGATAGACTAGACAAACACGGAATGTAACTTGAACACAACACATCCTCCAAATATGAACCTGATTGAAACATATAATGATAATCAAATCCTTGATGACAGCAACACTCATAACAGGCACAAAACAGTTACATTGACAATCATGTTACGTTATTTTTAAAATGTTTCCTTTTCTTTTTCATAACTTATTTAACACACTACTTCTCCGCTGCGAAGCGCGGGTATTTTGCTAGTTCTATATATACTCGGAAGACGCAAGTGGCATATATAAGAAAAAGTAGGCAAATAAAATTGGCAAGACTTGTTAGATTGAAATGTCCGTTCTCGTTAATAACTTCTAACTCATGTATATAAAAATTACTGATACTGGGATAGCAAATAAAACTAAATCTCTACCTGTGGTTTACCTCAGCTCCTCTCCGAGAAAGTAACGGCTGCTGTCTCCTACTTGAGATGCCCTTCGAGTTCAGGTCCAATTTATAAATGGTGAAAAGGCGCACGGCTCGTTTCTATAATGCCCCGCGACATGTCTCCTGTATCTGATTGGCTATTTGATTCAGCAGCTTTATGTGGTCGGATAATGCTGCGTAGCTGCTAATCCCGAACTAATTTATTTTTCAGTTTCGGTTTCTTGGTTTAGTGCTGATCAGTCAGTTTCGAATCAGATAAACATCAGAAAAGATAAACCTTAAACGAGTATTACTTTTTCTTGGTTTTTTTTTTGCCCGATATGTATGAAAATCCCAGAAAAGTCAAAAGCAAAAGAGACGACATATTCAATCGGGGAGTATTTTTTATAGCGCTGCTTTTAAAAGTTACAAAAACAGGAGAGCGCCGTGGCTTACTGGTTAGCACACTGAGCTCCAGGGACCTGGGTTCGATTACTAGAGTTTCCAGATCCTCTGTGTAGTCCGATTTGGACCTTCATTACAAAAAAAAATTCGTTCCAACGAGTTACCGGCGTCCCTTTCAGTTGTCCGCGTATTGAAATTTGTATGGCACCGAATGGACAGTATAATTAACACCGTTTTAGCTTTTAACTAATCTCATGAAGGGCAGATCCTTTCGATTCAAGTATTGTTAGTAAAGATCCTGTGTTGGCGTACTCTGTAAAAGATGCTCAATAAAAATTGTAGTTGATTGATACAAAAATGTCATAATCTGTAAAATTACTAAGTACAGGAAATATTAGAAATAAAGCAGAGTAAGAGAGGAAAGCAAATCCCCTGTGCCCATCCCTCACGTTTACAGGCTAGAATTATTTGACATTTAGAAACTATTTTGCCGTATATTTTACTTGCTGTATTTCAGTGTTACGTGAATAAAACATGCTACTTTATTCTTCAGGAGAGAACCACAATTTTTGAAATAAAGATTTTATTATGGCACATACTCTGAATTAAACACTCATTCTTGCATTTTCACTTTTTTAGGCTCTAAGAAAAGCCAGAATCAGGCGCTTGAAGGTGAGCAGGCAACAATAATCTGTATTCAAGGGAAAATCCCAGACATGCCTGAGTCACATGAGTACGAGATGATGCAATGAAACTGTAACTCTGAGGTATAATGCAGCAACCTCAAAAGTGCGAGTCATTTCGCTACAAATGAAACCAAACTAGTTTCAGCAAATAGCTGAATTCACATGCATAGTGCAGCAGAAACATAAAATACAAAAATATTAGACTATATTATAAAAATTAATGGAAGGACATTTTTTTTCTTCTGAAGTATTTGAGAATTGATTAGGTTAATCACATTGGAAAATATTCAGTCAGTCAATCCCTAGTAAAAACTATGCTAAAAACATTTAAGATGACTTTTATAGTGAAGGAGTGTAGTATGTTAGTGACTTTTTCAGTTCCCCTGATTTGACCTGAGAATAGGTTGTGCAGAGAATCAAAGGTTCAATTGGGATCTCCTGGTGCCGCCTCCACTCCTCTGCATGATTAAGCCCAAGTGTGGGAGAGGTGACTTGACTCAGAACAAACTATTGTCAAATAGTGGCTGAGCTGAAATTTAAATCTCTTAAATCCTGAAAGTAATTAATAAAGGCACCTCTGAAAGCCACAATGGTTATGGTGCAGTTCACTTTGCTCAACATTACAATGTTTTTAAACAAAAACTCTGAATATAGACAGTAGATTTCATGTGTACTTTTATCATAGATGTTACTTCCACTAATTAGCAAGTGAATTATAAACCACAAAGCACAAAAATAATTTTTATTTTTCACTGATTCTCCTTTTTACACTCTCTAGTTTACCTTTGATATCAGGATACCCTAGAATCATTGAAAACAAGTCTGTTATGTCATTATGTTGTTATTTCATATGTATGCTTTTTGTTAGTATCTATTATACCTGTTGAATTTATAAACTATCAATCTGCTTCAGGGTGGGTGGGATCAGCACCTACACTCCACCATCTTTAACCCCTCTTAACATTGAGCAAAGTGATATTCACATCATAATATATAAAATATAATAGGCTCTATTGTACACGGAGCTGGACAGTTGGACATCTGTGGCAGAGCGACGGGTGCTAAGCAGGCTCTTGTCAATCATGAAAAATCCAATGCAACCACTGAACAGTATCATCACCAAACAGAGGAGCAGCTTCAGAAACAGATTGCTGTCACTGTCCTGCTCCACTGACAGACTGAGGAGATTGTTCCTCCCCGACACTATGCGACTTTTCAATTCCACCCCCTGGGGGTAAACGTTAACACGACACAAGATTATAGACTGTTATATCTGCCTCACACTCTCCACCTTGTATTTTAAAACTTGCACTGCACTTTTATTGTTCTTTAATTAATATTGTTTTCATCATTTTGCTGCTACTGGAGTATGTGAATTTCCCCTTGGGGATTAATAAAGTATCTATCTATCTATTTCTCTATCTATCTTAGCAGACTGATAGATATTTGTTCCAAGTGGGATTTTTTTTACAGAAGCTCAATAAGCTTGATATGATGTTGTACATAAGGGGCACTGGTCTGAAATAATTAGATGAAGAAGTGCCTGAGTTCTTTGGAGCTGGAACAATACAAGATGTTTAAAAGAGAAGGGACACTTTCTGGAACCTTAGTGAAAAACTGAACAAGTAACATACAATACCAGAAAACTGGTCAGCACAGGTCTTAAGAACTCGACTACTGACTCAATCCAGTCCTACAGGTTTTCCTGTATGTAGCCTCTTCAGCTGTCTCCTAACTTGATCATCAGTTATTGACAGCCCATAGTTATAGTCAGGAGTGGATTCATCACTAGCTGAAGTGGTAGGAATTGATGATGCATTAGGGACAGTGTGGGAGGACTGGCCATTGGAAGAAGGTGGTGGTGGACAAAGGTTAAATTTATTAGAAAACTGCTTTTAGCCTTGTCCACATTCCCTTCTAGCACCTGAGTCCTAAATTGTCTAAGTCCAATAACGAAGCCCAGTCCATTCCAAACATCTTCTGTAGTATTCTGAATGAGTTTGCTTTCTTGTTTTTTCGCTGTAAACATCTTTCCCTTCATTCAACTTTTTCTTCTGCACTTGCTGTACACCCTTTAGAGCTTCTTTGTCACCAGATTTGAATGCTTTCTTCTTATTATTCAGAAGGCTTTTTCTTTCCTTAATTATTCAGGGCTTGTTGTTGGGGAAAAGTGCACTGTACATACAGGGAATTTTACAGCAGATCTGTGTTCTCTTTGCATGTATGCATGTATGTATCCATGTATGCATGAAAACCATAAAGTTTCTGCTCCAATAACTAAGTCAGTAGGCAACATGCCCAAGTTTGCATGAAAAATAAGCCTGGACAGCATTCATCTCTCCAAATTAAAAGAAGTATATAAATACATATCAAATACCCATAGCTAAAAGATAGCACAGCTTTAATAATTCAAAAACAACCACAGAAAAGTTGCTGTATGATAGATAGATATTACAGTTTCTTAGATCTCTTGACTCACTTTCATTTCACATATACTGCATTTTGGCATGTATGTGAATATTTACATAACCTGAATAGCAACAAGGAACAAACCGTAAAAATAAAAATCAACTGGGGATTCCCATGTCTAATGTATGTATTCTAAAGCTGTTTATTCAGAGGGTGTGCCGAAGTATGCATGTGAATTCATTTAATCAGAGAACTCAACAGAGCTAAAAGATTTATCATTAATAGCTCTTTTTATGTAATTTGTGCTGTAATGACTTTGACATTATGAAAATGTGTCCCTTTCAAACTCAACATAGATGCTGTAAGGTGGTGCACAGCTGGTATGAGGCAAGGGCTCTACCACAATGACTCAGGGCAGAGAATTTCTTAGACAAAACCTCAAAAGGAAAGAGGTAAAGGACCACACTGGCAGGTAGAAGTCAACTTATCTGAACAATGTGATAAACACTATTTTTTTAGGTAATGTGCATGGCCACTCAAAAAGCTGGGAAAATTATAAAATACAAGCAAGTTTACTAGCAGCAACAACAACATGTATTTATATACATTTACACATTTTTTTATATAGCACATTTTCATACAAAAAAATGTAGCTCAGAGTGCTTAGAGCATCGAACTGAATCATACAAGACTTTTTGTGCTGTGGTCTCTAAGTCTGTTTGAATGTCATTGCATGCTACTGTAATGATGAGCTTCGCATCCCTCCTAATACTGTATGGGTATATTATATATACTGCTCAAAAAAAATTAAAGGAACACTTTTTAATCAGAGTATAACAGCAATTCAATGAAACTTCTGGGCTATTGATCTGATCAGTTAAGTAGCAGAGGGGGTTGTTAATCAGTTTCAGCTGCTTTGGTATTAATAAAATTAACAACAGGTGCACTAGAGGGGCAACAATGAGACGACCCCACAAAACAGGAATGGTTTATCTTTGAAGCTGGATTGTTAAAAGGCACTTCTTTGGAGTAGCACTGGCATTATCATACACATCTGAACCACGTGTTTAAAAACTGACCATTCGCTTTACTTTTTACGGTTTAAATCAAGAATCAGCTATAAACTTAACAGAACAAATACAATAATGTGATAAGTTCCAGCCATCCATTATCCAACCCGCTATATTCTAACTACAGGGTCACGGGGGTGTGCTGGAGCCAATCCCAGCCAACACAGGGCGCAAGGCAGGAAATAAACCCCGGGCAGGGCGCCAGCCCACCGCATAATGTGATAATTTATTTAATGTAAAAATGAGTGGTATACCCATCGATTCATCCCGGGGCCCCTCTAATCCAATACTGTAGAGATGCAAAAATTCGCTAACAAAATAAAAGACGTGAAAAAAAATTAACAAAGAGAATAATCTATTACCAGACCCTAAATAAACACAAACCAAAAAGAGGGTTGGCTAGGAAACCTGCATCCACTAAGGACCCCATTATAACAATTTTTATTCGACTATATTGACCTCTTTTGTAAGTCGTTTAAGGTAAAAGCATCTGCTAAACGAATAAATATAAAAGTAACCGAGGAAACGTAGTACTTAGATTGAACAACAATTCTGAACCCCTTTATTCATTTTTGTTTATTACTATGTCTTGAAATTACTATTACTACTCAACACTTAAGTTAGAACCAACAGCTTATAGCACATCTTTACACATAAAAGTATAAGGATGGCAAATGTATAACAAAGCCTAAAAAATCATATAAAGGATATTTTCATTAGTTTTAATTTTGTTTTCGAAGACGGTGTAGACTGTATTAAGTATTATTATTTTTTACATGACTATCCCGAACATGGCGAAACAATCAGCCAACCCGCTTTTGAAACAGAAGAAACGGCCGAAAAGGTGGAAGAAGTTTTATACTGAAGAGAGATTGGTTGTTTTAGAGTAAGCGTCTTTTCCCGCTTTATGTGCTATTGGGTATAAACATGAAAGGGGCGGGTCATTAAGGCGAATCTTCGCATTGACCTCTACGGAGGCGGGAAGTCAGGGGACTTCCTGCTCCGGGGGAAGCGAGAGGCTATCTGAAGAGAGGCTCGCATTTTCTTTACAACAGGAACAGGTAAAAATAACAAAAAGAAGATTTGCATCTTATATATTGACAGTTTTGAGTTTCCCGTTTCGTTTCTAATAAACCAATGCAATTATATTAACAATGCATTATTCTCGAAATGCTTAAAGGGAATGTTTGGTATTATTTTAACCTGCCGGTTGTGAGTTGCGAAGCGGCGAGAGCGTCGCGCACATTAAGAAGTGAAAGCAGTGCCGCGTTGTGGCTCCCCGACCAGACAGGGGGTGGTAGGCCTTGATTATAGTGCCCATTTGGGCACAGGAAAAGAAAAATATAGTATGGCAAATTAAATGTACGTGGACGGTATTGTTTAAAAGGGGGAAAAAAGCCACTTAACAGCGTGCTTTTGAAGAATCGAACGTGTGCTCGAACAAAGAACCTCGGAACTCGGAGCTCGGGAGGTATTAGCAGGCCGAGGGGCATCCTTTTGCTATAGTTAAATAAAGAGGTGTGGGTTGATTGATGTACTGTCGTTAGTTTTTCTTATTTTAGTTCTTTCCCATTCTGCAACTTTATTTTATTTTTTCTGAAACTTACAGGCCAGTCGTCTGCCACTTTACCTAGCGGGCGTTTTAACACTTTTTCGTCCATCATGTGGCGTTATGTGAAGATTAAAACGCATTTCCTTAATTTTCTTGTAGCCCTATACGACAAGGCCACACTATAAATACGTAGCAATTCCCTGTCGTCGATTCGGGGCAGATGTATATTAGCGTATGTGCAGTCAGACTGTATACTGCACCTGGTGTCCTGTTCAGGAGCCGCGTTTCCAGTTGCTCGTGTTAATCTTTGTGGGTTTGGCAAATATGTGTAACTCGGACTTTTTTTAATATACTGTATAGTGAAACAAATCTTGAGCCGAACCGCTTTTTTTTCTTGAAACAAAACAATAAAAATGGATACTGAAGTTTGATGCATCAACATTTTCAATTTTTTTGAGCTGTGTGGAATGCAGTATTTTGGTGTAAGTGATCTGTTTTTATTTATTTGTGTGTATTTTAGAAAAAAAGTAATACCTGGTGGTTTTAATTATTGGTGTTTGTGCTAGATTTGTGTGTCCTTCTGTTTACATGTTTGTAAGCACATACTGGAAAACGATAATTAGTGTCGAGCAAGATATCAAGAATAATAAGCTTAATAACGTTTAAAATTTCAAAAGGGGTATATATCGTATCGGCAAGTTTTGTATTTTAAGTTCACTGCAGTTTCCATAAGCAGTTACACTTTCTTCCCTCTGGTTACCCAAGCGAAATTGAATTCGGTAAATGTGTGTTACGTTTTTGACTAACGGTGTAAAAATAAAACTAGCATCTTTAGATGAGCATGCTATAGTGGTATTTTCACATAAGGTATTTTACTTGCATGTTAATTTGTATAACAAACAGTATTCAGAGCATTGATGTGTGATTAATCATTAAAAAGCATTTGAATAAGTATCACATTCTGTGGTCATACCTGTATGTGCAGATTTTTTTTTTTTTTTTTTTTTTTAAAAAGTAGAACCAGTGGGTTGGAATTCTCAGCGAATATCTTGTATTGTAGGTACTTTTCCAGCAAAGTCATGGGTGATGGGAGGATCTATGTTGGGAACCTTCCAGCAGACGTACAGGAACGTGATATTGAAGATCTTTTTTATAAGTATGGAAAAATCCGGGATATTGAGCTGAAGAACAATAGGGGGTCAATCCCATTTGCTTTTGTCCGTTTTGAGGACCCCAGGTAACTAAATTTGCTTATAAATGTTCCTAAAAGAGGGTCTTGGTCAGTCTTACTTCATATCTGACCTCTCAGAAATAGGTTCATGACATTTGAATGATCACTTACCTAACTGCTAATCACCTACCCTACAGTATATGAATGCTAAAATAACTTTCTTCTGAAAATACATTAACAGGTACTGTTACTGCCAAGTCAGTCAAAAATAATGCAGCAATTTGTACTATTTGTAAAAAGAGTTGATGTTTGTAACAATTCATATTAAGATGACTAACTAGCTACTCTTGCTTTGGCGAACTCTGTGATAGTCATAGATAAATGTAAAGCAGCATACCTTAACCTGTCAAATTTTTATTACTATGATCACTTTTTTTATAATTTAAAATAGTGTTTTTTTTTTTTTTTGTTTTTTTTTTGGGCAATTTAGATGTATGAGCGGATGTCATTTGAGATTTTCTGGGATCAATGTTTGCTGAAGGTTTTCTTTAGAATTTATCACAAGGTAAACAAACAGAGCTTCAGCTGTACACAACCATTTATTAACCAATTTGCAACAAAAGTCTACACTAAACAATTCATATTAGACTGCAAATATAGAAACAAATATGAATCTGCCATAAACTTTTTTTTCATGATGTTGATTATATCACAGGTTAATTGACAAATTAATAGTGATGAACCAGGATCCATTTTTAAACACGTAAAATCATATAGTTTTGTTTTCATAATTTTTGTTTGATTTTTTTCATCCACAACAAGTACCCCCCAAAAGATCTTGTATTTATTTGAGATCTGTCTGGGCGTAATGAGATAAAGCAGCTGTAGCACCTATCCTTCAGAAAGGATAATCCACCTGCCGTTAAGGATGTTTGTCCTGGCCAGTACTTGGATGGGAGACCTAATAGAAAAAGCTAGGTTGCTGCTGGAAGAGGGAGTTGGTGAGCATAGCAGGGGTTGTTTACTCTGTGGTCTGTGTGTAGATCCCAGTGCACCAGGGCATTGATGAAGACATTATGCTATAAAGTGGTGGTGTTTAGATGAGACGTAAAACTAAGGGTCGACTCTTTCTGGGCATCCTTCCTGAAAGAGTAGGGTGTACCCCGATAACTTGGGTGAATTGCCCACCATGACCTTGTCCAATCTGGGCTCCCGAATTCTCCCATCTCTAACTTTTTCTTACATGTTCACCACCTAGTAGCTGGCTTGCAGTGAATATACTGATGGAAAAATGGTTGTCATTCCCTCATTGAGTTGGATGCTGCACAGTTGTGGTAGTTGAAGTGGTTCTATTGTCTATGTAATACTTTGATTGTTTTGAACAGTGCTATAAATGTATCTTTCTTTGCACTATTAAACATTTGATGGTTAATGCACTCTAGTTTATTTTTTCAGGTCATGTGAACTATAGGACTTTATTTCAGCAAGGAATTTCCTTGTGTTCATTTCCCTGTCAATTTCATGGAAGTCTACTTCCACCCTGATTTTGTTTAGGAAGTTGCTTGAGTGCCAGATTTCTTTTAGACGTTTGTTTTGATTTTGTTATACTAGTGTGAATCAATGCACAAAAACACTTGTCTGCCCCAACACACACACACACACAGTTGCAGTCCAGTTTATGAATACTAAATTCCATCTGCTTATTAATGGTCTTTGGAATGCCTGTGCTTACAGTCCATATATGCTGAGTCATTACAAATGAATTGTGGCCCATCTGATAATGGAAAACTCGCCTAATCTAGGTTAAAATGTTTTTTTAATTAAAGTGTATTAGAGAAAACCAGTATCATATCAGTATAGTTTATAAAAGCAAAATAAATTGGAAGTTGTATTTATTGTCCTCTAAAATATGTTGTAGTTCAAAACTGCATGAATAGATGTAAAATAGTGGTAGAGCAAGAATGGTTTGCTATAGTTTGTATAAGTATTTTATTTTCATCTACCACTGCTGATACATCCAGGTGAATGGTTTTTGTTAAATATACACTCGGATCTTTCTGTTCCAGCATCGCATGAAAACCAACGCTTATATTCCCAGTATAGTCTTAATTTAGACTATAGGCTAATAGAATGTTATTTTTCTACACTTAAATGTACAAGGGTAGAAAAACAGACTGAAAAAACTTAACTAAAAGTTGATTTTCGATTGACCATCACAAGATTTGTTCATTTGGTGCTCAGTAACTTTTTCACAGTTGATCATATGAAATCTGTTTAATCAATCTTTCCAGAATGCTCATTTTATAATAAACAGAAAAGTTCTATTCAGTTTTTCTGTAGGGCAAATAATATAGCAAATGACCCAATTGTGACGAGTTGTGTACTTGAGCTGGAGTAACAAACCATTTGAGACAGCGTGAATGAGAAGGGATTGTCACTTCATAGAGATCTGCCAGTAGCACTGCTCATGGATGGTCAGTGTCTGTGCCCCTCAACCCTCATTTGTCTCGTTGATAGTAGTACAATATGATTGTGGTGCATTCTACATGCTCTTAAGATTTCAATATCATTACTGAACTATTGAGATTATTACTGTTGTACAAGTTGTTTGCTGCTAAATTACTTCTGGCTTTCTAAGTGTAGTATTTAATTTTAAATTATATTCTAAATTCACAGTAAAACTTTGCAGTCTTGATCCCTTAGAAAAATAGGGTTTAAGCTCAGAAGCACTAGATGCCACATAGATTTTTTTTTTTTTTTTTATAAACATTTCTGCCATGAAGAGGTCTGAAGTATCTAGTCTGTTTGTTTTACTATGTAAAATACATTTTATTAATGTTGGGCAAAGCTGTGTAGAATCAACTAGAGAGTATGTGTATACATACGAGGTGTGGCAGAAAAGTAATGAGACTGATTTTTTTTATTTACCAAAGTTTTTATTTTTTTTCAAACATCAATGTTATCCCCTTCAAAGTAGTTCCCTTGGGCAGCTACACACCGATGGAGACGTTATTCCCACTGTTGGTAGCAGCGCTGGAAGTCTTCAACCGGTATGGTCTTCAGCATGCCCGTTACACTCTTTTTGATTGTTTTCTAAAGTCCCGAAATGACGTCCTTTGAGGACGTTTTTCAGTTTAGGAAAAAGTCACACATACTGAGGTCAGGTGAAAAAGGGGGCTGGGGAACCACAGGAATGTGTTTTTTCGATTGTCCTTCTGCTCAATTGTGAGGTTTTTCGGCACCATTTTGGCACAGACCTTTCGCATGTGCAAATGTTCAGTCAAAATTTAATGAACGGTAAATCTGTTCAAATTTAATTGTTCACTCAACATTCGTAATGTTAAACGACAGTCTGATCTCACAAGAGTGTTCACATGTTCGATGTTTTCATTAGTTTTCGAAGTTGAAGGCCTCCCTGAAAAACTTGAGCTCGGGATAAAGAATGTTCCCCATAGGCCTGTTTTAACTTTTCAAACGTCACACTTGCCGATTCTCCAAGCTTAACACAAAATTTAATGGCACAATGTTGCTCCAAATTCCGCTGTTCCATTTTGCGTGACGCACAACCAAAAACACAACTTCTAATAGCTAACAGCAGTCACAAAAATCACGTAGTTAACGGAAGGAGTTGAAACTCGCACTGAGCTATGGGAGGGTACTGATACACATGCTCTATCAAGGACAACAGCGCAGTGTTGCCATTCTCATTACTTTTCTGTCACACCTCGTGTACAATATTATTAAAACACCTCTGTAAGACTTGTTTTTTTTTTTTTTTTTAAAAGAGGATAATTTATTTTTTTTTTTTTTTTTCTTTAATTAAGCATTGCTTCACATATTACTTTGACAAAATAGTCATTCTGTTTTTTCCAGTGATTACTGTAAATTGAACAATGTTTGCTCTGCTAGCTTTCAGAGAAAAAGATATTTTCCTCATCTGTTGGAGTGGCCAAGATGCATTCAAGATAATTGTATGATTAATTTGTGTCCGTAGAAGTTTATTTCTTTTAGGCAAATGGAGATTTTTTTTGAAATTTTATGCCAGTTTCTTCCATATTCAAGTGAGTCACCAGGAATAGTCTTTAATTTTAAAGTGCCACTATTATTGTATTGATGTTTTTTTAAAAAAAAAAAATAAAAATCCTCCACAGGGATGCTGAAGATGCAGTATATGGAAGGAATGGCTATGGGTATGGAGATTGCAAATTACGTGTTGAATACCCAAGATCATCTGCTTACAAATTTAATGCTACCATGGGTGGAGGTCCTGGAGGTCCTCGAGGCCGATATGGCCCACCATCTAGGCGTTCAGAGTTTCGAGTCATTGTAACAGGTAAGTGTACTTTTATTCATTTTCACCCTGTTGAGTGTTATTTAAAGTATATCATGCCTGGTAGGATGAACAGTTAAGTAGTCGTTTGATTACATCTTTTTTTTTTATCGGTAGTTTATAGATACAATAATTTTTTATTTTTTTATTTTTCAGTTATCTATTTTGGTTTCTGCTAAAGAACCATCTTTTTACATAGTTATCTAGTTTTTAGTTTCTGAAAGGAAAATTTGAAATATATATAAACAAATGACAAGTGTCCTTACATAATGTTCTTTAAGAAAATCATCAAATCCTCTCACACCAAGATCTTTTTTCCCTCAACTGTACTAAGCAATTTCACTGGCAGTGGTACGGCAGGAGTTTATTCCTGTTTTTAATAATTGTTGCCGAGTGCTCCCTTTATGGAGTTTGCATGTCCATGTGGGTTTCATCTGGGTACTCTGGTCTCCACCCACAGTCTGAAGACATGCAGGTTAGGTGGATGGCCAATGCTAAACTGGGCTGTGTGTGTGTTTGCCCTGCAGTCAACTCTCATGCCCTGCTTTGCACCGTATCCTTGCAGGGAAAAAGTTCCATCTCCTGTGCGAGTTGGTCTTAAGCAGGTTTGGAAAATGGATATTTGAAATATTATTGCAAAATGTTTATTTCCCCTACTTTTTCTCTTTTAGTAATCTTCATGTAAGAAATGTGCTTGAAAGGAAACAGTCACTTTTTTGTTAATTTGCCATTATAGTTTGTTTGTGACTCTGCTATTATAAACATTTTCCTAGTGCCCAGTATAGTACTAAGTTTAATTTGTGTCGTCAAATTAAAACATTTAAGAACTTCTGGTGTTGAGGATCTGGCCAGATTCATTAGAATGATGACCTTCTAAAAAAAGGCAGATTTTCAACAGTTGTATTATGGTGATATTTTTGTGTACTTACCCTTTAAGTATTTAGTTAAGGGATAAGTATACTCATCAGGTTTGTTACTGGGTTGGTCTACTGCCACAACTTAACTTCTACTTAAATTGATATATGCATACACACAGACCCTGACCACACAAATAACATATGAAAGTCGTATACAAAAGTACCATATGAATAACGCATGCACAGTCCACTTTCTCTAGTACTCCAAGAGACTTCTCATCGGCACAAACATATGTTGTCTTAGATATTTCAGTCCTAAATATTACTTTTGTTCTCCTAGAATATATTTGAACATCCAAAGGCTCAAAATCCTTTCCTATAGGCCATTTATCAATAAATGAATGTCTGTCTTTAATGCACTGTTCGTTATTGGACAGAGCTCTTTGTCCTTTGCTCAATAAACCTTCCAGCTTGGATCATATGACTCTTCCTAACTGTTCCAGGTGCTCAAAAAATGTACCTTATTACTTCAGTCACTTGTGTGTGTATGTGTGTGTGTTGTAATAAAGACACGACAATGATCAAGGTTTAGGGGTTTTTAGCACGTATACTGCAAAGTAAATTCGTCAATTGTTTCTTTTCCAAAACTCAAGACATTGAAGGGAGGGAGGACGGACATTTTATGGTGGCGGACCAGATGTTAAGCATGAGGAATGCTGGGACAGTTGTGGTGGATTCTGGGAGCATGACATCATCACGGGTCAGCAGAGGGAAGAAATAGACCCGGAAGTGTGCGCTTTCTACAGCTGTCTGGGCGCTTTTTACGGCTGCGAGATCTCTGCCTTTCTAAGGAAGTAAAGAAAGAAAGATTAGTACACTACCATTGTCCCCCCGCGGGACTTATGTGGCCTTTCTTGAAGTGGGTTTTTCCTTGCGACCCTCCCAAACAAGCCAGAATTTTGGAGCTCTTTTGAAATTGTCACATGCACACAATGACCACTCTTTGCCATAAAATTCTGTAACATTGGCCTCTTGGTAGCCTCTCATACCAGTTTCCTTCTTGCTCTTCAATCCAGTTTGGAAGAACAGCCAGATCCAGGAAGGTTCCTAGTAGTACCAAACACTTGCCACTTCTTTATTATGGACTTTGCTCCTTGGGATTGATAAAGCCTTTGAGATTTTTTTTGTATCTATCTCCTGCCTTATGTCTGTCCACAACTCTATTCCTGAGGTCTTTTGAAAGTAGCTTGTCACCCATAGTCCGTTGTTTGCTGTCAGTTGCACTACCAAGCAAGGAATGCTTCAGGAACAGCTGTTTTTAAGCTTCACTAATTAAACTGTAATCAGTGTATCACTGTTGGAAGCCAGTAACCATGGTCTGCGGTGGAAGTGGTTGTTGGTTACACCTGATTAAGTTTACAAATATTGTTTAAGAGGGTAGTAATCCTATATTAATCTCAGTATTGTTTTTGATTATTTTTTTTAATTCTTCTGAGCTATAGCTGTGATATCTTTCACTTGGATGTTATAGATGGCATTGAGTAAGTAAAGCTGTAAAAAATATTGGTTTGGTTTCATTTAAGGCTGTAAAGCAAATTAAGGGGGTGATTCTTTTTCATACCCACTGCATATGTAAAATTATTATTCTTTAGAAAAAGCATATAAGAAATTAATGATATCAAAGATGAATGCCCCAGAGCAATGTTGATTTAGCAATCGATTGTCATGGAATGCTTTAGCTGATGATCAGATGAAAAACATTGCTGGTGCCCTCTCATGACATCGATCTGTCCTCTCCTGTTGACATCACTCTTGCTGTCTCCTGATGTTGCTGTCTTCTCATTGTTTAGTCCGTTGTATTTTAAAATTCCATGGGAGTTTAACATGTGATTGTTACATATGCCTGATTGTCTGGCTGTTAATATGATGGATGAATTTGCTTAAACACTTTAATCTGTTTGAGTACATCTTTTTTTCCAAAACAAGACAAAAAGTCTTAAGGATTAATTCTTACATTTTAGAGTAGTATTCCAAAATAAAATGGTTTAGTTTTGCATTGTAGTGGAAGGAACAGAAAATACTGAGCTGTTTAATAAAATACATTGTACGTAGTTTAAATATTTTATTGCAGTGCTTTATAGTTTTTCATTAGCAAATGAACATTTTCTTTATAACTAGGTTCAGAAGTTTTTTTTCTGTGTTCCAAGGATTTTACAAGATATTGCACATAACAGTAAATAAACCACCAACATCCTCCATTCTTTGACTTACTACTTTTGGATGTTCGAGTTTATTTGGTTTAATCTTTCTTAGTGCTAGTGGTAATTTGGTTACTCTACATCTAATGACTTGATATTTCATTCTAGTTTTTTGTAGATCTTTTTTTTTTTTTTTTTATAAATACTCCTTAATGAGAAAAAGCTTATAATTAAAGGAGGGCATTTACAGTTTTTATAGGCTGGATCACCATTACCAGAAGAATCTGTCCATGTGTTTCATGCCTCTAGACTGGAATTGCACCTGACACCCGCCCTTAATCTTACTGTTCTGGAGCACGCATGTCTGCTCCACGTTGTTATGATTAGGGCATGACCTTTGGTGTGCAGTTGAGTGATTGGCTATAGAACAGATTGTGAAGCAGGAGGGGTAAGCATCAACACCTCCAAGTCTGAGGTCACGATTCTTTCTTGGAAAAGAGTGCTTTGCTTTCTCCATGTGAGGAGGTGGAAAAACTGCTCTTAGTGGAGCATTTAAAGTATCTCTGGATCTTGTTCATGAATTATGGAAAAAGGGAGTGTAAGATCAACAAGCAGACTGAAGTGACAGCAGCTGTCCTACAGGTGCTGTACTGGTTCATGGTGATAAAGTAGGACTGTAGTTTAAAGAAAAAGCTCTTGGTTTACCAGTCAACCTACATCACTGTCCTTTACTATGGTCATGATGTTCGTAATGACCTAAAGAATAAGAACATGAGTACAATCGGCAAAAATGAAGTTTTTTCGCTGGGTGGCTTGGGCTGATTCTGTGATAGGGAGGAATGCTCAGTAGTTCAGGAGAGCTTCAGAATAGAGTGGCTGCTGTTCTGGATCAAGAAGAGTCCGCTGAGATGGTTTGGGCATGTCGTAATGGTGCCCCCTAGACAGCTCCTCTAGAGTTGCTCAGGGCATGTCCCACTATGCAGAGACCCTGCACCTGATGTAGGACATGCTGAAGTGATATCTCTCAGCTGGTTCATAAATGTCTAGTAGTCCTCAAAAGGAGCTGGAATCTGTAGCTGGTGACAGGAAAGTCTGGGCTGACCTGCTTGGCCTGCTGCTGCCGTGAACCTTGCAATAAAATGCAGTTGAGAAGATGAGATTAAGTGTTTACTGTATGTATTGCTTAATACACATCATTGTTGAGAAAGTAGGTTTAGTTGCCTGGCTAGTAACGCCAAACCCATTGCCTATTTGTAATATCTAGTCAAGCTAACATGTCTGTCTGTATGAAAGAGACTGTAGTACACAGTGGAAAATACCTACAGACAGATGGAAAAAAATCGCAAACCCCATACAGACAGCAAAAGGTTTCTGTATTTGATTTCAGAATGTCCAGTTCTTGTGGAAATATTAACAATATGCAGCTTTATTTAGTAAAGATAATGTCTAGATATTTGGTCAGTTACTAAAATGTTGCAAGAATCCTTTAAGGCAAGGGTCAGTCAGTTTTCAGAATTGCCACAGTGAATGCAGGTTTTAACTGAGACCAAACTCCTCGAGGAATATATTATGGTGTATATTTTAACCATTTTGGGAATTACTGCAGCTTGCAGAGAGAAACGTAAGATATGTTTAACTGGCTGGTTGCTGTTTAATCCAAGCAATTTTTTATTTAAAATTAATCTTGGTATAACACTTTACAAAATGCACCCCCCACAAATGTTTTACAGAGCAAACAATGTTATGCTGCAAAAGTTAAATAAAGCCCCATTGAATAGCAGCCTGGCTTTTTACTTTGAGAGTTGTTAAACAAGGTGGTGTACTCCTGCTGTGAGTCATCTTAGCTATGAACAAATTGACCAGTAAGAAGGGTTTGCAGATTTTGTACTTTTGGTTATTTTTTTTTTTTTAATGCTCAACTGTTCATTCTTATGTTAATTGTTTGCTAGTTCTTTTGTGGTACTGAAAGGTCTTGATATTAAACTGTGAAAACATTACTTGGGAAATATTTTTGTGACTGAAATGATCACTTTGTAGCCTTAAAAAGGCTCACATTTTTTCTTGATCCACAGTATTATACTATAATTATTTCTATAACAGAATGTAAAGGTACTACTAAAGAGTTGGATTCCAAGATTGTTTAACATGTTGGCACATTGTTTTTTGACCTTCAATCTCTAGAATTTGCAGCACCAGATTGTTGGAGCAGTATGGGAAATGGTTGGCCCTTTTTCCCATTTTATATGCTTTATTCAGGTACCCGCTTGAGCCCATTAGTAGAAACTTAGCTGAATTAGCTTTGTGCTCCAAAATATTAATGGCCCAACAATGTTAAATTAGAAGTGTGGGAATGTATTGTGTGCACTAACGAGACAAAGCAATATAACTACCTTCCTGATGTGCTCTTGCTCCTCTGCGTCCTGCCAAAAAGGAAAAAATCTTTAGCCTGCTGAGGCATGTGCTCTACTAGACCTCTGAAGGTGTCATTGGTATCTGGCACTCAGACCATTTTTAGTTGCAGGTTTCAAGTTGGGGAATTATGAGATCAGGGAAGTACCTTAAACTCTTCATTCCTCAAGCCATTCCTGAGAAATTTATACAGTCTGGGTGGTTGCATTATCCTGCTGAAGCATATTACTTTCATTAGGTAATGCTATTGCTATAAAGTAGTGTTTTGTAATGATATTTAGGTAGGTGGTATACATCAAATTATCCCCATGAATACATGGACCCAGGGTTTCCCAGTAGAACATTGCTCGAAACATCTTAATCCCTTTGTTAGCTTGTCCGTTTCCCACAATGCTTCCTGGTGTCATTCCTCCCCCTGGTAAACAATGTACACATACCTGGCTATCCACCTGATGCAACAAAAATGGGATTCAAGTAAACAACCTTCTTCCATTGATCCAGCGTCCAGTTCCAACACTCGCAAACCAATTGTAGGTGCATCCGACATTGGCAGCATTTGGGCATTTTGAATGGCCTGGAGTTTCATTGTCCTATATGCAGCAGGTTTCGTTGCACAGTGTGTCTTCATACATTACTTTTGTAACTTATTAAAGTTATCTGAGGATTGTGCCACAGTAGTCCTTATGTTGGTGTGTCTTGATTGTGGTTTATATTTTTTATCCCCCACCCGACCCTACTTGGACTATAGTTAGTAGGTACTCACAATGGCTTATCTTGAGTAATCCACAAGCCTTGGTGTTTTGGGAATGCTCTTACCCAGTCATCCGGCCATAAAGGTATGGCAATTGTCAGAGTGACTTGGTTTGTTACACCTGTCCATTTGTTCTTCATTCATCACGTTGGTTACGAGTATCTAATGTCTGCTTTGTGTGTCATATTTATGACCTTGAAATGTGCTGTAACGAGAGAGTCAACATTTCATATGGGCATGGTCAGAGTTTTGGCTCATGTCAAATATTCCAATTAGAACTGAAATTGTCATTTTTGTTGTGTATTTAGCAGACTTCTTTATTTAAAGACTTTTTCCCCCTATAGTTGAATAACAGGTGATTGAAGTGGCTTTCTAGGGGGTCACATAGTAAGTCAGAGGCAGTAATTGAGAAGACAAACATGACATTTAAAGTCCAATATTTTAACCACTAAGGTACACTGCTTAATTTTAACTAAATTCATTAATCTTTCACATTACGATGTATTCTTATAGGAACTTTGTAGGCAGGATTTAGGGAGTGGCTACACATTGAATAGATGAAACATGGTGTTAGAATTTGACATCCTTATCTGTAAATATTACAAAATTGCTTTAGGTAAAGAAAAAGCATCTTTAACCATAACCAGGTTGAAATATTCTGCCATTGTTCTAGTTTGCAAATGCTTGTATTGCTCAAGCCAGCAAACATAACATGTACGTCTTTAATCTGTGGGATGAAAACCCAAGTACCTGAAGAATAACAAATACAGAGGGCGAACCTTCATACTGAACATACCAAGTCAGTCACCCAAACTAAATCCAATTGATCATGGCTTCTTGCCGAAGAGAAAACTTAAGGGGAAAAGCCATTGAAACAAGCCGGATCTGAAGATTGTTAGGCTTGGCAGAGCATTGTCAGTGATGCTCAGCACCTGGTGAAGTTTATGAATCAGACTTCATGCAGTCATACAATGCATATGCAACAAAGTATTTAATGTCCCCTTAAATATGTCTACCATTGCCATGTCCCAAACATTATGGAGCTCTGAAATTGGGGGACAGTGTGGAAAAAGTGTTACATCTACATGATGTGACCAAAATGTATGCAAATACCCCTAAAGTCTGCACTTTTTTTCACATCTGAATGGTTTGATTTATGATTTTAAACTGCCGAGCAGAGAGTTCATCCAAGGAATAATGTCCCAGACATTATGGGAGTACATGGTATATGCCAAACTTGATCATAGGCAACTGCACACTGTTTTTTTGTTCTGTTAAGTTTGTAACATATCGAACAGTTAATTTTGTGTGTCTGTCACCCCACAAAACAATTGTTTTTGAAAGTGTAAAGAAACTCTTGAGATTCTTAATTTGAAGGCTGCTTGACCTATATTTTTGATTGTTAAAGATTACTATTAATGTTTTGTTTTTTTTTTTAAATCATAAGTCACTGCTGTGAGTTGTTGGAATTGTATTTTTTTTATATAATTATGCACATGACAAAGACCAGTTTTTGTATTTTTCTGTTTTAAACCCCCATTTTTCCTGGAGTCTTTGTGTTGTGAAGGCTGCTTTGGTTTTTGAAAGTGTATAATCTAAAGAACTTGTCAGTTTCAGTGTGTAAAAGAAAATCGAGCTATGTATTAAGATTTTATTTTTACAGATTCCACTTTTTTAAACTGGTTTCTTAAGAGTTCGGAATAGCTGCAGTCATGTTTAGTCTGAGAGTATATGTATATACTATGAGTTGAGCACTCATTTATTTATTTTTCTCCCATTTAGTGCAAGGCTCTGCTTCTTTTGGCTTATGCTGTCTGAGGCTGGAGAGAAATTAAAATCCTTGCAGTTCTGGTTTTCTTTCAATATGGAATACGGAAAGAAAGGTTGCAGTGGAGTAGAAGCATTATAAGTCTTTATGTGGATGCTTCGCCCCCTGACTCTCGTCTGACCGTATAATCGTCCCCTCTCAGGACTACCTCCCACAGGAAGCTGGCAGGATCTGAAGGACCACATGCGGGAAGCTGGGGACGTGTGCTTTGCAGATGTGCAGCGTGACGGGGAGGGTGTTGTTGAGTTTCTACGCAGGGAAGACATGGAGTATGCTCTGCGCCGACTGGACAGGACTGAATTTCGCTCTCACCAGGTGAGTTCAAGTTTGGAAACCCCACTATGTTTTGGTTTCATATTTTAGACATACACGTAATCTTAACGAGTAAGGGAAGTTGCTGCATGCTCATTTGAAAGCTGGTTATGTAGTGTGATATAACTTGTGACTCAATTCAGGCAGTCTCCAAACTCATCTAAGAGAATAAACACGTTTAATGGTGTGTTAAGGCTTAGGGGCAGGAGCTGTGTGGGTCTGTGATTTGACAACCAATGAGAGAGAGCTCTATTGGAAATACAACACACAGAATACAGATATGAGGAATAGGCACGGCTGTTTTGTACCTCAAACAGATGAGCCTTCTTTCTGTCTTTATGTACCATGACAAACTGGGAAAGCTGCTGAGACTGTGGATGTACTTGTCATGCCTGCATAGCATTTCATGCATGTTCATTCATTCACAAGTTTGCTGTTTAAGATCTATTCAGCCTATGATTGTTTTTATAACTAGAAAGTAAAGAGAGGGGCTAAAATTTTCCAACATTTCATTTAAATCTGGCCAAGCTATACTTTCAGCAAAGTCAAAATTTTGTCCTTCAGTTTCTTCAGACTTTAATTTTAATACCACAGCTCAATTTTTTAATTTGCCAGATGCTGAACACCCATTTACTGAAATTGCTTTAAAAATGTATTCCACTTGTAGCAATTCCATTGTAGTCCCCATCAAAATACACCAATTGAGATGTAATACATTAGTCCCAGTGCATCTCTCATTCCAGTAAACATTCCCTGCACCCATATACTGGATATCTTTTGCAGCAGCAGATTGTCTTCTCTTCAGCCTCAGATTAACTTTGAGAGCATAACTAACTTGGAGCAAATTGGGTTCATTTTAGAGGTGTAACACAACCACGCTGATTATTGTTCAAAATACATTTTTGTGTGTGCCAGTGGTCTGGACAGTTTTTTTTCCTTTGCTTTCCCACAGGTGCCTTAGTAGTTCAGTGTGGTGTTTCGGAGTGACATTGTTTCCTGGGAAGCTATCCACAAATCTGTCAGTCTGCAAAACTTATTATATTGATGCTTTATCACTTTTTTTTTTTTCCTATTTTAGAAAAAGTCACAATTTTAGAATGAATGTCACAAAATAAGTACTTGATCAGCTCCGCACAATGCAACTTGGCCGATTGATTAACAAGACTTTGATGTTAAAAAAACAAGTGGCATAGGTTTAGAGCATAGTCAGACTGTTACTGACTGATTCAGAGACTTTCTGGTTCCCCTCGTGCAATGGATTCAGAAAGTATCCTGACCACTTATTTTGGTTTTTTTTTTTTTTTTTTTTTTTTAATGAAAGCGTATTCGTGCCACATCGAAGAAACAAAAATAGGGACACAGTGAAGAAAGTCTGTTTTGAGATTAAAGTAGAAATTTCCACTTTAATCTTGTGTTGTCGTGATTTAAAGAAGAAATTTAGATGTTAGTTTATTTTGTCATTAAAAATAGAATGTCATAAACTTAATCTGAAAATCAAGGTTTAATTTTTTACAGTTTCTCAAACGCCATTGTAACTAAAGTATCGCGTGAAATGCTTTGTATACTAAGTGCTTCCCAACCCAGTAGTTAGTTGCGACATCGTTCTTAAACAGACTTCCTCTTGCACTAAGAGAAACTGCAGGCAGTGATTGTTACACGTACGATAATAAAGCTAATGTATTCTAGGTCTCTGAACATTTAGAATACTAAGATGTATACTTTAAGTCATTTTCATTATGAAATGCATTAATAAATATAGATATTACTTTTTACAAATTGTTACTTTCATTAAAATAACTTATACTGTTAGAAATTAAACATGTTGGGGTACAGTAGTGCAGCGATAGTGCTACTGCCTTGAAGTAAGAGGGTCACGTCCTGTGTGTTACCTGTCTGGAGTTGGTTTGTTTTCCTGGTGAGCTTCCATGCATGTAGGATCACACCCATCTTGACAAGCATCAGGCATGAAGCAGGAACCCTTAATAGATGGCATTAGTGTAACGCATGTGGTTCTGGCATTGTTTATCCACTTCACGCACTGCTTTTCAAGTACATTCACATCTGCAGACTTGAGGGGAGGACCATATATAACTGACACAAATACTGTACTTAATGATGTAAATCTCTAATAATAGTATATACAGTACTCATATTTGATATTACTACTTCCCTTGGTTCAAAGGAATACACTTTCATGCAAAATGTTTTGCAGTTACTTTCCACAAAAAAATATTATGGAAAAACAGATCAAACAGAATTGATTTGTAGCAGAAATAACTAGAGCATGTTCGTTTGTATTGGGGATCTTGGAACATCTGTCATAGCTGGTTACATTTCTTTTGTTTTTCAAGTTTGATCTCTGGCAGGTGAAGCTACTAGCGCTTGGTCACACAGTGTCATGATTTGAAGTCCTAGGTCTTTATTCTTAACCATCATACTACACTGCCTGCCAATATTAGTTCTTGGTTTTTTAAAAAAAAAAAAAGACAAATGTAGACAAAGTACTTGGTGGCATATTACTTCTGGTACATAGCTACTACTAAATAATGCTCAAGCCCTATGTTTTGATTTATCTACATTTCATGTTACCCAGGTCTCTTGCATTGTAATATAAATCACGTTGTTCTCTCACTTCTTTATAATGTTTCTAACTGTTGTCATCTTATGTTTTTTTAAGTTTATTTTTAATAGAATTTAGACTTCATATATATTGCCCAACATGTTGCTGAGCTTTTAGGTAAAAAAATCTATCGACTGAATTGGTCCAGTGTCTAAAAAAATACTTTTTAAAATGCCTGTTGTACTACTACATGTTTGTTATTTCTTCCAGATTTTTTTTTTTTTTTTTTTGGAAGTGCTTCAGTTTTAGGTTCCCTTAATTTGCATCAGTGTTAAGTGCATGTTAACTATTTCAGTAAAATCTGATGGATTGGTTTTAATTCCCTTTATCTTGATTTTAGTTTTAAATTTCAACTACTAGTAAGAACTGATTTTTGTCATTCTAGGTTATTGATAACATATTAACCTTGTAGCGGACTTGAGCACTCTGATAAATATTAGCAGTGTAAAAAAATATCAATACACCTGAGTATTGCAATATGTGTTTTGATAGTGCATAGATTCTCAAACATAGTATCGAATTTTTTTTATTTTTTTTTATTTACTAGTTTACATTCAACGATTCAAGGCACATAGTTCATTTTGTGTTGTGTTTTAAGCCCCCAATCACAAGATAGCAGCTAATGTAACAACATAAATTGAGACAGGAAATGGCCTAAGGGTTGATGTATGTAGGCTTTCAATACTTGGGCGAGCATGTTTGGCAGCCAGTGTGGATTGTGCAGTGACAAACCGAGCTGACTAATAACACGACAACCGATGGCTGAATCCAGAGGAGTTAGACCGGTTCCCGTGGCATACAGAGCGGAAGTGTGTGCTCATTTTGGCTTTAACAATGAAGGAGGCACTGAGATTGACGAGCCAAATTGTGACATGCCAAAATCCAAATACACTGGGAGCACAACGAATCTGAGAGCACACTTACCAAGACGTCATTCTGATGTACAGATAAAGGAGCAGCAAGAGACAAGTGTTAAGAGTGGGTCCCTCTCAACTTGCTAATGGAACAAGCTCACACACTGAAGTTGAAACAAACCTCAGCTCGTGCAAACAAAATAACTTGTTCAATATTCTTTCATTTGCAAAGGTGTGCGCCCTCAGTGTTGTAGAGAGTGAAGTCTTCCGAAATATGGTGAATGCAATGGAGCCTCATTACACCATACCCTCCCGATAACACATCGCTGTTGTACGAGGAGGTAAAAATGAAGGTACTGGAATCTCTCTGCTCCACTGCAGGAGACATTACTGCAGAGAAGTGTTCTGATTAGCTGGGCATGTTGACCAGCTCATCTTCCTCCACAAAAACATTGACATTAAAAAATAGGCACTGACATACATACAAACAGTAATAACATGTGCAATCTAAGTTTAAGATCTAAATATGTTCACTATCAATATATACATTTTCTTACATTTGTTTAATATTTATTTTCTTTAGGAATCCTGCAAGCAGTTTTAATTTTCACTGATATAGTTAGATTTTTTCAAATTGCAGGAAATATGATGTTATGATGTTGGATGTTACAGGGACAATGCTTTTTTATTAACCACTTCAGATAGAAAATTTTAAAAATGGCCTACATAATGCAATAGAATGTGAACCTCTAAAGCAGAATTTAATATATAGGTGCCGGTCATAAAATTAGAATATCATGACAAAGTTGGTTTATTTCAGTAATTCCATTCAAAAAGTGAAACTTGTATATTAGATTCATTCATTACACACAGACTGATGTATTTCAAATGTTTGTTTCTTTTAATTTTGATGATAACTGACGGCACCTGTATATACTGTCTGAAGTTATATGTAACACAGATTTTTTTTTTCTCAATTCGTTTACCTAAAGAATCCTGCAAGCACTTATATTTTACTGATATACTGTAAGCAAATGTTAATTCCTTCATTCAGATTACAGTGGTATGATATGCATTTTCTTCTAAACAACTTGAAACATAGTGTGGCATACTGTGAACCTTTACAGCACGATCAAAAAGGTATAGTGATTTTTTTTTTTTTTTTAGTGATATATAGGAACATGTTAATTCCTTTCCTCAGACTGCACAAAAGATATTGCTATGATGTCTGAAGTTATAGGACTGTGATGCATTTAGTTGCAGATCCCACTGTTCTGATTGCATAAAAATGTTTTTTTCAACTACAATTTTATGCATGTAGTGGTGTGTTCTTTACACTATGATAGTTTTACTAAAATTAGATTTAAAAATGCAATATAACTTTGCTTACAGTATTGCAATATATTGAATTGTAACCCCTGTATTAAGATACATATCGTATCGCAAAATTGCCAATACACAGTTCTAATAAATATTAATTTAAAGATCTAAAATTTGAATAAACAAACTGGGTGTTGAAACCAGTATGTTTAAGTGTTAGTCAAGTTTATGAATACTTTGACACTTTTGATATGATGCCCTTTATAGGTGCTCAAATGAAGGGGGGAAAAAAACTGGCCTGTTGTCAATTTCTGTTCACCATGTTCAAACTTCATTGTGTGGTGTGTGATGTGTTCCCCCCCCAACCCCCCCTCCACTCCTAATTACTGGTTCCCTATCCTCTGCACATTGTTAAATAAAGCTGATTAACATGCATTTTAGGTAGCAAATATCCCTTGACAGAAGTGTAATGTGAAGTACCTGGGTTTGTACACCTTTCTATTAAAAAGTTTGTCTCTTGTGTACTTGACAAACATCTTAAACAAACATCTTAACAAAATTCAGATTTCATGATGAAGAAAATTTCTGTAACAGCACTGAATCCTTATGGTCCTATACAATTCTTAAAACACTGTAGTGTGAGGATAAGGAGAGCATAGTACCTTGTATGAGTCAATTGGCATGTTTTTCCAAAGAAACTTGGTTTTAAAAGTGCAGTGTAAACAATTATTCCAGTTGGAGAAACTTGGTAATCCAGAGGTACATGTCTAGTTTATGTGGCCATATAATCCCTTAGAAGTGTCACAGTTAAGGATTTTGTAGTCTGCATGTGTGGTTTTTTTTTTTTTTTTTTTTTTTGCACGTTTTCAGCAGTCACAGAAGTGTGCACAACATACATTTCCAGAGGCAAATGTTGGGTCCATCACATTGTTAGGTCTCCTGGCTGAGCAGACCATAACAGTGCTAAATTGGGCAACACAATCTTGAGAGAAGTAGGGTAATATGTTAAAATGTAACAGTACTTATCACTATATTATAATAAAAAAATCCTTAGACCAAGACTTTTTAAGTGAGGTACTTTCATTTTCCGCGAGACAAAACTTTGTGCCAAGAGATTTAACCACGCCCTGGGCCGGAAATAAGACAAAATAGAACATCATTAAGAACTCAAACGTTGGCACGATACACATGCAGAGCAGGTTAGAATTAATGAAAGTAGTAAAATTCGAAAGTCTCAAAAAATGATAGTAAAGGTTGCATTAGTGCAAACAAACGGAAGTTATTACTCGGTGAAATAACGGAACAGCGAAAAGAAATTGAATATATTTGGATTTAAACTTTAAGTTGGAGACTTATAGATCATCTAATTCGTGTTGCCATCAGTGAAAAGTAATGTTTCTTCCCACTGAGGAGGCGTGTCCGTGGGAATTGAGATTTGTTTGGTGAAAGTGAAATCCACATACGCAAGTGGCAGAGATGCAAAGTGGCTGTCGCGTAGCACAGGCCGGGGGTGGTTGGCGAGCGAAGCCCCCTGGTTGTAGTAAATATACTTAATCCCAATGGCAAGGGGTGTAAGGCAAGATGCACATCTATTGATACTTTGTCCTTTCCAGGGCTCAGTCGTACAATGAAGCAGTGTGCAGTATTCATTCTTTTAAGAAACCTAAAAATGAAGAATCATTTTGAGTAAAAAATATTCGCAAAATAAAATTCACAGCCAATGTGCTTGTTTTCAGATTAATGCTATTTTATTTGTGTAGTTTAATGACCTTGGAGGGATTTGACAAAGGAGAACTCTATAAGATAACTTGGGCCTATATATACATACCACACATATATATATATATATATATATATATATATATATAAATATATATATATAAAAAAAAAAATAATATGCAGATTTTTAAGAAATGGTGTTTCTGCCTTAACCGGCTAACTTGTAATATGTACGCATGTAGAATGTACTCAGCGTGAGATGTGTGTGCTTTAAGCATAATTTTATCTTCCATATTGGCCTCATGCATACAGCTTAAATCTCCTATCATTGTGACTGTTGTATTTAATGCTATTGACGGGTATTTGTATATGAATTTATTGTCCACAATTGCATATTATACATCTGTGTACAAGCAAAACCAAATCTACTGTGTTTAAAGAGGTAATGTATATATTTGCTTTACAGGAGAACACAAACTCACATGCTTAAGATGACCTTTATAAAGTATTCAGAGTTCATATTTTAAATATGAAATATGCCAGTTTGAATTGTTACTTACTCGTGATCAAAATAGAAATAATTTACAAGGATTACCTAGAATTAACCTTAGACATGGTACTTCTGTATGTGTACCTAAAGTACTTTCTGTCTCGCTGTGGAAATCATGGAAATGAGACAGGTGCACGATTTCAACTGTATGCATTTAGCCATTAAAAAACTCTGAGAACTCACTTTGACAAACAAACCATCAGATCAATGCCATTGGTTATGAAATGGCTTCTATAAATCTTTCTCATAGTTTCTATATTTTATACTGTATAAGGTGTGGAATTTAAAACATTTGCTTTAATATACAAGATTATTTGGAAATGTTGTGACATTATAGAATAGATATCTATATCTAGATATATATATATATATATATATATATATACACACACACACACACACTTGGTTCATGGAGGGGTAGCTATGGCTGCAGGTTTTCTATTAGCCTCTTAATTAGTAGCCAATTATTGTTGCTAATGGAACATACCTTGTTGGCCTTCATTTTAAATGAATCACTTGTCTAGGTTGCAAAACATGCATTTGTTTTCCTTTTAATGAGCTGATTCTCTTATTGCCTATTGTGATGACAATCACAGTTTAATTTGTCAGTTTTATAATTAAAAGCCAAATTTAAGTGTTAATGATGTGGTGTTTTATGTGATTATATGGCTTAGTAGTACAAAGTGTGTTTATTTGTGGTAAGTATTTGGCCAATAATAGCTGGACTGAAAGCTTGTAGCTGTTTAGGTCTTCTTGAGACCTCTGGTTTGAGGGATGGAGTCAGTTAAATCTACCCATTAAGGAAAAGTGACCATTTTCATTATTGTTTTTGGAATATTACTAATGTCATTGAAGTCTAGGGACTGGGTATGACTGCTGTTTTCCCAATTTTTTTCCTTTCCCCTTTTCCATAGGGTGAAACTGCGTACATCAGAGTCCACGGAGAAAGAAGTTCAA
Organism: Polypterus bichir lapradei; assembly: GCA_026402145.1. Classification (NCBI taxonomy): domain Eukaryota; kingdom Metazoa; phylum Chordata; class Cladistia; order Polypteriformes; family Polypteridae; genus Polypterus; species Polypterus bichir. The sequence goes on along the minus strand of JANRMT010062838.1, from coordinate 16,021,224 downwards.
GCTGGGGCCGCTCACGATCTCGCTCTAGGTCTCGAGGGCGATATTCTCCCTATCAGAGTCGAGGATCGCCGCATTACCAACCACCACCAGTCCGACGTCACCCTTTATCCCCACATAGCCCACCACCTCGCCACATGCCCCCTCAGCGCCACAGCCCCCCACCTCCTCGTCATTACCGGTAAAAATAAAGGAGCTCCAAAGGTGACAGCACATTAGCAGCAGTTGGATTATTTCTCCCCCAACCCCCCCCCCCCCCTAATATGTGGGTTATGTACATTCCACGGTCAGGGCTGCCCTTTAAGGGTAAAAAGCAGGGAGCATTACTGATAAGGGTGGAATTCTGCTTTGTTCCCCTTTTCCTGAAGAAAAGAGAGAGGTTATATTTGTATTAAGAGAAGGTAGTTAATGACTGCACTAGCAGCTGTCTCACTCAGTACACTTTTAAACATTCTGCAGATCAATCTCTGTGATGTGGAATGGTAACTACATAGGTTGCCCCAACATTGAGGTGCACCTGCCTAAATGTTATCTTGCCTGACACATGTAGGTCAGCAAGCCTCCTCTACAGCCTTGGCACTGAGGCAGTATTGTCTTTTAATAACTTGGATCTGTTGCTGGATTTTTTAAGTCCTTTTTTTTTCCTCTGGGGGTATTTTTTTTTTTTTTAAATAAAGAAATCATTTTTAATATTTTTCTTCAAAGCTGTTTATTTGTACTAAATGTTTAGAACATTAGAATGTGTGTGTCAGTGGCATTTGAATTTTTGATTAAATAAACAACACATTTGCCTACAGTTTAGCTTTGTCTTCAATGCAGTGGTACAAGTGCCAAAAAAGTAACATTTGTGTTTTAACAGTATTATGAGAAGAGAGAGAAAGGATTTGTACACAAATTACTAACAGTGCTCCATACCCCCCCACCCTCGTTCTGGCGTATTGCACATTTCTAATGTTTGTTTTTTACCTTTCAGTTAAGCTCTTCACTACTGAACAGGAGAAGTGACTGATGATAAGTCTCTCAATTTTACCATTTTTTGTTGTATTTGACTTGGAACAGCTGGGAAGCATAGGTTTGTCCATATTGACTGCTGTACTTACTGCAGATGAATTATTCTGTTACCCAGTTATTGAAAGCGTATAGTCTTAAAGCATATTTTCATCAAGACAGGAGCCAGATTATTTTAAATAACTCATGCACAAGTCCATACTGTGATTGAAGAGGAATATGAAGGTTAGGGTATGAAGTCATTTGAGCAGTGAATGAACGGCTGAAATTTAAGCTGTGATGGCATTACTGGTGTAAAGGCAGCAAGATGTGTACATTGTGGGAGAAGGTACATAATCAGGAGAAATACTGGTGCTAGCTATAGATCAGCTGCATTTTAAGTGGTCAACCCTTAGAATTTAGGTGGTCTCTGCAGGTTGTAAGCCTGTACACTGCAACCCATGTAAAATGTTTTGGTACTTCCCCGCACTTTGACTTGACCTTTTAATTAGCACTTTTCCTGTAAAGTCCATGTGGTTGCTTCTTTGGTATCGTGCAGTTTTCTCCCTTGTGAAGCTTCTTGGTGATATATCTGAGTAATCCAGTTCTTTACTATTCAAGTTTTTGTTTTAAAAACCAAACATCTCTCCTCATGTTGTGGTAAAGGAATGTTTCCTGGGGGTGAGAAGAAATGAGTAAGTAAAATATAGCAGGTTACATTAGCAAAGAGTTCCAAGCATAGTGAGAAAAGCGCTATCAATGCAAAGAATTTAGATATTGAGCACTGCTTCAAGCTTTACTCCCAACTGAAGCTTCCTTCTGGTTGGTAGGACTCTGGCTGCACAAAGTTTTAAATTCAGATAAGTTTAGAAGAGAGCGAGCAGGTTTACTAGTGCCTGCCTTTGAGTGTCAGATTTTTGTCCTTGTGTGGGAATGGAATACTAAATCACAGCACTACCTGCTTCAAAAATGAATCTTCTACAGAAGAAAGTATTGGGCACTTTAATATTACAATTTTGTTAACTTCCAGCAGTGTCTGAACTGCACTAAAAATGATTTGTCACCAAACAATGTTGCAAAGAATCAACTACTGCCAAATTAAATACCTATCTAAATTCTTGTCACCCACATGGTCCGAGGGACTGCTTGGTTTTTGGTGATAAAATTTATAGGTGCTGTGTTAAGAGCTGCTTGGTGGCAACTACCTGGTTTGTAAGGTTAGCACATACTCTTGAATTATTCAGTGTTCAGTTTGAGAATATACCTCTGCATGTTGTAGAACAGTAAAGCCCCCTTTCCTTGGTACAGTTTTATTAGTGGAAGTGCTTGCTAAAAGCGTTTGTATTTTATTTGTTGCACTTGTGAAGTTTCCCCAGCTTAAGTAGTGGGCTATTGTTGGGTAAACGAGATGCATAAACTGCTACAGCCAATGTTCCTCAACTAGGGCTAGTTGGAAGTAAAGATGTACCCCTTCATAAATATCAATACTGAAAGAAGCACCTGTGAGGAAAGCCTAATTTATGGGCACGCAGGAAGAGGATTAATTTGTAACGAAGCAGAAAACATTGTGATGTTGGATCTGGGATGCTGAAGAGTAAGTCTTATTATGGCAGCCAAGATTACAGGGCTCCTGCACTTGTCAACTTGTAGAGACTCCATTCTAAAGCAATTTGTAGTGTCTTTGCTTATTGACAGCAACAAATCTTAGTGCTCACCTGGTGGTGCAACATAAAACTCCTCCACGGTCTTTGTGGGTAAACGAAGCAGCACTTCAGCACAGTCCCCTTCGATGACTGTGTCGACCCGCAGGTACAATCGCCTACAAGGAAACATAAGTTATTTGTCTCCTCCTGCCCATACCCCAGATCCTCGACCAACCCCCATCCCTGTCTGTGGCAACTACACCCATAAAATGCCTGCTAAATTCTCACATGTCTTCAAGTACAGAGTCCATGGGTTCTACCCCCTCTGTGTCAACCACATGCAACTGCTCGGCGAATGTGATGGCACTCTGGAGGCGGACTACCCCCTCATGGTTCCCAAAGTCTACGAGTGCTAAGCGCTCCATTCGATCCACCAGGTCCGGTGAGACGCTATATACCTGCAGAGAGGTGAAGCAAGGTAAGTGGAGACTATCTGTTGCCATCAGTCTGGCCTTTACTTAATACTTCAGTTTAAAAAAAAAACAAAAAAAAACACAACAACAACTTGTCGAGTTTAAAAGCTACCTACTCACAACACTAACATGGTATCAACAATGTGGATTTAAAAAAAAAACATCCAGCAAAGAGGGCAACTGGGTAGACCTTACCAGAGAAAGCGGAGTTTCTCCCACTGGCTCCCAAGTTGGAATCGGAGGCACCTGAAAAAGGGGAACGTTGTTTGTTCTATATAAATGCAAAGTAGTATTAAAGCACCTTTCCCACTAAAATTGAGTTGACTAGGTTGCACATGGCTGTTGCAATTCCTGTTACAACACCCATCCTTCACCCCCATACGGCGCTTGGACATGGGTTTAAAAGGGTACGCAAGGGAGCATAATGGGTCTGCCATCTGCTATATCGACTGGAATGTAAGGCTTTTGGACGAAAGGCAGTTGGTAAAACCGTCATGGGGCTATGGTCAAGAATGGCCTAAAGACAAAATGGGTCTTTACAACCCGAGGCCACTGAATGTTCCTTTGCCCCTTTGTACTCTTTAATTCTCTTTATGGCTTGTCGCCATAACTTGTTTGGATTTTAAAGTGAAACAGATAGTCGAAGCCGCTTGAAACAACTACACCCCCCGCCTCATGCTAGCGGCTTCATATACAAAGGTATTCTGAATGTAAAAAACAAAAACGTAAATGATATAAATTTTTAGAAAGTTCTCAAAAAGTTTGGCCTTAAATTCAAACTAACCTTGGAGTAAGAATGAGTGGTGCAGGCTCCGCGATTCAGCTTGTGACCTACGTGCACATTTCTCAGCCCTTCCATCCGTCGTCCATTTCCTATTCCCTGATGCGGGTTCTTGGGCCTCAATAGCGACAGAATTATATTCCTTATCAAGGACCCCTCTGAACGCCGACAGGCCATCTTATAAAATATACCAGGGCTGTCAAAAGCGCCGAACAGTATGTGTCTGCTACAGCATCACCGACGTTGAAAGTCCGGAAGAGCGCTTGGCCCGGACGTACCCTCGTGATGTTTCTTTTCTAAAGAGGAGACTTCTGATTCGGCAGTTACAAAGCAAGCAAGGCTCCATAATAAACGCGTATTTCCGTTGGTGGGAAGGTCTCCCATATGCTGCGTAAGCGTTCCTAATTAGCATTTAGATAGATGACACGCTTGAGTGTTCATTGTAGATAATTTAATTGTGTGCTGTAATACACTTTACCTTTTGAGACAAGGTTAAAACTCTGCCCTTGTCACATGTTGACGCTTTGCTTTTTTTCCAGTCTTCAGTCGATAAAACAAGTAATGAAAAATGACCTTTGCCTGAAAGAAAAGGCCATAATTTTGAACAGGGAGAGACACTGTTAATTTTGATTGGCTGTTAGTTCATATCAACAGCTCGTTTAATGTGTATGCCCTTTTGGTATAAGATTTAACGTACATTATTTTCTTGTCTGTCGGGGAATCACACGCTTGTTGTTGGGGGAAACTGGCATTCTGATTGGCTGCTGGTCCGTCTCCACTGCTTTTGGTTGAACTCGGTTTGTGTTTTGACCGCTAACTAATCTCCTTGTAAGCAGGAGTTCATGTCATGAAACTTCAATGAAGTTAATTGATGGATTATTTAAGGGAGGAGAAATATGGTGAGTGAGTGAGTCGAAGCTCAATGCTGTATCTCCAATGTTGTATTATCAAATAAATAAATAAATATAATTGGCAAATAGTCCAGAAGCTGGGGTGGCCATCTCTTTGTGCCTTTCCACACATGGAAGACTCAGTCTGCTATGCTACCTAGGTCTCCCGCAACCCAAGAAGAACCGATGCCGAATTATGGTAAGGAGAGTAGCGGACTCTTAACACCCGCTCTTATATCCTGAAAGAGTTTCTGGTCATTGATATAATAATAATAATAGATTTTATTTATAACGCACTTTTCATTGACAAAAAAGTGCTACAACAAGAGCAATAACCACAAAGTTTAAAAGTTTAAAAGACTAGATTAAATTTACAATCTCAGCAGTTATATGCTTTCCTGAATAAAAAAGTCTTCAAATTTGCTTTAAAAGTGTCCAGGTTTTGTGTAGTTCTCAGTTCAACAGGGAGCTGATTCCAGAGCTGTGGGGCAGCAGAGTAAAAAGCTCGACCCCCCCCCCATCCCATAGTACGGAGCTTAGTAAGGGGAGTCTGAAGCTGCATGCTGCCAGATGATCTGAGGATCCGATTGGAAGTTTGTAAGTGAATCAGATCTTGAAGGTAAGAAGGTGCCTGGCCATAGATACATTTATGGGTTAATAGGAGAATTTTGTACTCAATCCGGGAGGAAACAGGAAGCCAATGAAGTGATTTGAGGATGGGAGTAATATGTTCGAATTTCCTTACTCTTAGTAGGATTCTTGCAGCACTGTTTTGGATATGTTGAAGCTTTTGTATATCCTTGGTATGAATACCCGCAAAAAGTCCATTGCAGTAGTCCAGCCTTGAGGAGATAATGGCATGGACAAGTTTCTCTGCATCTGGGAAGGTTAAGAGGGGGCGGAGTTTGGAGATTTTTCGTAGATGGGAAAAAAATGCCTTACACACGTTTTATGTGGTCACTGAAGGTCAACTGTGGATCAAACAGAACCCCCAGATTAGTGAATAAGGAGGAAAGAGTAATGACCTGGCTGTCAAAAGTGAACTGGAGTATTGGAAAAGAACGAATCTGGTGGGGGGTGCCAACAAGGAGTCCCTCAGTTTTATTGCTATTCAGCTGTAGAAAATTACTGTTCATCCAAGCCTTTACCTCCTCCAAGCATGTAGTAAGGTGTAATATGGCCTCTGAAGGGTTTGGGGCAGTTTTAATGTAGAGCTGCGTGTCGTCGGCATAACAATAAAAAGATAATCCGTGTCTGGCAATGACATGCCCAAGAGGTAACATATAGATAGTGAAAAGGATAGGACCGAAAATTGACCCCTGCGGGACCCCACATAAGACGGTGGACAATCTGCCAGACAGGTAGGACTGGAACCACCGTAAAGCAATTCCCGAGAGTCCAGCTGTGTGATGAAGACGATCCAGGAGGATGGAATGATCGACTGTATCGAAGGCCGCTGACAAGTCCAGAAGAATAAGCAGGGATGGTGAGCCTGCATCAGCTGCCATCAGTAGATCGTTTGTCACCCTGAGCAGTGCTGTTTCCGTGCTGTGGGCTGAACGAAAACCTGACTGGAACTTTTCAAACAGGTTATTACATGTAAGATATCAAAATGAAGTCGGAGGCGATTTTCATTATTATATCACGTTACCCCAAAACTTCTGTCGTGGCTCTGAAGAGAGGGTCTACGTTCGACTTGATGGCGTTTTAACAAAAAAAAAAAAACCTTAAGACCAAGCGATATATTACGTGCAAATTAAAAAAAAAAAAAACAAAAAAAAAAAAAAATAAGTATACCCAATTTGAGCTAATCGATGTTAAATAGAAATGAGCCCGGATAGCTCAGTCGGTAGAGCATCAGACTTTTAATCTGAGGGTCCAGGGTTCAAGTCCCTGTTCGGGCGAGAAAAAGTATTTTTTTTTTTATCATCGCGTGTTAAATGATACTTTAACTTTAAAATTGTATTACAGACGCCGGCTGCTATTACTGTCGCGTCTTTTATTTTCAATCACAGAATGCAAATAAAAAGGCCAGCCATACCCCTCGCAGACGGAATTTTCTTATTCTGTTTTCAATTTGAACACAAGAGTTAGGAACCGAGTGGCACAGAGCCTTTTTTCCACTTTACATTTTGTATACCCGCTTTATCCCGAGCTGGGTCGCCGGCCAGCTGGATTCGAAACAAACATGAGACATATAGACAGGGCGCTGGTCCACCCTCCGAGCAGCCATGAGTCGAGGTAATTCTTGGTAGCGAAAACCAATCAGATCGCTTTCTGCTACCAAGCTTCTACCAAGAATTGAAAGCTCGGGCCAATCGCAGTCCGTATCGGCTACCAAGAATTGGCCAATGACGGCTCGGTTGGCTACCAAGAATTGGCGAATCACGGCTCGTGTTGCCTACCAAAACTCGGAAAGGGCGGACCAATCTCTTGTCAGTTAATGTATTCTGCAAAAGTTTGTTCGAATCGACACAGAGACGCTTTGCGATTTGCGTTTCATTTTGAACTTTCTAAAAATGTTACGAGTGTCGGTTTGTGCAGATATATTTACATTCACGTACACATTTTTGAATGATTTATTAAAGATTCATGGTGCAGTTTGTTGCATTTATTAAATATTTGTGCAAAACATGTAAAGACATAATAATGTATAAATATAATAAACGTTGAATTGTATAATCATAGTTTCATTTTTTTTAACACTAATTTCACAAATCGTTCATATCAATGCTAATACAGAATAATGACTATCGTTATACTCTATATTAACATTGATGTTATAAAATAGACCTACACCTTTAATACTCAGACGATTCTAATCGTGCTGTAGAACATTACATATACCCCTCTTGCTTATCTGTGCAGCCGTCGCAGACCATGGCAAAGGTGCTATATAAGTAAGTAAGTAAGTCAGTCAGTCATTATCCAACCCGCTATATCCTAACAAAGGGTCACGGGGGTCTGCTGGAGCCAACCAACACAGGGCGCAAGGCAGGAAATAAACCCTGGGCAGGGCGCCAGCCCACCACATATATAAGTAAGTGAAATGCATTATTATTTGTTATAATTATGATACAGTAGAATGGGCAGGCAGTTTCTTTAAGTGTGATTTTTTTTTTTTTTTAACTATGCCTGTTGTCCATTTATTCCTTGACAAATCAATCATTCATTAAACAGTTTTTGTTTAATCAAAAAAGAAAAATAAACTACATCTGCAATGTAGAGTTCAAAGCAGCGTTCGTTTTTTTTTTTTTTTTTTAATTTAGAGGGAGATTCTTCCATTCAGCAGTGTGCCGGATTCGAACCTAAATCCCTGCGATAATTTCTGGTAGATCGTCTCTCAAGAATCGCAGCTATACCTCGACTAATACGCGCAATCCTTTGCTCAGCGCTCTGGACGTTAATCGGCTTGATTCTCACCCTCGTGTAGTTTAAGTATAACAAAATAATCTCCCTCGTGTGCTTTAAGTACTCCATAATTGTGGTTATTTTAAGTACTGTATAGCATGCACCCTCTTGTGGTTCATTTAAGTACTGCACAGTAAGCACCCTCTTCTGGTTGATTTAAGTAATGTACAATTAGCGCCATCTTGTGGTTCATTTAAGTACTGCACAGTTAGCGCCCTCTTGTGGTTTATTTAAATACTGCACAGTAAGCACCCTCTTGTGGTTCATTTCAGTACAGCACCTTAAGTGCCCTCTTGTG